>JAPFBL010000079.1:0-420000 GCA_026182355.1 Hermatobates lingyangjiaoensis
GTCCTGAAGAAAAAAATATAACATATTAAGAACTAAATTCCTATAACCAATAACTGAAATCCACAGACTGCTTTCTTGGTAAAATAATCTCTAATGTAATACTTAGGTTTTCCGTTTCAAAATTGTATACTTCTGCCTATGGAAAATATTTTAAATAAAAACTGAAACGTTGGCAATGAGAGTTTCATTTGAACCTGAAGAACTGATCGAGTCCTAACAAACATTTGTTTTGTTTCTGCTTCACGGTCGATACTTTTGTCAATATATATATGAAGATTTCACACAAATATTTGAAATAACAATCAATGATCAAACCACAATATGAAATAGGGAAACAAGTCTTGTTTTCCCCTTTCATATTGTGGTTTGATTATATATATATATATGGATTAATTTACACTAAGAAACTAATTTGGAAACAATGCTCTTAGGTCTTTCGTCAATACATCATCAGACAGCAACTGAACTAAAAAACAATAAATAATTGTTAACCTGGTTGATTGAAGTCTCTAGAATTGTTGGTAACCCTGAATGTGTTTAATGATGAAGAAGTCTTCATCTATTTAATCATTCCGCTAATCAAATCTTCATCCATAAATTGGATTTATAAAGACCTAGGCTATTGTTCATTCATTTCTTTATACATAATTATAAAGTCATAAGACTTTATAAATTAGATGAAGTTTTGATTAGTGGAATAATTAAACAGATGAAGACTTCTTCTTCGTTAAACACATTCAGGATTACCAACAATTCTAGAAACTTGAATCAACCAGATTAACAAGTATTTATTATTTTTAGTTCACTTGCTCTCTGACGATGTGTTGACGAAAGACCTTGGAGCTCTGTTTCTAAATTAGTTTCATTGTGGTAAATTAATCCATCTATTACATCAAGTGTTATTTTGATTATTATTCGTATATATATATGTAAATTATAAAACCACAAGGAAAACGAAAAACAGTAGAAATAACTGCTCTGAGACCTTCCACTTTGTTATCAGCGAGTAAACAAATTAAAAAAAAAACTTTTTTTTTCCTGTTTGATCCAGAATTTGATATCTACTCTGGCCAACGATTTATTCACACGGCAGGTGAAAAAAAAATCTGAACACGTTGTCCCTCGGAGAGGACGTTAAGCTGTCGAGACTGGTTTTTCAAAAAGGAATACAATAGATCCTCTGATGAAATAAAGTGAAAGGTGTGTCAGAGTGTTTATTTCTAATGTTTTCCTTTTTCCTTGTGGTTTTAGATTTATTGGTCCATTACATGTATATTTTGATTCTTGGATATATATATATATTGAGTTTGTAAGTGTGTTTCTTTACTTTGTGTACTACCTATCTTCAATTTTGAACTGTAGCAATTCAATATAACAGCTCAGTAGGTTTGTTGCGATCGAAGATGGACAACGTCCGAAAGCGCTCCAACTCCAGGATCATCTTACGAGGTATGACGGTTTTACCTATTTCTAATAAAAATCATACTAACCTCAGTGGTATTAACAATATACATGTGTTATATATATATAATCAATGATCAAACCACAATAAGAAAATGGGAAAGCAAGACTATAATAATCCGTATAATCTTTATATATATATATATATATATATATATATATATATATATATAAAGATTTTACTATAAACATGTGGTATAAAAATCAACGTATTTACCACAAGAAGGAAATAATAATAACAATAACTCTTTCACTCAAAACAAGTAATCTTCGTCCAGTGTTATAGCAACTTTTTTTGTCACCGGGGAGGGGTCGTGTGTTTATCCCCCGCTGGCCGTGATCATAATCCGTTAACCTTCAAATTCCAGGAGGTCCTCAGTATATTTGTTTTTATGGAATTATAATCAATGATCTAATTTTAGACTGGTGCTATTAGTTCCAGACTTTTTTTTTAAAACAGTACTCGTATTTATATGTCATCGTCAAAAAAAAATCCAAGTACTAAAAGGAAAGGACAACTTTTACTACTTTCCGTGGTTATTTCCTTGATTATAGATCATCTGTAATTATTGTGACACACACGTACACACACACACACACACACATATATATATATGTTTTATTAAAAATTATGCCAATTTTAACTTTTGTTCTTTTCCGGGTTAATTTTTCAAGTTTTCTGACTATGGAAAAATTAACCCGGAAAAGAACAAAAGTTAAAATTGGCATAATTTTTCATAAAACATGTTTGATTGAAGGTCTGCTCCCAAAATACACTAATATATATATATATATATATATATATATATATATAACTGAAAAAACAAACACATAAATAACGAGAACACTTACTGGATCAACATTTCGAACTGAAGTTTGTCATCACTAAGAGAGTAGAAGGGAAGAAGAAAAGGAAGAAGAACGCACGTGCGTTCAAGACTGTGGGTGGAAGGTGACTGATATATATAAATAGTTATATATATACAAAATTAAAGTTTATCCAGACCAGGTCAGTTCTTCAGGTTCAAATTAAACTCTCATTGCCAACGTTTCGGATTTTATTTAAAACCTTTTTCATAGGTCTACAAAACAGAGGAAATATAAGATAATTCAGTAATTCAAAATCAAACATAGATAAAATGTGCAATTAGTTACAAATAAGAAAGTACAATAGAAATTTTGACAATAGGTTAGTGAGAGTACTTACAGAAGTATAAAGTTTTGAAACAGGAAAGCTAAGTATTAGATTAGAAATTATTTTACAAAGAAAAGTAGTCTGTCGATTTCCACAACAACTGTCTAGTTTGAATATGAAAAAGGATACAATAGATGCTCGTGACACGGAGCTGAAAAAACAAGCAAGGCAAACAAATTTCACCAGACAACCAAAAAGTTACTAAAACAATTTTACATCGATTAACAATGTTTAACTTAACTCAACCGAATAAATACTATTTGAATTTGAAATGTCACTTCTATAATTAACGGATGACTTGTCTTTCTAATATATAACATTTCCAGAGTTTTCCTTCTCTGTTCATCCATTTCTATTATGAGCCTGTATTTTTATTTCATCAAAATCAAAATTATGACCTACATTAATACTACTCGTATGTCCTGCTAATGCAGTGGCATTAATTTTCTTTTTTCTTATAGAATATGTGTACTACCAGCACAGAGAACGGATTGTCCTAAAATTTGTGTCAGTAACTGTGTCTTTTTCTCTGTCTGTTACTATTCTTCGTTTTTAAACTTGTTTGTGTCCAGTTTGAATCGACGTTTTGATCAATCATATATATAAAGATATATATATGTCTTTACTAACAACTGTTGCCCAGTTGGGTTTTTGACTCTGACGAAGACTGCTTGTTACGGTTGAAAGATCTTAGTCTTCTTTTCCCATTTCATATTGTGGTTTGATCATTGATATATATAATCGACAGTGAAGTAGAAGAAAAATTTCAATTTATTTGGACTCGGTCAGTTCTTCAGGTTCAAATTAATTAAACTCTGAATGATGACGTTTCGGTTATATGTATTTACAAAAAGATATTAACACTAATAAAGAATATGAAAGATTAAACTCATTAATCAATATTTATAACATTGCAGTTAGGAAGTCTTCGTGATGGGGACGAGTGATATGTTAAAGAGACAAGAGGAAACTGAAGAACTCTTGCGTCTGGATATCGTTTTCGTATGTAGAGTAATATTTAAGAGTAACTCTTACGCCACCATTGCTTTAAATTAAATAATATGAATTTTCATCAATAAGTATATTTCAATAGATAATTAATTTAATTAAGCTGTATTAATATTACATATACAGGGCCAGGTTAGCTCAGTCCTATTCGCGTCGCGGCTGGTAGTTCGGGGTTCGATTCCCACCTGGCCCTCGACTTATTCACGCGGAAGGTGAATAAATCTGAGTACGTCGTCCCTCGGAGAAGATGTTAAGCCGTCGGTCCTAAGCTTGTGTGATGTCAGGTACTCGTTAAAGTTCCCTACTTGAAATGCCATTCAGTTAGGCAAAATTTAGGACTCCCAATGTAGAATCTGTAGAATCACCGATCAAACAAAAAGCCGGTAAACGGCTGATGTTATCACGCGCTAGGGGATTGGTTAAACAATAAAAAAAAATAATAAAAAAACTACATATATAGCTGTAGTTACATACATAACTAATTTATACTTTTAATTCATTACATTCCTTATAGAATTATGTAAATTGTTATTGCTGACACTATGTTTACGATTGCAGTACGGCCTGTACAGCTCTTTCCTGGGCTCTCTTATGTACATTGCTCTGGGTAGTTGCAAGGACGTGCCCATGGGACCGACAGCCATCTGTGCGCTCCTCACCTACCAGACAATCAACGGCATGGGGCCTGAGTACGCCATTCTGCTTTGCTTCCTCAGTGGAGTCATACAGCTCTTCATGGGTGTCGTCGGACTAGGTATGCTCTATCAATTATTACTGTGACGACAAGGACCATTTCTCATATTATATATATACGATAGGACTACTTTTTATATTTGTACACGTATTTAGGACTAATTTCTCTCTCTCATCTTCCTAGTTTCTCTATCTTCCTAAATATAGTTGTATCTAACTATATAACAAACTTCCTACACAGTTAACAGTCAACATGTTTCAACTCTTTTATAGAGCCATCTTCATGACGAGAATGATTCTAAATAGTTTTTCCCTTTATATAAGCAAAGTAGAGTCAATTAGAGGGATTAAGGTTTGTTCAACGTTATTGTGGTAGGCACTAAAATAATTAAAAGAGAAAGAGATCAACAGATTAAATTATTGAGCTGTATGTATGCAAAAAATGAAACCCCATATCAACATTCAATTAGAAAACAGCCATAGGAGCCTTAAGTTATTTGGAATACAAGGCCAAATAGACGCGGCCCAGGTAATAACAGCGACCCCTTAGGTCACTCACCCCCCCAGCTTTGAACAAACAACCTTAATCCCTCTAATTGACTTTACTTTGATTATATAAAGGGAAAAACTATTTAGAATCATTCTCGTCGTGAAGATGGCTCTATAAAAGAATTGAAACATGTTGATGGTTAACTGTTTGTTATATAGTTTAGATACAACTATATTTAGGAAGGTAGAGAAACATATAAAGAACACGTTTCTGCCAACTATGGTTATGTTTTTAATAAAATATATATATATATATGTATGTATGTATGAATATCGTTTGTTCGGTGGATTCTTCCACGTCTCCGCTCCCGTGTTCCTTTTCCTTTTCCTGCCTTTCCTGAGGACGGCGTGTTAGCCGAAATGATCAATAATAGTAAGTATTAGTCTCTTTTCTTATAACTTGAAATATATATATATATTGGTATAAATAGGCAGCAGCTCCTCTTTTAAACAGGTATCATTAAAATTAACTGCAGTCTCGGCATTCACGATCTTAAGACTGAGAGATTCGATCCTACGCACTAACCTCCTGCTAACAGGGTTCAACTAGAAAAGGAGTTGGCCAAGTGACATGTTAAATTAAAATCGATGACTCATGCTTAGTCATTGCTATAAATAGATTAAAAGGATAGTACAGGTTAATATAAAGAGAAGGTCAAAGGTCAATAATGAACAAGAAACAAGCAGTTAGAATAAAAGAGTTGAAAGGTCAACGGTATAACTGGACTAATAGAGAATAAAGTTAGCAATATATATATATATCTGTCCGGTTTGGACCGTTTTAATATTTTGATTTATATATATAATATATATATATATAGTTCAATATAAACAAAGAAACATAGAGAAATCAGAAGAACACACTTACAGTCTCTAATTTTCGGTTTGAACCGTCTTCAGGAGAGATAAGAGAGGGAAACCAAGCGCACTGGATCAGAGACGGTTGGAGACCAACAGTGTTGCCGCATGCGCGCCCGTTCACAGAAAATAAGGTAGACAGGAATCAATTTATAATTAATTTATAATTTATAAAATAAAATAAAATAATGGAATATGAAAACAATAATATATAAAAAAGAAAAAATTGAAAAAATAAGGGAAATTGATACAGAGAAATTGATACATAAACAAAAGTGCTGACTAAGCTATGATAGTCTTCATAGCTTAGTCAGCACTTTTGTTTATGTATCAATTTCTCTGTATCAATTTCCCTTATTTTTTCAATTTTTTCTTTTTTATATATTATTGTTTTCATATTCCATTATTTTATTTTATTTTATAAATTATAAATTAATTATAAATTGATTCCTGTCTACCTTATTTTCTGTGAACGGGCGCGCATGCGGCAACACTGTTGGTCTCCAACCGTCTCTGATCCAGTGCGCTTGGTTTCCCTCTCTTATCTCTCCTGAAGACGGTTCAAACCGAAAATTAGAGACTGTAAGTGTGTTCTTCTGATTTCTCTATGTTTCTTTGTTTATATTGAACTATATTTGTCCGTTTTGGATCGTATTTCCAACGAAAAAAAGTATATATATATATATATATATATATATATATATATATGTATATGTATATGTATATATATGTATAAAAAGCTTTCACATAAACACGTGAAATAACAATCAATGATCAAACCACAATAAGAAATGGGAAAACAAGACTAAGATCTTTCAACCGTAACAAGCGGTCTTCGTCAGAGTCAAAAACCCAACAGTTGGGTTTTTGACTCTGACGAAGACCGCTTGTTACGGTTGAAAGATCTTAGTCTTGTTTTCCCATTTCTTATTGTGGTTTGATCATTGATATATATGTATGTATACTTTCAAACCACAATATGAAATGGGAAAAAAATACTAAGATCTTTCAACCGTAACAAGTGGTCTTTCTCAAATGCAAAAGCCAACACAAAGTCTGTTGGGTTTTGACTCTGACGAAGATCCCTTGTTACGGTTGAAGATCTTACTCTTTTTTCCCCATTTTATATTGTTGTTTGATCATTGATTGTTATTTCACGTGTTTATGTGAAATCTTGTCATATATATATTACAGTTCAACATTGAAGATAGGTAGCACAGAAAGTAAAAGTAACACACTTACAGACACAAATTTTCGGGTAATCCGTCTTCAGGAGAAAAGAAAAAGGGAGACCAATCACATTGTAGACGCAGCGGCTAGTAACCGGGTTACTATATATATATTTCGCGCTCCGTTCTTCGACGTGGGAAGATCTCTCTCACTTCGTCCACTCTTCTAGTCTACTCCTGATGACAAACAACAGTTCGAAATATTGAATTCTGTAAGTGCTCTTTTTAGTCTTTTTTTCTGTGTCGTGCTTTATGTAATTTAAAATTATATATATATATACATATTTGAAATAGGAAAACTAAGTAGTACATTACAGATTTTTTTACAAGAAAAATAAACTGTGTCACGTGTTCATTCGAACTAGACAGTTGTTGTTAAAATCCAAAGACTAGTTTTCTTTAAAAAAAATCTTCAATGAAATACTTAGTTTTTCTGTTTCAAAATGTTATACTCTAAAGGTTTTAAATGATATCCGAAAGGTTGGCAATGAGAGTTTAATTTGAACCTGACCGAGTCATTATGAACTATAATTTTGTATATATATATATATATATGGTCAAACCAAAATATGAAAAGGAACAAAAAAGACTAAGATCTTTCAACCGTAGCAAGTGGTCTTCATCAGAGTCAAAAACCCAACTGCCAACTGATTTCTGTTTTTTTACCCCATTTCGTATTGTGACTTGATTATTGATTGTTATTTCACGTATAATATATATATATATATATATATTTATTTTATTTATTTATTTACTTATTTACTTATTTATTTACTTTTTTACTTCACCCCATAGCAACATTAACTACCCTTGTCCTCCCGACACCACATGCACCTCGGTTAATTGCGTTTACCGTTTGGACTGCACCCAGTGTGATGCATTCTACGTTGGTATGGCCTCTACGCAGCTCAACTTACGTATGAATGGTCACAGGACTTCCGTTTGTCAACGCAAAAACCTTCCTATTGCTATCCACTCTAATTCCCATGGACTGGATTTTAATCACTGCTTCCGGGTCCAAGTCCTTAATCATATCCCTGTTCAGTCTTCTCGGGTTACTTTAAGAGCTTCAGAGGAGGCAATTATTTGTCTTCTCAAAGCTTGCTCTCCTCCTGGCCTTAACTTATACCGTTAATTTTTTATTTACTTTTTTTTAATCATTTATTTTTTTAATTTTAATTTTTTTATATATTTTTTTTTATTTTTTAATTGTTTATTGCTTCATTTACTATTCTTCTCCTTCTCTTATTTTTATTTCCTTTTATTTGTTTTTTTTAGTTATTTTTCTCTCTGTAGTTAGTAGCTTACCTGGGGCGGCCGGCAGAGTGCGCGCGTGTTCGTTGCATTTGGCCTACCACTCAGTTAGCTTCAGCTACTCAAAGGGACTACTTCTACCCGATGACGACGACTGTCGAAATATCGTTGTGAGTCTTTTGTGTGTGTCTCTATTTGTGTTTTCTCTTTCCTGTGTGAACTATATATATATATGCTTTTAAAAACTGGATGTCTGTTTCCACTTGATTTAATTTTGTCTTATATTTTTCCAAAATACGAAATTTTGGAAACACACCTAACCCAAAGCATATGGTAGGAATGGAGTTAAGGGACGATTGAACTTGCCTGTGACTTGGGCTAATGCATGCATCATTTTTGATGCTAATTTTTGACGTGGAGATTTGACATCTCCCAATTAAAAATAAAAAAAAAAAATAAATAAAAAAAAAAAAAAAGCATGTATTGAAGAAGGACTGCTCCCAACTTTTACAAATATATATATATATGTTTTGTTGAACGACCTTTGTACTGTGGCATGAATCAATTTCATAGTCGATCTTTCAAGTTTTCTCACCTTTGATTTAAATCTTTCTGGTATTGCATACACTAGTTCTCCAAATGATTTATTTTTCATAACTGACATGTTTCGAAATGGCACTGATTATCCTTCAAACAACAGACTCATTAGGTGGACATTAGTCTTGCATTTCAAGAAGACTCACAATGCATCTGTCAGCAGGAGCCCCAAAGAACATACCATAAATGAACATAAAATCAAATTGACTCGAGAAATGCTAGTGAAAAACACAGAAGTTTTATACCATGAAAATGATCATAATAGACTACAAATTGCTGAAGCACTTAAGATAATAGAACTGAAACCAAATATGAACAACCAAACCACAGGATTCAACAGGACGTTAAAACTATATTCTAGAACGACGCAAGAACACGAATCAAGATTGAAGGCCCAACAGATGGAACCTAGAGGCATTTTATGAAGTTAAGAGGTACACCTGATTATGACAGGTGGCAAAAACTGCTTTAAGCAAATGTTTATTTTGGTGATAGAATTATTTCTTGATGTTTTTGAAAATTATTGTGTTAATTTAGGAAATGTATTGTATAGTGAATAGTTGTGATTAGTAGGAATAAGTTTTTTATAAATATGATTAACTCTGAAGATGGTCAAGGAGACCGAAACATGTCAGTTATGAAAAATAAATCATTTGGAGAACTAGTGTATTTAATACCAGAAAGATTTAAATCAAAGGTGAGAAAACTTGAAAGATCGACTATGAAATTGATTCATGCCACAGTACAAAGGTCGTTCAACAAAAAATGCATAAAAGAAGGATTGCTCCCTAAATTTACAAATATATATATATATATATATTATATACGGTACTGTTTTCTTGACCACAAAATATTAACCAACACTTTTTCTTTTTCTCGGAGTTTGGTCAGGGTAAATATATGGAATCACCTTTTTGCCAACGTTTCGTCTTTATTTCAAGACATCCTCAGGGCTATAAACAAAAAAACAATTAACAATGCACAAATGTCCATTGTTTATGGTTTTTTTGTTAGTTTATAGCCCTGAGGATGTCTTGAAATAAAGACAAAACGTTGGCAAAAAGGTGATTCCATATATTTACCCTGACCAAACTCCGAGAAAAAGAAAAAATGTTTGTTTATTTTATATATATATGAGATTCAATAATATATCGACCGTTTGATAGAATAGGTGTGTTCTCTAATCGGGGTTCGGTCAATTTTCCAGGATAAAAAATCAAACTCTCGTTGCCTCGTTCCCTCGTGGCAACGAGAGTTTGATTTTTTATCCTGGAAAATTGACCGAACCCCGATTAGAGAACACACCTATATATATATATATGTGTGTGTGTGTGTGTGTGTGTGTGTGTGTGGTGTGTGTTTAAAACCTTTTTCATAAGTAGAATGAAGAATTTTTTTAATAAGAAAATTAAATTTACATTACTTAAACGATCTAATAGTGCTTACTAGTCAAAATCTTCAACTAGACTAATAAGATAACATTCAAGTACAGTAATAGCATTACACTTGTAACTTGTATTTCGAAGCTTGGCTAGTTAACATTGTCAGTTCATTTAAATAATGCGGTTTTGATTTTTTTATTCAAAAAATGCTTACTTCTGCCTTTGAAAAAGGTTTTATATCAAACCGAAACGTCAGCAACAAGAGTTTGATTTCTGAACCTAGAAAATTGATTGAATTCCGATTATATAACACATCTATATATCCATGTATCTATCTATTTCTATTTGTTTTTATAAAATTGTAGTAATCCTCTAGACCAGGGGTTCTCAGGCTTGCTTGACCCATGCACCCCTTTTACCATTTGTCAAAAGTTCATTCACCCCCTCATTTCCAAAAAAAATTTTCAAAAATGCATTCTAAATAATATGCAAATATTACAAAAAAAAAAACTTTTATTTTTCCTCATTTGTATATATACATTCACAACATTATACATGGCTTATGTTTATAATTGAGTTTTATAAATTAAATGCAAATTGAATATATTGATAGATATACAAAATAGAAATAAAAGCAGAATTTATTTTCAATTTATAATGAATTACTTAAAAAACAAAAATGAAACTAATGCAATTTAAAAAGATAAGTAAAATAACAAGAGATTAAAATCTGCAATCAATGTAATTCAGAAGATTACGATTCATCAAATGACAGAAACTGTGATTGTTTTGCTTTGGCCAATTCTGAAATATTCGGAGGAGTGCTTGACAGGGCACAACGCAGGTCGTTTTCTACCTCTAATCTACTGCGTTGCTTTGTTTTAATTTGCAACAAATTTGAAAAGCCTGACTCACAAAGATATGTCGATACAAATGGAAGCAATGCACGGATAGCTATTTCCGACACTTTTGGGTAGGATTCGCACATCAGGGGCCAAAATTCTGTTATTGATTTTTCATCAAACATATCTCTTGCTTCCGAATCAGTTTTTAGCTCAAGGAATTCATCTTGGCAATCATCTGGAACTCTTTCAACTGGCAATTTGAATGGATTTCTTACTAAATCGAACTCATCATCACCAATTTCAGGAAAGTATCTGCTGAATTCATTTTCCAGTGCTGTCAAATGCTGCAAAATTTCATTTTTTGCAAATTGTGGAAGCATCTTATCACAAACATCAAGAATGGATGTCAGTTTCTCAAACATAGCTACATTTTTTGTATTGACTTTTCTCTTCCAATTTTCAAGCTTGCTCATAAAAGCTCTCAAGGCATCTACGAATTTTATAATATTTGTATTCCTTCCTTGCATCTGAAGATTCAGTTTATTCAGCTGCTCGAATATATCAACCAAATAAGCAAGACGCATGATCCATTCTTCATCGTTTAGCCAGGCAAGAAATTCGGTCTTACCTTGAACCTCGAAAAACAATTTGAGCTCGTCCCTAAGCTCAAATATTCGCTCAGTTACATTCCCTCTTGACAGCCAACGGACGTTTGTGTGAAAAAGAAGTGAATGATGAGTAGCATCCATATCATAACATAATTGCTTGAAAAGTCGGGAGTTTAGAGCTCCTCCTTTGACAAAATTCACAATTTGAATTATTTGATCCAAAACCTTCTCTAACAAAGCTGGAAGTGTTTTTGAGGCTAGTGCCTGACGATGGATCATACAATGAATGCCTTTCGCTTTTGGAGCTCGTTTTTTCACACATACTTGGAATCCTGATTTTGTCCCTAACATAGCTGGTGCTCCATCTGTACAGCACCCACAGATATTATCCAACAAAAGATTCTCTGAGTCGAAAAAAAGTGAAACCTTTTCTAAAATATCTGAGGCCTTGGTCGTTAGTTCAAGAGGAGAACAAAAAAGAAACTCCTCTTTGAATAAACCTGCATGAACATACCTTGCAAACACCATCAACTGGGAACATGATGCCACATCGGTTGATTCATCAAGTTGAATTGAAAATAATCCAAATGCTGAAGACTTGATCTCTTGCACAACTTGATCCTTGATGTCAGTGGCCATATCGCTTATCCTCCTTTGAACAGTACTGTTTGAGAGTGGAACCGCTGCAATTTTTTTCTTCATTTCATCTCCCAACACAATTTCCACCATTTTGAGAGAGCAAGGCTTAATCAAATTTTCCCCAATTGTATGTGGTTTTTTCTGCTTTGCTATTTCCAGAGCTACAAAATAAGAAGCTTCAGTAACTCTCTGTTTATTTTCTTTAAGATCTGTTGATACCAGCCTCATCTTTTTTACAACATTCCCATGACGTTCAAAAAAGTTTTTGTTCTTGTCTTTATGTTGAGGATGAACATTTTGTAAATGTTGCTTCATCTTTGCTGGTTTCATAGAATCGTTTGTCAAAGCTTTACCACAAATAACACATTGAGGCCGTTCTTCTCCATTGATGACGATGGATGTGAATCCATACTCAATATATGAATGATCGTACTTTCTTTTTTTGATACTCATGATGGGCTCCAAATTCTGTAATTAAGACATGGAAAATTCAAAATTATAAAATATAAAATTTATAAATGGAACTTTTTACAGACAATTTTATAGATTTAATTTTTCTTTAATCAGCATCATGGCTGACATGAAGAAGTATACAATGACAGGGATGCATAAACAAGAATGTGTAATATGCTTAATTACAGGAGAATATTTTTCGTTTTAGTACATAAAAACTAGACTAGCTAGCGAAGCACATTCACAAAAAGTGGCATTATCAGAATAGCTAACAAAGAGAAAACAACTGGAATTATAATGGGAATAAAAACAGATAACACAGACACATGCATGCACAGACAGTAGAAGAAACAAAATTATTGTAGGGTACCTACATGCTTCGAGACTAAATTCAGCAAAAGATGTTCACTCTGACACTGATGACAAGTCAAGAATGAAATCTTTATAGTCTCTCAGACTATTTATACCAGGAGTTCCTAACCTTAGGGTTGCCGAGT
Organism: Hermatobates lingyangjiaoensis; assembly: GCA_026182355.1. Lineage (NCBI taxonomy): Eukaryota > Metazoa > Arthropoda > Insecta > Hemiptera > Hermatobatidae > Hermatobates > Hermatobates lingyangjiaoensis. The sequence continues at coordinate 13,269 of JAPFBL010000079.1, forward strand.
AATTTACTTGGGGTAGACATGGAAATGCTTAAAAGGATATTTGGCTGATATGAATGGATTAGGATTAATAGGATTCAGTTGGTTTTCCCAAACCTTTTCCCAATTTACCTGAAATATTTAATTAAAATCTAAAACGGTGCTTAATCCCTCTCAAGTGGTCAGTGTCCCCTGGCGGTGGCTACTATGGATTTACAATATTCGGCCCAGGGCATCTCCAGTAGATCTTTTCTCCAAAGTCATAATTCACCCCCTTAAATCCCGAAATTCACCCCTGGGGGTGAATTTCACCCCTAATGAGAACCCCTGCTCTAGACCGTAGACATCACATTAACTTATTGAATAATAAAGTTTCTGTACAGTAATCCTGTAGACCACAGGTTTCAAACATATGGCCGGATCCGGCCCACCTGGAGGTTCGATCCGGCCCGCGGGATAAATCTGCATTATTATAAAAAAAAATCAGTTTATTCTAATTTCCTTAAAAACCTGCAGTTCTTATACTATTCACCAGGAGGAGACTGTTTTAGTACGCGCTGTATTATCCACTTTTCCTTTGTCCTCGCACCTTAACCAGCGAAATATCTGTGTCAAAATGGATAATAGTGGATACAGAGTGTCGGATTTTAATAAAGATTTTTATAATTGACTTATTTTTCTTCACACTAATTATTGTTATTACTGACTGATACAAAGAAAAAGGTAGACTTATTGTTAGTTCTATGTAATTTTGTAATTAGCTTGCTGGCACGGCCCGATTGAGATCAAACTAAGGTGTATTCGGCCTCCAGACCAAAATGAGTTTGACACCTCTGCTGTAGACCGTAGACATCACATTAACTTATTGAATAATAAAGTTTCTCCTAATTCAGCCTCATCAGGGTTCGGGATCACTGTACTTTCTTTATTACTACTTCGTTTTGCATTTTTGTGACATTATTTTTTTTTAGTTTTATAGCTCAGGTTATTGTGGCTTGCTCATTTTGTAACCTGATGTTACAAGATGTTTTTCTGCCTTTTCTGTATCACCTTTTGTTAACTTCAGTTATTCTCTTAGACATAAAGTGAAAACAAAATAACTTGGAGGTACATTAAACTGCAGAGGGAAACAAGAAGAACTAACATAACTTATTTCAATATTACTGTATGCGATTTAAAATTGAAGTGAATTATACCTGTTCTATCTCTGTGTGGTTTTACTTTACTATAAGTATAGTATAGTGATCAAGCCAATCTGCAAATGTTAAATGTTTCATTAATGAATTGTGCAATCTGTATAGTATGGTATTTACTCATATTGGGGAAAGTATTATGTCTCCACACAAAAAAGTTTATTGTAAAAAACTAACAACGTGTTTCGAACACTTCATATTCTTCTTCAGGTTACATCTAAAAAATATATGCATATACGAGCTTTAGGAACAACGGGGTGAATTAATTAAAATTGACATATAATTAGATAATTAATATTTAACAGTTGAATATCTAACTCTATTGAGTGATAACATGGGAATAGTATTAATTAATTAATTAAGCCATTTTAACACTATTCCCATGTTATCACTCAATGGTGTCAGATATTCGAGTGTCATATATTATATTAAAATTTAATTAATTCACCCCGATGTTCATAAAGCTCGTATATGCATATATTTTTTAGATAAAACCTGAAGAAGAACATCAATTGTTCGAAACGCGTTGTTAGTTTTTTTACATTAAACTGTTTGTGTAGAGACATAATACTTTCCCCAATATGTCAAATGTTTGTCTCTTGTTGTTGTTTTTGTTGGTTTGTTTGTTTTCTTTTGCGCCATTAATTTTATTCACTGTTTATTGTTATTTTTACTTTACTATAAGTAAAGTATAGTGATCGTGAAAAAATTCGATCTCGAGATTTTGACGGAATTACATGTTTTGAGGTCCCAGAAGTCGTTTTATGACGTTTTTACGATGATGTCTGTGTGTGTGTGGGTGGGTGGGTGAGTGTGTTAGCATTGCTTGTTACCACGCTACGGTCCAGAATCTTTGATGGATCAAGTTGATATTTTACACAAAAATGGGCCCCATAAAGACGAAGATCCCTATTGTTTGGGAAGAATTATGCATGATGGGAAAGTCACTTTTTTGGCCAAAAACCGTTTTTTTTAAACATTTATTTCTCCTAAACTAATAACCCTAGAGTTTAGAAATTCTGACATTATCTTTGAGGGTACAAATGGAACAAACGAAAAATATATTCAGAATTTTAAATCAATAGGAAATATTTTTTTTTCAATAAAATGTAAAAATTTTGACTTATAATTCAATCTCAAACCTTGTGAGAGCGATACAAGCCATACTGTTTGATGGATCAAAATGAAAGTATGCCTAAAAATAAAACATTATGTGCAGAATGAGTTGAGATATTTAATATTTTAATGTTTTTATTTTATTTCTTTAATTGTAATTCATTTTTTCTTCTTTATTTCCTCTTTCTTCCGCTTGGAGGCCAGACCATAGCTGAGCGCTTGATTGTGTTGTCAGTGGTCATTCTCTGTTTTTCTCTTAAGCCTCCCTCAACATCTCTTCCCATTGACGTCATATTTATATGAGGTCAACGTCATTACCAGATCTGGCAACGTCTTTGCCAGAGTTGTTCTATTTTTTTTTTTTTTAAATACACTATAAAATCGGAAAGACGATCTAAACTGGAACAACACGAGTTCAGAATCGAAGAAGGGTAAGACAAGAGCAAAGAAACACACTGAAAGACTCAAATTTTCGTTCAATATGTCTTCAAGAGGAAAGGGAGAGGGAAACCAAGCACATTGTAGGAGCAACGGTAAGTAACCGACCTGCTAGTTGCCAGTGCTGCCCCACGCGCCAGGTCTTGAAGCAATAAAGTTAAGATAGCCAGGAAATTCAGATAAGCAATACAAGTTGTGTAAATATAGATGAAATAAAAAAATAATTTGGGAAAAATTAAAAAAAAATCATAAGCAATGAAAAAAAATGTATTTATTAATAAATAATAATACATAAAAGGAAAAAAATACTTATTTAACAAAATAAAGTGAAATACATATATTTTTTCAAATACAAATATACGGAACTGACTAGCAATAAAAACTTGAAGTTACCACAAGACACATAAAAAAAGAACACTTGTTACAGCTAATATTTCGACAGTTGTTCGTCAAAAGGAATAGACTAGAAGACGAAGACCGAGAGAGATGTCTTCAGGTGACTCAACAGAGTTAAATCGTCTTTTCGTCTACTTTATTCCACTAAAAGTATTACATGTTCTTTTGACCATAGAATTACAATAGTATTTACAATGATTTTTCTAGCTACATCAAACTTAAAACACATAAAATGTTTGTGTGTGTGTGTTGTATAAGATGTACAAACAAAATAAGTTTAAACGAAATAATAAATAGAAATTAAGTTGATTTTTTTAATTTCAGATTTGGTTTAAAAAAATTTTTCAGAGGCCTACATAAAATAAGAAATATCAGAATTTTTAAAAAAATATATCCTTGAAATAAACATATGAAAGATATAGGTATGCCTATGTAAGGTGCAGTCCTGCTTCATGACGCCCCTTGCATAAGGCAGCCTCGGTTGAGACCAAATACTTCTCAAATAATCTCTACAACTTGTTTCCCACATTATTCTATGTTATATTGACGTAGGACAAATTAAACTCAACAGGTAAACAAGTGCCTTATTGTGCGTGTCTTAAGAGATAACAATTCAGGTTTATGTTTGTTTAGTTTCAATGATAGCTAGTAGTAAACATGATAACAGAATAACGCTAAAACTAGAAATAATCTAGTAGTTAAGATTTTAGATCTTAGCTGTAAACGAAAACCTAAGAAAAACTCATAACCACATTCAAATAATATCAAAAATGACTGTGTTAAAAAGCAATTCACTGCTGACGAGGTTCAAGTAAAAGTCACCCTTAAAAAACAAATGACTGTCGGCATCGAACAATTTACTTTCATTGCTTATCACGAAAGGACTTGCTTTGGAGGTTATGTAAACAGTACTCGTTTTTAGAAAATTACTACTAAAAGTCTCCACAGACAAATGCTTAATAAAAACAATCCGTTTCGAACACATTAATTTCTTCTTCAGGTTGCATTTAAAATCTAAATACACCAAAGGGGGCTAGGTTAGTTCAGTTGTACTAGGTTGACGTACATTGGGCTGGTAGTCCGGAGTTCGATCCCCACCTGGTCCTGGTTTATTCACGTGGAAGGTGAATAAATCTGAGTACGTTGTACCTTGGAGAGGACGTTCAGTCGTCACTCCCGAGCCTGTACGATGTCATGGTACTTGTTAAAGATCCCTACTCAAAATGAACTTAGGCAAAATTTAGGACTCCCAATATAGAATCTGTAGAATCACCTATCAAACAAAAAGCCGGTAAACGGCTGATGTTATCACCCGCTAGGGGATTGATTAAACAATAAAAAAATACACCAAAAAGCAAATTTCTCGTTGAAAATTACAAATATTTAAAAACTTTTTTAGGAAATGACTGAGTTGGCGCGTGGTGGTGTTGAATAGGGTAAGGTTAGGATAGTCTTCTGGTCTTCTCATTGGAAGCAGGAATATTTTGCAGTACGGATAAGTCATACACTTTCTAACTAACTCTGAAGGCACAATACAATAATAAAATATCAAATCATGTTACGGGAAATAGAACTTTAACAAATATTCAGAAATAGTTTGAAAAATTTTGTTGTTTTGAGATAAAAGGATGAATCAAGTCATGATGACTTATTGATTTCGTAGGATTCTAGATTAGGTGTTTCTTCAAATTTACTATTTTGAATATGTTCAAAATGATTGATTCTCTAGTTTTCTATCTGAATCTAAATGATGACTGCTTCTGGCTAAATATTTTACTAAGTGGGAAATGAATATTTTTACATATATTTCTTTGAAACTGTTTGCAAGTTTGATAGATGTGTATTTAATGAACAGAAATAGACCCTGGCTTGTCTCTTTATATGAAGGAGCTTTCTAAGGGAAACACATGGTGTACCGAGTAAACTAAACAAGACAAACAGATAAGATCGATCGTATCAATTTATGAGTTGAACACAAAAGTTCACTCAACAGTGTGATTAAATTATGAATAATTTACATTGATTGGTAATCAATTGTAATTGATAATTAATTCATTGCAGTGAGAAGGCTTACTTTCACTACAATTTCGGAAACAGATACAATCTGTCTTGCTTTAATGCTAAATTTTTTTTCCCATCCCAAGGTTGAAGGTATTAAGGAAAGTTTGTAAGGTTATAATTACAGAAACTATTACTTATGGATGTTCTAACTGGTTACAAAGTTCAACAATATCGCTATCCAAACAGTCAGAAATAAGTGTGCTCCATTCATCCATCCCTTGACACTTGTGGATTTTGTACATTCTTTCATTCTTCAGTAATCCTCTCATTGTCCATTCTTTTGGTGATTGTTCAGTAATCTTGCTTGTGTGAATTACTCTTCGTGCCAACCAACCAATAGAATATTCTTAATATGATATTTTGCATTTCAGGTATCATAATAGACTTTGTCTCGGGCCCAGTAGCTTCTGGGTTCACGTCAGCTGTGGCTCTTCTCATCGTTTCATCGCAGGTCAAAGATGTCCTTGGTATTGCTGGAGGAGGTGCTACATTACTTGACATGTGGCTTAGACTAGACATTCAAAACACTCGCCTCTGGGACTCCGTTGTTGGACTGTGTTGTATACTTCTTCTTCTTGCAATACGAGTAATTTCAATTAATCGTATATATCTAATCGTAAATATATAATAGATTAAATCAAAATCAATTGATAATATATTAATTGGTATTTTGTTGTTTGAACATGTTTTGTTTCTGACTCTATTCATCTTTATGAGTTATTGTCTTGGTGTATTTGTGTGTATATACCCTAATAAAGAGGTGGGCAAAATACGGCCCGCGGGCCATATTCGGCCCGTTCGTCTTTTCAATCCGGCCCGTTAGTACTTTAAGACTTATATCCCATGGATGAGAGTTAAATTTTTGGGTCCGTATTTTTTCTGGTTTTTACCTTTTTTGAATAAATTTAAACATCTCAGCAAACATTAACTGACTTAATCGTGTTTTTGTGTAACAAAAATACCATCTTACTTGTGAAAAATTTAAACAACAAACAAAGTTTAACTATCGAAGAGATTCTCTTAATTATTCATACTTGCTAAAAGTGGTAGAAACGTTGATCCAAAAAACACTAAAATTAGTGTACACTAGTACCTCGATTTAAGTTACCTATCAGGCATGAGACAAAATGTGAGAAGTGTTACAAATTCATGAATACGCTCAAGACCCCAGCCAAGGTTCAATACATGAGTTTCTAGATTCACTCGGAAATGATAATATTGTCATAAAGCTCAATGAAAGTAATTTTGCAAAGTAAATTACAACATTTACCATCATGATAAAGAGGTCTGGGTTTTCAAAATAATTGAAAGGACATCTGACCGAACAAAAATTCTGAGTCCTTTTTATCATAGAAAATAACAAAAAAAACATATAATTTTGAAAAATGCAAAACAAGGATGAATAATTTTATTGAATAAATGGAAAAGATATTTCGTACATGAACTTTTTTTCGAATATCTAAAAGTGAATTATTCAAAGGTGCCCAAACTTGCTTTCATACTAACACCATCAAAGGATATTGAAGCGGAATATAATCGAAATACCAATATGATGAAGAACAGAAGACTATATTCTTTTTTAATGAGCCAAATATAGGTCAAATAAAATGGTATTGTAAGGAATAGGTAGTGATGGAGACAAGGAGGTCCATAGATCAGTGGTTCAGGAGACTCTTCAGGAGTCAACGCCTATTGAATTTTGTCCATTACTTAGGATGAAGAAAGAAGGTGCATAGACTTCATGAACGAGTGGCTTAGCGTTAATTATTAATTTTTTTTTTTTTGTCTTTCTGTGTGATGTGGTGTCGTGGAACCCGCCTACGCAAGGTCCACCTTTGAAACATCTACGGCTCAATGCATCTCTCCTATAGGAGAGTTGTTGTGGGACGTCAGATGTGGCTAAAGGTTCTCATGTTAAAAAGCCTCAATATGTTGTACTTTGTTCATGAAATAGCCGTAAGGTTGAGAGACATGATTACAAATCAAAACAGGTTTTCTAAGGAATTTAAAATATAATTACTCTGTATTTTTTTTTATTTCTTACATTTATTCAAAACGAGAATAAAATGAAAAAAAATAATTTTATCATTAAAAAAAAATTATTCAAAAAATAGAAAAAATATAGATCTTGCATACGGGTTGAGAACCGTCTTTCACTTAGGACCGCCTAATAAATTTTTGAAGTCAATTTGGTTCACGAGCCAAAAAGTTTTCCCACCCCTGCTGTAATAGCATGTGCCGCCTACGTGATTAATATTAAATGCTCTATAGTTATGCAGTCAGTTCCCATGAGGTATAATCTTGCTTGGGAATTATAGACAAAGGTTCCAACTTAAAAAAAAGAAGGTCTATAAAGAAAACATCTTGTTTTCTTAAAAACCATAAAATTGTAGCAAAATATATACATATATAATAAATTACTTATTCTTTTTTATCGAGGTTTGGTCTAGCTTCAAACAATACAACACCTTTAAGCCGATGAAGATATTCGTAGACGTCTTCAGGGCTACATCAATACAGAATTTAATTACAATAACATGAAAAAATGTTTATAAGCTACATTATTGATTTAATATGCATAATTACCTTGGTATTTTACTACAACAAGGAAATAACTACATAACCTTTATATTCAAATCAACCTATAGTGCTGCTCCTAGCGACAGTTTTACAAACAATTTATATTACATTTGATCAGTCAACAAAAATTCTTAAAAACCAATGAAAACCACATCAAAAAAGAAACTGGAGCTACAGACATCTTTTTTAATTACTAATTAATAGACTATATATTTTACTTAGGATATAAGTATCCGTTTTTTTTTGTTACATGCATTTTTTTGTTTTCTGAATGTGAATCATTTCTTTTATATGCCTCTTATTTTTATTATTTTCATAATCTATAATCTTCGTGTGGTCTATACACGAACAATGTGTCTCTTTGCTAGACCAAACCTCGATAAAAAAGAAAATAAGTGTTCAATATATGTGGTCGAGATAAAAAAAACATTAAATTATAAATTGAAATAAGGTAGTCCAGGGAACTGCTTGATTTGGGAAGTTACGGAGTATCTGCTGTTTAAACAATAGGCAGTGACGGATTAAAGTTTAATGAGATCCTTAGTGATGTGATGGTGAGGAGGGTGTTACAGTTCATTGAATTAGATTCTTTGTGTTGTACCTTGACTTGACTTGCGATGTCGTGTAACGCCACTTCATTGACTGACGTAGTGACTTTGAAGGTCAAATTTGTAGTGTTTTTTTTTTGTAGGTCATTTGAAATACCTACGTCTTTTTCCTCGAATCCTTTGCAACAATGACGACTAAAAATGGATCATTTCCTTGTGGTATCAGTCCAAAAAAAAAAGCACAAACCATTTTTTTTTTCATTTTTCTGTTCCTTAATAAGAATCCTGCAAAAAACCATTATGAGCATAATTTGTGAAATTTTAATTTTTTTGAGACAATTTCCCCAAAAGCTAAAGTTGACATTGTGAATTGCCGGTTTTCACGAGCCTTTTCGTTCTTGACTTTGATGAATGAAATGTTATCTATTTTCTTCAGTCGACTTGATAGAGTCTCATCATGTACATTTTTCCTGTCCGTCCTTGAAGTCTCTCATCCACAAAACGCATTTTGTTGTCTCTTGTCTTACCGAGGCTAAACGCTTCACTTATCTAAAAGCTGAATTTTCGCGGGTTGAAAAATCACTCAACCATTGAGATGACTAAAAGTATTTCAGTTTTTGTTTTGATCAAATGTTTTGAACACTGTAATCAGTAAACTGCCACAATCCAACAAATGGCTTCGTTTAATGTACAAGGCACACCGAAAGACGGTGAAGTTGTGCTTTTCAATACATGCCTCATATTTAATTTCCTATGGTGATTCGGATCACACTTTTTTAACATTCTCGTATAGTATATTTAAAATTAATATATATATATATATATATATATATAATATATTATTACTATACACTTTTTCTTCTTCTTGGAATTTGGTCAGGGTTAATATACGGAATCACCTTTTTGCCAACGTTTCGTCTTTATCTGAAGACATCCTCAGGGCTATAAATCAAGGCTAGCTTCTGTTACCGTACCAACATAACCGTTATCTCTGTTGGTACAGTAACAGAAGCTAGCCTTGATTTATAGCCCTGAGGATGTCTTAAAATAAAAACGAAACGTTGGCAAAAAGGTGATTCTGTATATTAACCCTGACCAAATTCCAAGAAGAAGAAAAAGTGTTTTGTTAGTAATTTGTGGTCAAGAAAACAGTTCCGTATTATTATTATTATATATACAGGGTGTCCCAAAAAAATGTGTACACACTTTAAATTATTGTAATTTAGATGTTTATTGTAATTTTTGTTTAAACATGTAAACTTATTAATAAGCATTATTTTATTGTTTTGCCACCAACTGTTCTCAAACTGTAGTCCGCTTTGTTCTACATACTACCGATAATGCGAAGGGTTTACAAAAAAATGTACCCATCTTTTAGAAGCTGATAACTTAATTGTTTGCATTTGGTTGTACAAATGTTTTAAGTGGAAAAATTAAATTTCAGATTAACTCATTCTCTTACTGATGATGACCAAGACCGAAAAAGTACTTGAAAAGGTGCAGGAGGTTCAAGTAAATAAGACCAGCCACAGTTGAGTTAAAAAAATCACTGAATTAATCCTTTTGATGATAATCCACAGCACACTGTAATTTCTGATGAGTTAACATGGCGGTCGATCACAACTAAGAATATAGTTATGATGTAAAGTTATAGTTATAATATAAATTATTGTAGTATTAGTTTACATGGTTAAAAAAAATTACAATAAACACCTAAATTACAATAATTTAAAGTGTGTATACATTTTTTTGGGACACCCTGTATATATATAATGAATAATCTCACGCAGTATAAACTAACGTAAAGGCCTTCTTAGATGTCCTGATCCACTGGTTACCTAAAGAGTTACGTTTTTGTGTATATAGAAAACCTACTAATGGACTATCGTATGTCTATTTTTATTCTATCCATCCAAGAAATTCAAGAAGCTTGATAAGGTTAAGCTTAGCCTGATGATGGTCTACGAGACCGAAACATGTCGTTGTTTTATTGAAAATAATATTTAGTTAGTTCTTAAATAGTGTTAAATATAAATAGTGTTAGAATGTGTAGTTATGAAAATAAAAGTTTGGGCCAGTTGATTTTTATATTCCCCGTGGAACTGAGAAGAGCCTGTAGGACATAAGAGAAACTCTCAAAAAAGGTAACCAAGCATGAAATTGGCAAAAAATTTTGAGATACATATATATGTATATATGGCTGTATGTGTACTATGAAAACAGAGAAACTCGAATGAAAAACGGAGACTCGTAGAACTAACTTCCAATATTCCGACCCTTTCCTGAGGACGACCGTTAAAAGGGTCTACATATTAAAGGTATGTTTTATTTGTGTTTTCTTTCTGTTTTCAAGTGTATTTTCCGTTCGGATCTGATTTTATTTCAATTTATATATCTGTTATAAGTATATATATATATATATATATATATATATATATATATATATCTTAATCTTAAATGTAATAATTTAAACAAAATATTTTCTTGCTCCAGCAACTGGCGGAAATACGAGTTGAAGGCCGTGAATGGTTGCATAAGACCCTTTGGTTGGTGGCCACTTCGAGGAATGCCATTCTCGTCATCGCTGGTGGCCTTATGGGGTACTACTTTGCTGCTGATGGATCTGAACCCCCTTTCCTTATTATCGGTAATTATAATAGCATGAAGTTTTCATTCTCAAACAACTAGTAACTTAATTAAAATCTGACCCATTTTTCCAAGGTATAAAGTACAAGGGAAAAGTTGTAGTAAGGAGGTGGGAAAGGCGGTCAGCCCCGGGTGACAAGTCCCAGGAGGGGTGGCATTTTGAACGGGTAAAAATTGAAAAAAAAGGACAAAATTAAAACAATGATGAGATAACAAAAAATTTGAAATTTTATATCAAAATGAGTTTTTAAGTTTTGTGTATTTAACACTGTTTTATACGATTTTTTTAACTCTTATATTTTCAAATTAAAAATAAATTGAAATTAAATTTTTCAAATCTAGTTTTTTAAAAGGGTTGAAGGTTTATGTAGATTGCTTAGCCAGTTAATTTAATTAAACAATTTTTTCATGATTTAAATTATACCTTTTTTGTTTTGTAAAATTGATGACGACTGTATATGTTATACGACTACTGGAATAAGATGAAAGTCTGGGTCTAAAAACAGCTACCTAAAATTAGATCCTTCATTGTAACTCCAAAAAAATAAATAATTTGAGGACTTTCTGGTATTTTGAAGGTTCACGATTTATCAACGGCCAGTGCGTGCGGGGTGGGTGGGGGGAGGGTCAAATCTTATGATCGCCCCGGGCGGTATCAGTAGTTGCCACGCCACTCGTACAAGGAACCCTTATTTGTCGTAATATTATTTATTACGTGGAAATATTAATAAAAACAAGAAATGACCACTGTTATATTCTGCTAATTGCAATTATTTAACCGATCTTTAGGAAATTGTCTAATTAGTATTGGGTCAAGCCAAAAGATACTATGGACTGTTTCATTACGTTAGAATAGTTTCTGCCATCACTTCTTATTTTCCAATATTTCTTTGTAAATTTATAACTTTTTCATTTATCATCAATGGTCACATAAATACATTTTTTTTTTTTTTAGTCAATGATGTATGAAACAAGCACGAAGCATGCATAAACAGATATCTTGATTTGTTTTTCATTTTCGTTAGATTCAGATTTTTTTTTTTAATCAATGATGTATGAAACAAGCACGAAGCATGCATAAACAGAATTTCTTGATTTGTTTTTCATTTTCGTTAGATTCACAGTTTTTTGTTGTTTTTTGTTTATTTAATTAGTCGAATTGTAATAATACTGATTACTGTTTGATTATTTAAGGTATATCTTGAGTTCAGTTAATCTTTGCAAGGTTTTTGCAAAAATGCCTCTTCTTTCTAAATCTACTACTTTAGAAGGAGGTTATATTGTTATCTCATATCTTTTAACAGGTAGACATAATTATTACTCAAAACAGAGGAGATAGATGGGTAAAAATAGTGTGAAAGAAAATAAGAATCATCAATTTATTTTATTTGTTAGGGGGGTTATATTAATATAACCCTCGGCTCGAACGTGCACTTACAACTGCATGAAAAAGTGCTACGACGGACATCCCAATCATAGCAGCATATTTAGGGGTCGCATATGTTATATTTTTGGCAAAATTATGTAAGTTAAAAAAACCATAATGATAATTTTTAAATAATAAAAATTGTATTTATTATAATTTTATTTGATGTAGAATAGGAGTTTTCTAGCATCCCAAAAAATGCTCTCATCAGTTAATAATACCATAATAATAATTTTGAATAACAAAAGTCACGTTTATTATAATAAGTCTTATTCTACAACAGTGGTCCCCAACCGGTGGGCCGCAGACTGGTGCCGGTCCGTAGACCAATTGGTACCGGGCCGCGTTAGAAATATAGTTTGCATACATGTGCGCAGTTTTTAAAGCTCTTTATCTCAGTTTGTACGCTTTGTCATAAGATTAGTCACTAGTGTTGTAAGTTTGTTTGTGTGTCTTGTGACTCGTGTTGTGATTGCTCCATGTAAGTTGCAAGTAAACAATCTACCCCCGGGCCGCGGTAAAATTGTCTAACGCTTACCGGTCCGTGGCAAAAAAAAGGTTGAGGACCACTGTTCTACAATACCAGGAATAATCTCCCAGTCGCTTGATAGGACAATTACAAGGCTTTTTTAAGTTATAATAAGGACTTCAATAAGACTAAAGTCGACTGGCTGTTCAGGTGAAGTGCCTCCAGGACTCCCGTCTCCCATGTGGCCCCCATTCAGTGTGACCAACGGAAACCAAACCAAGAACTTCCTCGATATGTGCTACGACATGGGCTCCGGCATCTTCGTCCTTCCTCTGATTGCCTTACTTGAAAACATCGCCATCTGCAAGGCCTTTGGTACATATTTATCATACTTTTATTTTAAATTAGTCTCTTATTAAAAATTGACATATTTAGCTATATCCTTCAAGAAGAAAGTGCATATGTTAACTTTATAACAGTGACATTAAACCATTGTGCACTGCAATGTATAGTGTTTTGAAACCTTATTTTGAGAAGAATCTGTAAAAAGGAGAAAGAAGTGTTGAAAACCAGGTTCATACAAAACGAGCAGCCATTCAAAGCTTTCTACAAAACAAATAACAAAACTGTAATATTACTATTTTTAATCATAATAAGACTTCAACTTACTACATAAAAAATCTGTAGTGGCCTACACTCAACTTTACTATAAGTAAACATAATATCAAACTTCATGGGTATATAATATATAATGTCCCATGTAGCCATAATGTAACTATTTTAATTGGAGATATTTATTAGTCTTTAATTCCTGGAGGTAGTCCAGATAGTGATTGATCCACTTATCAATATACACGCTTATTTTTGTTTATCAAACCGCTGATGCTTATCATATCCTTAGTGTAACTGCAGAAGTAATAACATTTTAGGAAAGCGAAAGTATAGATTTCGTGTTACGAAATGGTGTCTTACTGGTGAACGTGGCTTTTATTTCAATAGTCAGTGGATCACTTACATTGTCTCTCTGACCTCCTTCTGCATTGAAGATTTAAGACAAAGTTTCCCTATAATAATATTATTGAATAATAATAATAATAATAATAATAATAATATATATTCCCTATAATAATATTGAATAATTATTGTAGGTAATTTTTAATTATTATATTTACAGCTAATGGAAAATCAGTGGATGCTACTCAAGAGTTGATAGCGATTGGACTGTGCAATATTGGCAACTCCATGGTACAAGGCTTTCCAGGCAGCGGGTCTTTGTCAAGGAGTGCTGTCAACAACTCGAGTGGAGTGCGCACTCCTCTAGGAGGCCTCTATACAGGTAGCGACACGCGTCGTCCTCAAAAATCTATCATCTATTTAAAAACAGTAACGCTTTAGAACAGGGATGGGGAAAGGCCATTTCAGCTCAGTCCACTTCCCCAAAAAGGCTACCACGAATGGATAAGCAAATTTTTATAAAATGGTTATATTGTAAAATCCTTGAAACTATCATTATATTACTCGCGATCAGTGCATCTAAAACTGTTTCGTATCTTTCAAAAGATTCAGTAGTGTCCTCACGCCTTCGTTTATCACCTTTCTTAACTCAGGGAGAATGATCTTCTAAAAGCTTCGACTTTTCAAGTCATGATTGATAAATAGTCTTCTTCCTAAATGCCAAAATTGTTTGTCACTATTACCAGAAGCATAATTCTTTATATTTTGAAACATTTTTGTCAGCAAACCGCAGAAGGCCGCATTTCATGGTTCAAAAGGCCTCATGAGGCCTTAAGGCCGCAAAAAAAGTTCTAGGAGGCCTTTAACAAGGTAGGTAAGGTTATAGTGTCAGTCCCATGAAAGAACTCACCTAGACTGAAGACTGGCCATTTATGATACCACACAATGAAAATTCTGCATTGAGAGACCTAAATTTTACCTAAGTCAAATATATTTGGGATTTGTAACGGGTACCTGACATCATACAGTCTCGGGACCGACGGCTTAACGTCCTCTCCGAGGGACGATATGCTCAGATATTTTTTCACGTCTTACGTGAATAAATTGAGGGCCAGAGGGGGTATCGAACTCCGAAACTAACAGTCTAGAGACGAGCATATAGCCACTGGGCTACCTAGATCCCTTTTAAAAGGTAACAGTTTAGGAGATCTTAGAAGTGTTCATGGTCTAGGAGGCGTATAAACTGATTGCGCTGTAAAAGATTTTTTTTTTGTAAAGTTATTACTTTAGGAGAATTTTGTAAAATTAACGGTCTAGGATACCTGTAATTAGGTAAAGATGTAGGAGGCCTTTAAGCAGATTAAGCTCTCGAATGCACTGTAGATCATGCAGGTGTAATATAATCCTATATAGGTGTAATAATCCTATAATCACGGAGGACTACATAAACCTTAAGGTTTAGGAGACCTTTATAAAGGTAATGATGTAAAGGAGGCCTTTAAACATGTTAAGCTTTTGGTGTTGTACTTAAAAGTACAACAGCCTAAAAGGTCTTTGTATAGGTAACGATAGGAGGCATTTATACATCATTACACTTGCTTTATATATTAATCAGTTGCCTTCTCTTCTCTAGGAGTACTCGTGGTGGTAGCACTGCTCTTCTTCACTCCCTACTTCTACTACATTCCGAAAGCCGTCTTGGGTGGCATCATCATTGCAGCTGTCATCTTCATGGTAGAAGTTCGAGTCGTCAAACCCATTTGGCGATCTAAAAGTAAGTCACACAATCTTCCCTTCATTCTTAAATCAGTTTGTATTTTGTATTATACTATTTGTATAATACCAAGTTTAGTAAATATGAACTTAAAGCTTTCTACCAAAAATGTATTTAATTTATTTTGTAATATATTTGTATTCATTCAAATATTATTTAACAAAGTTGTGTAATGTTAGTTTGAATAAAGCTTGTTTTCAGGAGGTATTTGTTTCTCCAGGGGATGTAATTTTAAATAGTCATCACTTTTGTAAGAATGACGTTTTGACTAAACATTTCTTTGATGAACTTTCCCATATATTCTCAAATGTCATTCTGACAAAAATCGTTTAGAGAGAAGTCTTGGACGGTTACAAATCATACTCGGAAAAGCAGCAACTCCTATTGCCCTTTGAATAGCTTCGATCAAAAGATTGATCTCCTTTTCAGTGGAACCTCTTATGACATTCTATTCATTTATAAATTATTAATTAATTTAATATATTGTCCTTACCTCATTTCCCAATTACAATTATACATCTCATCATATACTTTAATAATGAGTATCATTATTCTATGATACGCCCAAATCATAGAATTCTATGTCATTCTATACATTATACTATGTTCCATGCCATAAAAATAATGATTTACTTCCTTCCCTCCTGTCTCGTATGATGAGAGTGTAATGGTCCGCATAGCAGTGTTGATTTTTCAATTTTGACAAAGATAAAATTAAAAAATTAATAAAACATGTAGTATAGTTGCCCACCATTAAGTTACAGTTTGCTTAACTACCGCTGACTTAACTTTGTTTGATTTAATTATTATTACTATTATGTATAACTGGTATTTGTTCTTTTAGTATGTATTAGTTAATGTTGATATAATAAAAAAAAGACCTTGTACTGTAAAAACATTTTGATCCATTTGTAAATGAGTGAGCTGTTTACTTGTAAACCAATCGTTGCGATACTTTCACTTCTTTTAGCACTTCATTCTAATGAGTTATAAGTACCAGATAGTACGGAAATCACCTTTCAACTGAAACATAGCAAAAAAAGATAAATGTACTTCTTTTTTCGATCTTTAGGGTTTCTTCAGCTAGGTCTCAAACAAGCTACACTGCTGCTAATCTGGATTAAGTAACTACATAGCACTTCTTCATACGGAAGCTTCTTCTTTTCGAAATTTCCATCTTACAAAAGGTCTATCTGAAAAAAAAACTGGCTCATCTTATGAACTTTGTTTAATCATACGAAAACCAAATTATCAAAGTGCGCGCTTGTATTTTCAGCTCTCAGACGTAACATCCTCTAAAATATAGTTTTTTTTCCTTGGCATTTCCCAAGATCTCGGGATATTTTTGGAACACACTTTTTATCTTGTTTGAGAGTGACTATCTCTAATTGTTATCGCCTTGACCTCTCCAGCATGATCCAGGTATTGTCCGGATCATGCTGGACGAGGAGGAACTTATCTCTTCCTCCTAGTGTTTCTCACTGGCTAGAAGACAGCGCTATCTGCGTTCCCGAAAGCATTCTATTCAGTCTCAATCACATGCCATTTCAGTCGAAAGTATCCTATTCAGTCTCAATCACATGCCATTTCAGTCGAAAGTATCCCATTCAGTCTCAATCACATGCCATTTCAGTCGAAAGTATCCCATTCAGTCTCAATCACATGCCATTTCAGTCGAAAGTATCCCATTCAGTCTCAATCACATGCCATTTCAGTCGAAAGTATCCCATTCAGTCTCAATCACATGCCATTTCAGTCGAAAGTATCCCATTCAGTCTCAATCACATGCCATTTCAGTCGAAAGTATCCCATTCAGTCTCAATCACATGCCATTTCAGTCGAAAGTATCCCATTCAGTCTCAATCACATGCCATTTCAGTCGAAAGTATCCCATTCAGTCTCAATCACATGCCATTTCAGTCGAAAGTATCCCATTCAGTCTCAATCACATGCCATTTCAGTCGAAAGTATCCCATTCAGTCTCAATCACATGCCATTTCAGTCGAAACCATTTAACAATGAAATTACTTTTTTAACTTGTTCAAGTTTACGTTTTAAAAAGTTAACAAAATGATAAAATTTATAAATATAATTTTCTTTTCAATAAATAATTTTAATTAGAGTTTAAAGTAACTTGTGCGCGTGTTTCGTGCAGTACATACGAGTACGTATTGCAGTTAGGAAACATTTGTCTCCTCTTCCTTTGTGTCACCGCCACATACCCTACCGTTCGCCTACGCATTCGCTTAAATCCAATTACTTTAAATATTATTACTTATTATTATGATATAATTTATCTCTATTCTTACTACAATTATAATATGTATAACAATTATATAGGTTATTTTAATTTGTCATGTATATTTAGGGGTGGGTGTTGGGGGCTTGGATCACATTACGTTCTTTACGTGTAATTAGCGATTTGAATGAATTTCATATGAAGAGGTATGACTGTATTGTATTCTGATTCGCTGTACAAATGATAACTTTGCACAATCTGCAAAAGATAATTGCCTATCCTTAGCTGTAGTCAGGATAATGTAACATTATCTAAGATGTCTAAAACCTAAAAGGAGATTTACTATTGCTTTCAGAAATCGACTTGATTCCTGGCCTTGCCACCTTCGTTCTGTGCCTCGTGCTCCGTCTTGAACTAGGAATCCTCATTGGAATAGGACTCAATCTCGTCTCTATTCTTTATCATGCTGCAAGACCCAAGATATCTATGGAAATATACACTGTAAGTATTATAAGTTTGCTGTCAAATGTTTTCTATATTTAAAGTTCAGCTTTTCTAATTATAATAGTTATGAAATACATATATCTTATATGCAGCATATCTAATAGCAGCTAATCTTAGTAAGTAGTTTAGTAGTTATCGTACTAGCTACTTATAATAACAAATAATGTACGTCTAATTCAAGGGTCTCAACATTTCTTTGCTTTTCGAATCTCTAATATATGTCTTATCTCTTGTGAACCCCCCATATGCCTTTAAACATCTTATTATGCTTATGTAAATTTTCAAACAATTTTATTTTTGATAAATAAAAATCAAATCAATGAATCAAATTTTATTTATAAAAAAAATCTAATAATGAAATAATTCCAATGTATTAGTAGAATAAATTTTAAATACAAAAAATTAATATTTTTAAAACAACATATTTTACTAAAATTTTACCAACATTTTATAAAAAATAAAAAATTTGGATAAAAAGTTATATACACTTTTTTTAAAGCATAAAAATGGTAATTACCATTATAAATATTGTAAAATTACGACAAACTAACGAGACTATTGTGTTTCTGGTGTTTTATTGCCAATGTTTGAATATTCTAACAGACAGCATGCCATATTTTGCTGTATTTTTCGTTTTGGTTTGCTATATATATAATATATATATATATATATATATATATATATAGACTATATTTACACAAAAACACACAGAAATAAAACAGAAACTCACTACTGTATTTCGCGATGTCTTCATCGCGAAGGAAGGAAGGAATTCATTCTATCAGGAAGATAGAAACGAGTTGCTCCGCAGGCAGACAACGACTGGTCGGTAGTCTTGAAGGAGAACAGAACAGTGTAGCCAACTTACAGAGGGAGAGGAGGCAAGGATAGATAAAGAAATAAAAGAAAAATAATTTGTAACGAATGAAAACAAAAAATATTAGCACAAGTGAAACAACCCAAACAAAAATAAAAATAGAAATAAAAAATAAAAATAAGTAGGTAAACAAAAGATACACTAAGAAACTAAAAGAAATAAAAGGAATAATCAACGATTGAGATTTATCCCAGGAGCAGATCTACCCACCAGAAGACTAATAAAAGCTTCTTCTGAAGCCCTCAGAGTGACATTTGAATTGTTATCAGTTATTGAATTGTTGTCATACCGCAAGAACTGGCATGAGTAGCAACAGGAAGATCACTGCGTTTACCAACGGACGACCTGTGATTATTCATACGCAGGCTTAGCTTGGTGGAAGCAAAACCCACATAAAAAGCATCACACTGGGTGCAATCCAAACAGTAAACCCAGTTACTAGAGGTACAAGAGGTCTTGTAGGAGATAGGGTAGATGCGTTTGCTGAGGAAAGAAGTAAAGGAAGGAACGGGATTGATGATAGGACACGTAAGACACTCTCGACGTCTGCATTGAACCATACCACCAGCAGTATTGGGAGGCTTGGGAGAAGAAATATGAGAAAAGATACATCTAAGATTAGCAGGTTTGCAGTAAGAAATGGAGGGTGCCTTTCTGAAGACAGAAGAGGTACAGGTGAAAGAAGAAAGTATAAGGAAGAACTCCTTGATGACTGCGCCCAGCCTATGAACACCAGGAAAATAAGTGGTGATGAAGAAAGGAGAGGGTTAATTCTTAACCTGATGATAACGTAGTAATGTTGAAAGCTCGTTTATTAGTGTAATGTAATTAGTTGGCTGTCGTCCCTCCGTCAGTTCACTTCTCCTGAGGACGACTGCCATAACGGTCGAAATATTGACAAGTGAATCCTTTTATGTTTCTTTTTATGTGTCACAGATTATGTTAAGTATATATATAAGTATAAATATGATCAAACCACAATATGAAATGGGAAAAAAAGACTAAGATCTTTCAGCCGTAACAAATGGTCTTCGTCAGAGTCAGAACCCAACTGACGAAGACCGCTTGTTACGGTTGAAAGATCTTAGTCTTTTTTCCCATTGCATATTGTGGTTTGTTCATTGATTGTTATTTCACATGTGTATGTGAAATCTTGTTATATATATATATATATAACTTTAAATTACACAAAGCACGACACAGAAAAGAGAATACAAAGAAAACTTACAGAATTCAATATTTCGAACTGTTGTTCGTCATCAGGAGAGTAGACTAGAAGAGAGGACGAAGTGAGAGAGATCTCCCCAGGTATATATATATATATATATATATATATGTATATAAATTTGGTATGAACCACTAATTACGTATTGTGGATCCCTAGGAGTTCATATGGGTCACGTTGAGAACCCCTTCTGGTCTAATTGAGAACCATACTGTAACGGTTGTTATCAATAAGAGCCAGTCTAGGAACACGTAGAAACACTGGAGACGCATATCCACCACTCTCCAAGTATCCTATTATAATAATCCGTCTTATCTCGTGAATCGGTGCTGTAGTCGCCCAACCGGTTTTGCATCTTATGCATATTCAAATGGTCGAAGTTGTGCGTATGATAATTGTCGAAGGATCCAGTAAATAAATGCCGATTAAACAGGTAATGCTATCAGATGCCTTTTCCTATTTATTTTAGATTATTTTCTGATTTTATTATTTTAAAAGTGACATCATTGATTAGTATATCCGATTGATGATTAATCTGTTTATTTATTAAATTATCTGTGTTTTTATGCTTATATATTTCGAGTTTCTATATAATATTGAATATTTGTCCTCTAAGTTTCCTTTTTATTAAATAGTATTGAATTTTCAATACTATGTGGTTCAGGTAAGAAGAAAATAGATAAGATGGTATTTAGAAGTAAAAGTAAGAAGAAAATCAATGTCCATCCGTGCTATTCATCGTAGAAATTATTTCTTTAAAACTGACTGAAAATGAAAAAAAATTGCTATTGTAAGTAATATAAACAACCTATTAATTTAATGTCTAAACTGCAGTAAGAATTTTAGAAGTGGTACTAGATGTTTCTACCAAATAACTGGCCCCCTTGAGAGCCTGCAAAGAATCGAGTATGGTGTTTGTGATTGAAGTATGTTTCAGAGCCGAGGAGGAATAGAATACTTGATGCTGACTCCAGATCGATGTCTCATCTTTCCGTCAGTAGACTACGTTAGTTCTTTGGTTACTAAGCACAGTATGAAGCAAGGCATGCCTGTTGTCATGGACTGCTCTCACATCTACGGTGCTGACTTCACTGCAGCAAAGGTCACTTTTACTTATTTAATTTCAAATCCAAATATCTCTAAATATATATTCCCAAAGAACAGCAATTCTCAAACTGTTCTACCTAAAAGCACTTTGAATCGGCTCTTTAAAGTTTTTGACTTGAGGAAGTTTTTGTATAGTCAGTAAATCATATCGATTTGGTAGAAGAGTTCTTGATTTTCTCTACTGAACTCACACATTCACTATTATCTGTCTTCCATTATTGCTATACAATCCACAGACGATCTCCTTCTGTCAAAATATTAAAAATTACATAAATTTTTACTATACGTATATGATAAAATAGGGACCAAGTTAGCACAGTTCCTTCGAGATCGCCTCTGGTCTGGTAGATCTATGGTTCAATACCCACTCTGGCCCTCAATTTATTTATGCGTCAGGTAAATAAATCTGAGCACGTCGTCCCTCATTAAGGTTGTAAAGCCGTCGGTTCCGAGCCTGTACTATGTCAGGTATTCGTTAAAGATCCCTACTCTAAATACATTTTAATTAGGCAAAATTCAGGAGTGCAAATGTAGAATGCCCAATGTGTGGTACCACCAAAGGGGGCATTCGTGCTATGTGTGTCCCCTTGAACAAAATACCACTGTAACCTAACTTATCCCGCCCCCTCCCCTCTAAATACCTCCTGGGGCTGTCTCCCCCCTCTCTTTTCCAATGTCACTGGAAAAATATTCGAGTCTCACTTCCACCGTTGAAGAACACTGAAAATGAAAGCTGTAAGTGTGAGAGTTGGAAACTAACGAGCTTGTACCCACTCTGTTTTAATGATTTCTTTTTATTTTAGGTCATAGAAATGCTCTGTCAAGACTTTTCTAGGAGACAACAAGCGCTTTTCTTCTACAACTTAAAGAGCAGTGTTGTTGCTGTATTCGAGGGAGTTCAGCCGAAAAACTTCATCGTCTACTATAATGACCACGATCTCGACAAACTTTTGGCCAACTATATGTCAGCACCCATTTCTCTTTCTTATATTCATACAATATTAGTACTATTGTGGTTTCTCCTGCTAGTACGATTACTGTACTATGCGAAATTCACCAGTTTAGTTTCAAAACTCCATACACTTGTTTTTAACAAAGAAAGGGTTATCTTTTATTCATTAAAAACATTCACTACAATACCGTTCAAGTTTAACAAATAAATGCCTTTATGGCAGTGAAAATTAAGGAATGTTTCTTAAACAACTATTTTTTTGTATAGAAGACTTATTATTATTAACGAATATAAAAATAGTTATTTTTATATTGTAACTATCTTGGCCGCTTCACTGAAGGTAAGGAACCTTTGTTCTTAATGTTACAGAAGGGATAAGGTTAGTCCTTGTCAAACTCTTAGTTATTGTTGAAATGTTGCAAGCTTAAAAAAATTGACTAATTTGAATTATCTAGAAGTGAGTTACTGAGTCGAAATAATAAAAGCAAACGTATCAACCGCAGTGTCAATATTAGAAGCAATGATTAGGGAACAGTATTAAAATTTTAAAGGATTTAAAATTAGTTAACTTTGTTAAGCATTCAACATTTCTAACATAACTAGGTGTCCAGAGTAATGCTAGCTAACCTTACCTCGTTAACTGTCACATCCACAACTAGCATTCTGTAGCTCAAAAGATTCTTCAAACGTTTTGAAAATTTGAGTTTGTGAGTTTCTTTACTCTGTGTGTCACTGTTCTTCGATTTTGAGCTCGTATTGTGTCCAGTTTGGATTGTCTTTCCGATTTTTAAGTGAATAAGTATACTACGTATATATAGTAGCAGTTTGCTTCTTTCTCAACGCGGGTACTTCGCACTCCATCCCGATGACGACGGATGTCGAAATATCGAAGTGAGTTCTGTAGTGACTTTTTGTGTTCTTTCCTATGTTTATTGTTTCCTATTGTTTAAGTTTATATATATATATATATATATATTGAATTCTGCATGAGTGATCTGCATCTCGAATATGATTGGCTACAATGATAGAGCCGGAAACATTAAATCCAAAGAGGAAAAGCAAAAACAATTGGTCCAAAAATAGCCAATTATATATATTAGTGATATTAGATTAGTGATCGGAATCCTATCTAACCGAGGTTGGGCTAGTACCACATTTTCCATCATCCAAACACAAACATCTTGAACCTGATGATTCGTTTCCCAGATATTAGTGGCAAGCTCTAGACTAAATAGGGTGGCTTATGTTCTCGGTGATTATTTTGTCAGGGGTGTATGAAAGTAAATTATAAATCGGCCTTACTTTTGTATGAGTCTGTTGTACGTAACCTGACCCATAAAAAAGAAAATTTCAGTTCCTTGACAATGAGCTGGTTTGAAAAGCCTTAAAACTTTTTTCATTTTCTATTGATTTTGCAATATTATTTTATTCTAAAGACAAAATCTTTTTTAAATATTTAATTATAGATTTAAAAAAAAATAAAGAACAGAATTGGACAAAAAAGCAAACAATATTTTGAACCCAGTGCGTCAGGAGGGGATTAGGATAGAAGATAAAGAGGAGTAAACATGAATCGAAACATCGATTATAGAAGGGTTCTGCTTTATTCTGTGTGCTTTGAAAAAAAAATGTTTACGTCCATTAGATATAATTCTCCAGGTTATCATATATATAAAGTTTAAACCACAATGAAAAATACGGACTGAAAACATGAAGAAAGAAGAGCAAGCAATAAAATTAAACACGTAATAAGAAAAATGATGATATACCCGTGTACACTAGATCATATAAATACCCGGAAATACACAAACTAGAAGTTAAAGAGCAAAAGAAGACATGCTCAAGCAAAACATAATTATGCTTTCTCATACACCAAGGAATTCGCCCCTTTGGATCGTACCAAAAAAGGTACATTCCGCAGGAAACAAGAAATAGAGATTTGAGCTAGACTACTGGAAATTAAATGAAAAACCTATTGATGATCGCTGTCTTATTCTAAACATTACATACCTATTTCCATTGTGGTTTAAACTTCATTGATTGCATCACGTGTTTATTTATTGTGATTTTTCTGCATATATATATATATATATATATATATATATATATATATATATATCCACTTAAAATTCGAAAAAACGATCCAAACTGGACGCAAATCAGTTCACAAACGAAGAAAAGCAACACACAGAGAAAGAGACACACTTACAAACTCAAAGAGTTTGTAATTACAAATTTGAGTTTGTAAGTGTGTCTCTTTCTCTGTGTGTTGCTTTTCTTCGTTTGTGAACTGATATATATATATATATATATATATATATATATATATATATAGATATATAGAATATGATATGAATATGATATATAGAATATATAGATATATAGAATATATAGATATAATAAATATATAATAAAATATAATAATATATATATATATATATATATATATATATATATATATATATATATATATATATATATATACTTCGAATAAAATGAAAGGTCCGTGTGGACAATAAACACTTTAACACATAGAAAAGAACACAGAAAGACACTACAGAACTCACTTCGATATTTCGACATCCGTCGTCATCGGGAAGAAGTGCGAAGTACTCGCGTTGAGAAGCAAACTGCTACTATATATATATATATATATATATTTGTAAATTTGGGGAGCACTCCTTCTTTTATACATGTCTTGTTGAACGACCTTTGTACTGTGGCATGAATAAATTTCATTGTCCATCTTTCAAATAAAGCATTTGGACAACTAGTGTATTTAGTACCAGAAAGATTTAAAACAAAAGTGAGAAAACTTGAAAGATGGACAATGAAATTTATTCATGCCACAGTACAAAGGTCGTTCAACAATATATATATATATATATATATTATTAATATCCTCACCTTCTAAGTAAACAGACTATTCTTCTAGCGTCTCCTATTGCAGTGATGAAGCCATTTTTCCGAAACCTTAGCAGACATTATCCTGTCTGCAGTCGTTATTATCTTGCCCACTCCACCTCCTTCATAATGTTAAATATAAGTTCAAAATAAATAATTAAAATGGGACAATACATAAGAACACTTTGAGTTCATAATTTTATATACAGTTATCTCTTGAAAATGGTCTTTGACGAAATTATATAAAAATGATAGTGATAGATTTCTTCTTAGTCACATCATTTATGGATATATAAAATACATTTGGAAACCTAATAGTGAGGAAATCATTCAAACAGTCAATTTGAAAACTTTTGAATCCCGATGAGAGTTTAACGATGTAGTTTGTCACATGTGTGTATACTCTCGAATGATTTTCTTACTTATATAAGGGAAAAGAATATTGTAAAAATATTTGTAAAAAAATAATTATGTTAGAAAAATATTTTAACATTTAGTTTTATTCTTTCAGAGAAGCTATTCAGAAAAGTGAAAACAGTACTCCACCAGGAGTAAAATCCTGAAATGGCTTGAAGCCTAGAAGATGTACCATATTTGTACAAATGATCCGTTAACCATGCCATTAATATGTAAAGGATAAATTCAACCTTGTAATTTATATGCTTTGTATATTTAGTCTATTCTAGATTTTTTTTTAAAAATAATTCTCGATAATTATGGTAATTTAATATATTAAATTTAAAATAAATAGTATTTATAATATTACTTCATTAAATAATTTATAATATGGAACTAAACTGTACCTTAATTTTTAAAGGTAAGTAAAAAACAATACATTTTTAGTTTCCATTGCCTTGATATTTTATTTCAATCCACCAAATTGTTTTTATTTCATAGTCTTAAAATTACTGACAGAAGACACCAAAAAATCACTATATTTGTCCTCTAATATATATAAATATATAAGTATCGACCGTGAAATAGAAACAAAGTTAAAGTTTTCTGATCATTGATTGTTATTTCACGTGTTTATATGAAATCTCGTTGTAATCAACAAGAAAACCATATACAAAGGACAACGAAAAATTCAGAGGAAACTATAGGTACACAGGAAATAGAAAAACACTCTTATAGTTATATACATAGTCTCCAGAGTACAATTTTATTGACAATATTTTTTATTACTTACTTTAGTATTTTATCCCTTTATATATATATTTCCGTTATTTTTATTATTTATGATTGGTATTATTTGTTATTTCCTTTATTTTCACTTCTGGTCCTTCCCCTAATGGTCTGACTGGTTTCCAGTTGCTGCCAAGTATCCGTGCGGGTCACTTCTCTTAATGATAATGAGTTGAAATACAGAAGTGAGTTGTGTCGATCTCTCTATGTAATGTGACGTGCTTGTCATTTCTTCTTTCATTATATATATATATATATATATATATATATATATATATATATATAAAATTATCGACAATCGTGAAATAAAAACAAAATTAAATTTTATATATATATATACTTTGAATTGAAAATAAACGGTCCAAACGGACATATATTTACAACTAACTAGTTACAACTAAAAAACACAAAAAAGAGACTAATACTCACGGTTCTCGATCATTTCGGTTGTCTTGTCGACTTCAGAAGAGGAGAAAAAGCAAAAGGACCGGATGTATCGGTCGGTGGAAACATTCACATCTCAACTTCTGTGTTCCTTCTTTCTTATCCTTTGTCTTTTCGGAAAGATAGCCGAAATGATCGAGAACTGAGAGTGTTAATAGCTTTTTTGTGTTTTCTAGTTGTAACTTTAATTATATATATATTACAGCTGTTTCTACCTACATGTACGAACTTTCAAATGTAATTAACTATTTACTGACAATGTTGTGGAACGTTATGGTTGTAGTCTGAGGATGGCTATTTTGTGTCTAAAATCAAATTTTGCCCGTGTATGGAGTGTAGCTTTTGGCCCACTCCATCGCATTACCATCAACAACCGATGAAAGCGAGAAAGACGTTATAAAAATAATATGAACCGCATCACAAACCAGAAGTAGATGGTCAAGTTGGCAGATCAATTGGGTCATATCATTAATTGTTTTGAGTATGAGACTTGACAGAGCAAAATTAGTTACAAATTGAATTTTAACTTTTCTGAAATCAACAATAATGAAGACGGTTGAAGAGTGTTGAAAGGTGATGAAACATTTGATATCTTATGAATATGACGTCGAATCTGTGACTCACTTGACCCAGTGATACATCCTGAACCAGCATGACAGAAAAAAAAAAGACTGTAAGAGCGATCGAATGTGAATGCTGGTTATGTTTATTGTGGCCTTCAATTTTAACGGTATAGTTCGCCATGATTTCTGACTACAATGTGAAACAATGAATAAGAAGCTCCAACGTTCATACAACTTTTGTGTGAATTAATCCGTAAAAAAGTCGTATTGCAGAATTTTAATGAAAACAATTGAATTTTCGTAAGAAACAACTAAAAAAATTTGGACTTTGAAAAACCAAATACCTTTAAAAGAAGTAGGCAGTCTTTTACAAACACAAAGTTTAATAAATTATATATACAGTTTATATTACTAAAACAATTAATATCCAGAAATCTATAAATGTTTTTCACGAACCATTATTATCACATCTGATTATTAAAATCATTCATGGACTCCTGAAACAAAAAAAAAGTTTTGATTAAATATAACATATTTAGTTAAACTGACTGTATTAGAAACTGTTTAGGTCTATCAGATTTTGTGAATTAACGATTTGCACTGACATCAATTTACAAAAGATAGGAAATAAATTGAAAGAACACAAATTTTCAGTGGGAAAGTGGTGTTACTAAAAAAAAAATAATAATAATGGAGATATAACATTATTTTGTTTTGTTGTTCTTAAGACAGTTCATACAGTCATCATCTAGAGTTACTCACAACCCCCAGTGTCTTTTGACCCTTCGAAAGTCGTCATTGTAGAACCAAGTAGATTGCATCGGTAACCCTTGTTCCACATCTAGAATGATGTGAGTGAGAAAATACTACACAATAACTGCTTGCTTAGCTCGTGAGGTAGAATGATGTAGAATTTTGCCATTATGACCACACAACAAGTAAACTACTTTGCAAAGTACTGGGTACATTACATCGATGTTCACCAACCTTTTGTGCTCAATAGATTATCTGAAGCATAATATATCTTCATTGATCGGTTGAATGAATATATACGATAAAATCAATTATACGACTATCAAGAAAACAAAAAATAACGGAAAAATAAAAATAGCGGAAATTCTTGACTAATATTATTTATATTGATTTAAGGTTTTACTTGTATTGATAAAAAAACTTTCCAATAACACATTGTTGAAATAACTTTTTTCGGACAAGGACAGCAAATATTTAAAATATTGCAATTAAACTGTGAGTATCACAGTGAATATCTAAGTACCAGGAGTCTGTCAGAAAAAAACTTATCTAATTGATTAATCCTTTTAAAGAGCACTCTCAGTTCGTTAACTCTACTTCCTATTAAGAAAGTTAGGGTTAAACTTAAAATCAGATTGCCAGTTCTGTCGAATATTTCCCAAACTTGTACGAAACAATATTAACCTACTTCTTTATGAATACGTCACGAAATAAATTAAACTTGGAGCAAAATATGCAGTATTAAATACAGCTGCATGAATAGAACTTTAACAGGTAATATGTAATTGCAGCCATCACATTGAATGTAAGTAAAATGAGTCTCTATCTACATAAGATTATATATGTCCAAAAAAAAAGGATCTTAGGTTTTTTGTTTATTTGTTTTGAAAACCCATGGAAGCCATTTGATTAAATATTTGTAAATCTGTTACCATTGGAAATATTGGTAATATTTGCCTAAAAAAAAAATCATACTGCATTGATCATTTTACAAAAGAAAAAAAAATTAAGTATCTCTTTAACTTGATCCGTTTCTTTCTTACAATAACAGACAATATAAATAGAACATTGTCTTCAGTAGTTACGAAAACAAGTTAGTTACTCAAAACTCCACTTGTCCACCTGCTATTTTAGCTAATATAAAACTGAGTACTGATATAACAAAGTTATATTCAGTAATACTACACTTTCAGGTTAATTTAAAATCATTCAAGTTTAATTTAAAATAATCCAAATTCAATTTCAAATAATCCTAGTTTAATTTAAAATATTCTAAGTGTAATTTATTATAATCCAATATTAAATTAAAATTATCCAAGTTTAGTTTAATATTGTTCAAATTTATATTTAAAACAGTTTGTCAACTAGAAAATGCTACACTGAATTTCAAATTAACCTTAGATTATTTTAAATTAATCCAAAAAATTTGTATAAAGGGACTACTACAATTGCGAATATATTTGTATTTCGGCTATATATTGAAGCTACTTTTAAGCTCAAAATTAAAAAAATAATAAGGAATAAAATGTTCACTAAAAATATATAATGATGCTAACTGAAAAATTATTATGGATAATTTTTGATTATCCATGATTAGTTCTAAAACTAATGTTCTTTACTAAACATTTGTAAAGAAAACAAACCTTTACACAGTGAAGGAAGTAATTTATAGTCATTGAATTATATTATTTTATATTATACTTGGTCTATTAATAAGTTTAGGTCATGTGGATTAACCGTACTTTAAATTATACTTGGATTATTCTAAATCAACCCGAAAAAGTTGTAGTCCAGAAAAACATAAGTACTACTACTGGTTGTACAACCACCAGGTATTGTATATAAGCGTATTCATTAATAATAATGTTTCTGTTAATAAATTAGTTTCTCTATACTAGAGTGTTTTTACAATATTATAAAGAAAATATATATTGGTATAAACCTAAAAATGCGCAAGCACGAACCTACGTCGCATTTAAAATTTAATTTTAATCTTATTTCAACAAGCAAAGTTAAGAACAGTATCATGCTTCGATGATTGTTTTTAGCACTAGTTCAAATTACTTTTTATACAATTTCAAATGAAAACAAAAAGTTAACCACTGATATTTCTCGTGACTTAGACAACAAACTCTCACCAGAGGAAAAAAATATAGAAATAGAGAAAAAAACTTTC
Organism: Hermatobates lingyangjiaoensis; assembly: GCA_026182355.1. Taxonomy (NCBI): domain Eukaryota; kingdom Metazoa; phylum Arthropoda; class Insecta; order Hemiptera; family Hermatobatidae; genus Hermatobates; species Hermatobates lingyangjiaoensis. The sequence continues at coordinate 43,775 of JAPFBL010000079.1, forward strand.
AATCCGTAAAAAAAGACCTTTGCAACTTTAAATTGAATGCATAATTACAACATAATAACACTCATAAACAAAGTAAAATTATTGTTTACCTCGAACATTGAGATAGTCAAGTCGCAAAAAGCCTCCAGTTCAGTAAGACCTCTCTTTAAAACATCGATTGCTTGAGGTCCATTCGTTTGTATCCTGAAGTGCATTTTACTTTCAGCAGGATGTGGAACAGAATAACCGCAGAAAGTTACTTCAGGACTGAAAACATAAAATCATATGTACCATAACAACTAAGTTCAAGTAATTCAATAATTAAGACATCAGAAGAAAAAGTGAACCTCTTGGAAGACAAAGCTACTACTGAGTTATTCTGAGAGAACTCCTCAGTGCTGGCTTCCATTCGAGCTGTTAACTTTTTCTTCTGATGACGAATGAGATCGAAATACCAGTCAATTTTTAACCTTTCTTCTTCTGCATGTTTTCTCTTTTGAAATAAATATATTCAATGACATATACATGCCTCTTTAATTATTAATAACTAGTTGTTAAAAATATCCGGCATCTCTAGGACAGATAAGTTTTCTAACTTAGTTTTTAATCAATCGCGCCTTACAAATGAATGTTTTAACGACGAGTATAAGTAAAATGCATGGATGTTTTAGTTTTCGACTCATAAAGAGTTTTCCAATAGATTTTCTTTTAATGTGTCATTGCTCAAAACTAATTAATTAGTTAAATAAAATTTTAATTTATATTAAAAAATTAAATAAACTGAAGTTAATTAAATAAATTAAAGTAAAGTTAAATACAAATTTAATAATCAAAAAATTAAAATTTTAAAAGTTAAATAAAATTATCTCATAATCGTGTCTGTTAAAAAAAAAAAAACTTTCATGGACTGGCAGTTAAGTACCAAAATGTAAATAAGCAACAAGTAAAGTTAAAAACTATTGTATCTTCACTGAGATATTAACGTTTGACTTATCTAAAACCTTCTCAAAGTCAAACTGAATTAACTTATAAAACTTCATAGAGATTAATAATGCATTTGGGGATACAAAGCTAACAAAAAGGCAGACACACTGATAATTTTATGTGTAGAAGAACAAAATAGAAGAAGATACAACAAGAAATACGATCGATAAGATAAAAATACTTGAAGGTTTACACAAGTACAAAAAATAAACTTGGATCTTTGAATTAAGAGTTACACCACAGAATTCAATATAAACCAAAACTAACGCAATGAGAATTTACTCCAGTTTTTGAAATAAATTATACATTAACGAAATTAAAACTAGTTAATTAAAAAAAAAGATGATTAAGTAATTCTCTTGGGCACTTATAAGAAAAGATATCATAAGGATTTAAGGACATAATCATGGTTATCAAGAACAAGATTAAAACTTAAAAAAACATTATACAGATAAAATCAACATTTTGAAGTACAACTGTTTTATTTAACTTGTACATTCTAAAAAAAGTTATACAGAATCCATTCCGCATAAGGTATTAATTATAATTAGCCCTTTGTTAATTAATTAGTTTAGTAATGGTAACCTCACCGCTACAATTGTAATTGTATAGTACTGTAAAAGCAATTAGTTTATTTTTATATTGAATTACCATCGCCCATTTATATTTTCGATTGATTTGTAGTCATATGAATGACATAAATGTATAACGATAAAATGAATTACTGATTGCATTCTGCGGAAAGATACTGAAGTAATTATGAATGTCAAACTTATGATTCAATTACAGTAAATAATAGGTACTGATTTCAAAATTAAAATTTTAAAATTGGCGATGGCATTCCTAGTTTATCAGATGTCCGTCTTCGTTTGATGATTGGTAGATATTTAATTAGTTTATATTGCTGGGAATTCGAATATCAAGAATTATTCAAGAAACATTAGATTTAAAACAAGTTTTAAGAGGAAATATGACAAATAATAGGGTTAGCAAAAAAAATATTGGTTTATCAATGGTAATTAATATATTTTTTAAAGCAACAAATCGGAATGACATAAACATATACCAAATGAAGTATCAGTAAACTAAAAATTTAGTATACACTTACAAACTTGAAATTATTGGCCTCAAAGCGTTTCCTAATGTATGATCTTCGTTTGTGAAAATAAAAGTTTTAGATTTCCCATCAGATTCTTCATCACCAGCTAACTTTAATAAATAAAACACATATAATGTAACATATAGCACCAGAATTTATATACAGTTTTTCTATAAAATATTAAAGAAACAAGTAAACACAGGTTTCTGTAAAATACCGGAGACATAAACTATTCATTTATAAATTAGAATCATATGTCCATGCCACAGTAAGAAATCAGAAAAAAAGGGCTACTCAGACCTTTCAACTTTTGTTACGGTTGTAAGATCAAAGGCTTTTTTCTGATTTCTTATTGTGTTGGACGTTGATTTTTATTTCACGTGTTCATGTGAAATCTTGTCACTCATTATAATCACAGAATATATGCATATATAACTAGCAGATGAAGCAAGTATATTCCTGTAATATTTAGTTTTACATTTTCTTTAAGTTATATCTCACATATTTCAGACATCGAGAGATGATTTAACTTGAAACACATATTTAAATAATAAAAAAATAAAGGGTAAACAAAATAAAGTTACGGCTCTTTAAAATTTCGAATTATAAAACTAACTTCAGATATATTAATCGAGGATTCCACTTCCATTGAAATTAACAAAGGTAAAACATAATTTTCTCTCAACCAAGGAAACCTACATATAACCTACTTTTTGTATACAGTGCGGCACATGATCATTAAGTGGGAGATTCAAGAACAATTCTCAATTACATGATAATTTTACGTAAAGTTCATTAAATTTAAAATTCCAATATAGGTTATACCAGTGAATACATTTTTAAACTTATTGATTAATTCGTCCACGTTATGTATATTAATGAGACAAAATGAATCTTGTGGCAGGAAAACTACCCATAAATTAGGAATATATTAAAAACCCATTCGTGAAATGCAGATCTAATCTGTAAAAAGCTTTTATATAAAAAAATTATATGCTTTCATATAATAATTTTAATTTAAAAATATTTTATATAATTGATGCCAAAATTAAGTTTAATACTGCAAACTATGAAATATAATACGTTGTAGAAAAATACTTACAAAAAATTACGTTTTGTAAGTACAAAAGGTTTCATAGATGAAGTTATATCATACACTATTGTAATGTATTATCAAACTTATAGATTATCGATTTAATGATTTCATTGTCTTTATTGTAGCTATAAACATAGTGTCAATTCTAGTGTAGTGCAATCAGTTATTATGTGGTATTTACTCATTGTAGGGTAAATCTAATGACATGGTCTCCACATATAAAAATTTTACCCTACATAGTGTCAATAATAACAAATTTGAAATCCTTGACCAAGAACAACAAATTGCTATTATTAGGATCAAACTCAGAGATTTTTATATAATTAATATATATATGCCTTAAAACTACTAAGATTGAATAAGACTTCTGCTCTGGGTTTTTATCTACTTTATTGAGCTTCTCTTTGACGTTTTTAAAATGTCCTTTGGATTTTAATTTTTATTGAAATTCAAAATTGCCCTTAAATAATCTTCTCTCACTTCTGATTATATTTATAGTTTGTCAAAAATCATTATTCCTCTTCAAACCGATTGGTTGGCATTCAGATAGAATATGATCAAAGGTTTCCGCCTCTTCCAGAGTCAGCATTATTCGTATGATGGTAATTTCATCGTTTATAAGTAGTAGTTCTAAATACAAATTGTGGTTAGATATTTGAATATATTTAAAAAATCCTTCCTCGAAAGTTATAACTTCATTGAAATGTAAGTTCAGTTGGAATGAGTCCTTTAAACTAAGTTAGACACAATTTTGTGCTCAACTTTATCTGCTTTCTCCTTCATGCATTCATCAACTGATGAAGAGGACCTTTTCAAACAGTCCACTGCTTCAGTCACCTTTATTCCCTTGTTTCTAGCTACCTTCGTGAGATTAACTTATTTTTACTGGTTTCGTTATTAATATTTCTCTCATCAGTACACCAGATTGGAGTATCTTTCTTGAAGTCAGGAAGCTTCTAGTCTAAGTGATTTGCATTTTCAATGTATTAATTCATTCTGAAGTTTCTTGATAAATATATCTATGTACTTATGCTAATTCATAGATAGGAAGGATGTGCTATCCAAAGTTCTTTCTATATCTAACAAGTCCAGGGTATTTATTTTCAGCTATAAAAATGTTCCTGTTGTTTTTAAAATTGATTCTGTTGTTTTGTCCTTGGAATGGTATGTTTTCGCTTATTGAGATATTTCTTTATCTAAAACCTACTCATGTTACCATAGATAGAACTTTAGTCACTTTTAATATGTAATACACATATAATAAGCTCATGAAATATTTGTATTATGACCGTAACTAATAACAAACTTTATGTTTATAAAATCTCCCAAGAAGTGGCTTTCAAACATTAGCTGTATTATGAAAAAATGAATGAAAAAGTACCTTCGAAAGCTCCAATGTCACCAAAAAATTATGGAGTCTTAAACAGACAATTAACATAAATGTCACAATATGTATATCAGGCAACTGGATGTGTTGAAGGGTACATGTTGATTGATTGCAACATTGTCGCTGGACAAACATTCTTCACCCCAGAAAGGAGTGTCTTTATATAGTTTTAAGTATTTCATTGTTAAAATAAATTAAGAATAAAATCTGTTAAAAGTCTGTTTTTAAAATTTCTTTTATTAAACGTTAAAACTAGAATTAAGTATGTTGACTTTCTTGACTTTTTTTAGATGATGTATGTGTATGTGAGGAGGGGTGCTAGTTCAGGTTAGGTTAAATTCCAGTGGTAGTTTTACAAGAGAACACAAATAGCACAAATATTGGCTCTTTTTGATAACCACACAATGAACATTCTATATTGGAAGTCCTAAATTTTGCTTAACCTCAAGTGTATTAAGAGTAGAAATCTTTAACGAGTACCTGACATCGTAGAGGCTAGGGAATAGAGGTTTAACGTCCTCTCCCCCCGATGTGCCTTCACCTTGTCGTGGTGGGGGGGCTTAACACGCCTAGGTGGTTGTTCACTCGTGGCGTTAACAAAGAAAGGCACCACTGGGTGAAGTGTTAGCGTGGGTCGGCGTCCGAGGGTGGAAAGTCCGCTCGTTCACGCGTTGGCTTGGGTGGCAGTCCGCCCTTATTAGTCAGATATGGCTAACGTCAATTAAGTCTTTTTCAAGACTTCACTTTCATGGTTTTGTGGGTTGGTTGTGTCATTGTCCGCGGATGGTAAGTCTTCTCGGTGCGCTCTGGTCTGAGGGATTACCCGTCCTTCCAGCACCATGCAGCTGACGCCTGTCTTTTTGAAAACTCCTTTCTAACTATGGTGGCACAACAGTGGCACCATAGCTGCTTCCCTCAGGTCCCTGATCTTGGGCTGGTGACAGTGAGTGAAAAGTCTACCCTGTTGCTCGCTAGGTTCCAAACTCCTCTTTCTTCACTTGTGCGTGTCATTTTTAAGTTTTTTTTCCACCCCTCAGTGAAATCTGGCAACTTTGTTTGTTATCAGGCCTAAGATTTATTCAGACGATGCTGTTTAAGGCTAGTTATGGTGGACTTGGCTCTGTCGCAGTGTCGTTAGCATCTGGATGCTTGTCCATCCTTCCCCCTATAAGTTTCCTTGTAATCTCTGACTCCTTCCCTTACTTAACTATTACTTTGTATATCTCAACTCACAATTAACTCTTTTTTGATAAACAAAAACAAACGTGTATATTGATGACTGGTTCAATCACTATCTTTACAGTCTCCCGGAATGAAATACTACAAATAATAAACATCTCCCATACAGACATTATATTATATCTAATTGGGGACTTAATATGCCCAAGAAGTTTGATATTATACTTTCTTATAGTAAAGTTGAGCATAGGCCCTCCAGATTTTTTTTTTTTAAAAAAAAAAGAAAATTTCAGCTCTTTGAGGTTGGTACAAATTTAAATGTCTCTATGTGAAATAAAATGTAAAAAAAATTAATAGATTGAAAAGATCTATGTATTATATTATCCAATCAGTAAAATACATATTATACACAGTATGTATTTCCATCTTTTTTACCAATATAACATAAATTTAGCATTTTTATTCAAAAAAGTGTCATAACTAAACAAGCCCCTTATTCCGAAAAGAATTATATATGAGCCAAGAAAAGACTTTGCAAGACTTAAAACTTCAATTGGAATTTTATTTTGCATACAGCTTCCAAAATCTGTTGAAAAGAAAACTGTTGTTTATGTTTGCAATGACCTGGTAGAGACGTCTTGCCATTATTCGTCAGTAATCACTCCGGCAACTGCCTTATCGATCACGCTTCTCTTGTTCCATTTCGTGATCATCCACCCAACCCATTCATTCTATATTTAAGACTTTCCACCTAATTTCAAACTCATTCACCTCTTCATTAAATATTTCATAATACCAACTTCTTCTTCTTCTTTTTTTTTATTCTGCACTAATAGAAAATCATAAATCCCCCTTGGCTATATTCTCGAATCAAATATAACTTGTGTATTAATTTCAAATGATTTCATGATTGTCACAATGATTTTGTGTCTTTTTCCAAATCTAATAGCAATCTTAAACAAGCTCTGTCAAGCGAAACATGAAGCCCACTTCAATAATTCTTTTACTTATATCTTTAACTTGTTTTATCAATTCTTCATCATCAAAGACAAAATACTCCAGAAGTAAGAAAATACAGAAAATGAGTAAGTGTATTCATTTTAATACTTTTTATTAAGATAAAATATATTCAATGAACTAAGCCATAGTTTGAAGTTCTGTTTGCTCAGGTTATATAGTAATATATCCAACCCCTTGGTCACTCAATATGATTACATTTTATATGAAGTTAAAAGTTAAGCTTTTTTAATTAATGTTGTACCGTTAGGTAACAAGTGACATCCGCCAAATACACTTTTTCCTCAGATACAATTACATTAATTTTTGGTTAACATCAGTTACATATCTGAAAATTTTTTGCTTAAAAACAGGTTATTATTAAAATTTAGTATGTTGGTTGGTTATTTTTTTCATTTCCATATTGTTTATAACAATAATAAATATATTATATTACATTTCAGTTGTTATAATAAATGAGTCTTTCTTGCCTGTAAAATATAAAGAAGAATTCAGTTCGATTAAAACTATAATGCTGAACGCAATAAACGACAATTTGAAGGATGTCAGAATTCAAGTTGACTTTCTAAAACAAACAGATATTTTAGGAAACACAGGTAAATTTTCTTATTTATTTGTCATTTATTAGTTCTTAATATTGTATCTATATTTAATATATTTTTTTAGATGTTTTGGTTGTGTTCAGTGTAGCATCATGCGAAGACACTTGGAATATATTTAGAAATGCTGGTGACTTTGGAATCTTATTCATCGCAATAACAGGTATTTAATCTGAAAATAATTCATTTTTTCTATATTTAATGTATATTAAAGTATATAAATAAATATTTTGGTATATATTTGCATATAGAATATATATTGAAAGTTTACAATAATTTGGAAAGAAATTTTGTACTAAACCTTGTACGAGGAGTCATATGGTGTGTAAGGCTTATCATGAATACAAAACATTTGACTTAAAATTCTGAATAAAACTATAAATTTTTTTAAGTACAAAATGGAAATCTTATAAATATAATATTATATATAAAAAAATAAAATAATAGTAATGAATGTATTAATATAGAATCCTTAATTATTGACATAAGATATATTTTAAAAATAAATTGCTCTAGCTTTCTTTTAAAACAATTTTTATCGTATGTCTTCAAAATTGAAATCATTCACTGTGTTAAGTTTAAGAAAATTAATGAACTTAAGTGAACCAAGCCTTATCATTGCTTCTATTATGAATCCATTATTCCAAAATAGATATGGAATTCGCAGAAGTATTATGTCTGACAAAAAAAGTTCGTTAATTTTTTTGTTAAATTATTATTGTAAATAAAATTATATTATTTTTACAATAATATAAAAATTAGTTTATATTATTATGGTTATTTATCAGGGGATTTTCCATTTAAGGGAATAAGCGAGCATTGTGCTTTTTTATTTACTATATACCTGTTCTCGTGTTATAGATACAATTTTATAAGGTTTATACAGGGTATATTCTAGTGGTAGCTCTCTGTCGCTGGTACTGGTGATTAGGTTTGGAATATTTGGTTATAAGGCTAGGTTTGCTAAGGGGCAAATGGAAAACTTCGAGTATTTCATCCCTCTGTGAGGAGTAGTAGTTCCTCCTGTTCCTGTTCGATGTCCGAGTATTCGTTAAACGTTCTTACTCTTATAAACTTGAGAGGAGCAGTTATAATGACTTCTGATTTATAATCACCGGTAATTTAACTCTCTCAGACAACCAACAAATGAGCTACACATGAAATCAAAAGTCTTCAGGGTAGAGATTTCAAACAACAGTTGTTCAGATACTTGAATTATCATACGTATGCATCAGCGGTGAGTAAACCATGTTTTGACAAAGTTTAAAACTTATGTAATCATGTTATTTGAGGAAAACTGTAAATTATAAATGTCAAATCACATCTCAACACCTACTACTTTTTGTGTCCTTGGTGTTCAAATGTCACTATCAAATTTGGTAATATTTGTTACATCAAACTTGATTAATTGGCTTCGTTGTAACTTTCTCAAAGATATAATAAGTTTCTAAAAGTTCTAAAAGATGTAATAAGTTTCTGGAAAATGTAATAAAGTCTCTTAAACATGTAATGTGCTTCTTATAAACTCCTCATGCACCAAACTTATGATTTTTACACATTTAGTTATAATGAATTTATTACTTTTCCCACTAGTCTCTCATTTTTTTACCCACTGTTGTGTTTTAAAGTAATCAAAAACTTCATCGATCTAATAATAAAATATTAAAAGATTATTGCTTGTAGAACCGAACTGTCCACGACTGCCCCAGAACGAGGCCATTACAATTCCTCTTACCGAGTATGGCAGTGAACTTCCACAACTCTTACTCGATTTAAGAACATCTGATTCACTAAACTGGAAGGAAAGTGTTCTAATATATGAATCTATATTAGGTATGATTATCATTTATTATTGTTTCAGGTTTGAAATGATTTTGTGTTCAAAAGAAGAAGTATGCTGCAATATAAATTTTATATATACATCCATAAATTGTTTCATTGAATAATTGATCTCATTTGCTGAAGTCCTTTTCTTCAATTATTCAATGAATTATGTTTAAAGTAAGAACTGCTCCCAAATTTTACATATATAAATTATGTATATATGTTTCAAACCCACATTCACTATAACATCGGAATATATACCTATATAATATTTATATTTATATGTTTTCTTACCTCGACAACATATATATTATATATTATGTTATATCTATACTACATCCAACACCAGAACAATCTACAACTCATGTCAGTGGTTGTTTGGAAGATCTTTGGTTTATTGGAAATATTATAAATTATTTGTTGTTATCATTATTTTAATAATCATTATTAATTCAGAGTTATAGACATCTTAATATTTGTAAAACATAGTATTTATTTATTTTTAGAGGATCAGTTGCTTTCCAAAATAATGACATCATTAACAATGGAGTTACCAAGATCTGAAAGTTCTTCCAGTCTTTTAGTGTACAGTGTGAGGAATTCAGCTTTGGAATGGGAGAAGTAAGTCCATGAAATGCATCTGCTCTTAATGAAATAATAACCTCTCCTAAGTGTAATCAATGTGGTAAATTGTTAAAGTTAAATAAGTTAATAATATAAATAACTTAAATATTTAAATTATAATTAAATAAATATTATATAAATAAGTTAAATAAAAATATATCTTTCTAAGATTTCTAATTAGTGAAAGTATAGTTTTACTCAAATTGAAAACTCTATGATGAACATAGAAGTGTATGCAGTTCAAACATTGTGCTGACTGTTGGCTTCAATTATACTGTTGTGATAATGCTATTAAAGAATGATCCTCATTAATTTATTTTTCATCTCTCTGTTGTAAATAGAATATGAGCTTAATAGAAGATTATTGCTTATAGAACCGAACTGTCCACGACTGCCCCAGAACGAGGACATTACAATTCCTCTTACCGAGTATGGCAGTGAACTTCCACAACTCTTACCCGATAAGATTATTTATAATCTTATAAATGTTATAAGGCTAAGTTGTTATAATATATATATTCTTTGAAATTAATTTTAAACTCAAAAGAAAAGTTTACAATCTCAATAGGATTATAAAAATATACCAGGTATGATGATTATTTATTCTAATAACTTTTATTAAATCGCAATATATTCTTATAAAAAATAAAATCTTGGTAGTTTATTTATACAATTATAATTCAAATTAAGTTTGATTCATTCAAACTTAACGGTGAACTGTTATAGGCAACTTTAGTTAAAATTTCTTAAATTAAATAATAAGATCAGGATAAAAAGAACACTCAAATCACATGTCAAAGAATGAGTAAAAATTTAAAAACTAATTTGAAAAATAATGTTGATTCCATCATTCAAAGGTAGCTCAAAAGAAAAGTTAGCAATTATGATTTAATTCTCCCGTAAGAAGTATTTTTATTACCCCCTTAAATCATACTTAAAAGATGAACGCTTTATCCATTTTTTACTTTTACTATGATCAGCTTCTTTATATATAATTTACTAAATTAATTTTCTTTTGCCTAATATTATAGATTTTATAAAACAATACAAACAATTAAATGTTTTAAGAGTAATAGTTTAATTCTTTTTTTTTTTAAAGGAAGAAACATATTTTTGAAGTTCTGAAGAAGTTACCAAAAGATGGCAATTTGAACTATATTGTAATTTCCAGTTTCCAAATAATGCCTTTAATAATTGATTCGGTAAGTCGAAATATTTTAAAAATTATGATATATATTATTGCTACAGTTATTTGAAGTCCTTTAATTATAATTAAATTTATATATAATGAATTCAGAGAAAGGACACATATAAAAGAGATCACACAAGTCCACTACTGTGTTATGGTATCATTCATTTGCTGAGATATTTTTTGTTGATATCTCATCGTTACATTAGGTTATGCTATTTCATAGTTTAAATAACTATCTAAAATCTTTCGAAAATAAAAAAAAAAAAATCTGGAGTGGCCTACACTCTACTTTACTATAAGTAACTCAATGTCAAATTTCTTGAGTATATAAAACATAACGTATCATTTAAGCATAACATAAATATCTAAATGGGATATAATTATTAGCATTGCATTCGTGAGGTAGTACAGATAGTGATTGAAGGACATATCAATTTATAAGCTTATTTTTGTACATCACAAATAATTTATTATTTGCAAATAATTTCATTAGTATAACTACAGCAGTAATATCATTTTTGAAAAACCAATGTGAACATTTCTTGAAACGAAATATTATCCTACAAGAGAACATGGCTATTGTTCAAATAGCCAGTAGATTTCTTACATCGTTTACTTAACATCCTTCTACATTGAATATTAATGTAAAATTTTCAAATTTAAAACAGTAAAATACCCTTTTTTTCTCTGACTAACATCTTAAACAGCGAAGACAATGTTGTTTTAAGGTGATTTGTTAATTAAAGATGTACGATAATTACAGTTATTAATCTCTAAACGAAAGATTTATATTTTGAATTATCTTTTACATTTTTGGTTTTTAACAGAATTATTATACTGGGAATTTTATGGCTTCTTAGTACTTAATAAGATCATTTTCCTTCCCCTTTGTCAAATAACATATATACGATTTTTTTTTTAATGAGTGTTATCATTTACCTGCACAATATTATTCCTCTTACATCTCTTATAAGTCAATAATATATTTTCATTTTTCCATTAGAAACATCAATTTTATCTCAGTGGATTCGCTCAAAAAATTTCTAAGTCAATGTAAACAATGTAAAAAAATACAAAAAATTCGACAGGTATAGCAGGTGATCTCTTAGTCTAGGGTAAACAAAGAGTTTTTATATCGTTATTGCTCTTTCCGGTAATTCAAACTTCATGATTTTTTTTTTATGATTGCTAATTTTTTGTTCCATTTTTGGTCAAATTTTCATTATTTTTTAATCAGCCGTTTAGCGTCAAAAAAACATTTTCTGAAAACACAAATCGTACTGTAACGCCCCTTTAGCGAATGTAATTTTAGAAAAAAATATCTCAACTCATTGTCCATATAATGTTCTATTTATAGGCGTAGTTTCATTCTTGTCCGTCAAACAGTATGGCTTGTATCGCTCTCACAAGGTTTGAGATTGATTTATAAGTCAAAATTTGTACATTTTATTGAAAAAAAAATATTTCCTGTTGATATAAAATTTTGAATATATTTTTCGTTTGTTCCATTTGTAACCTCAAAGATAATGTCAAAATCTCAAAACTCTAGGGTTAGTAGTTTAGGAGAAATAAATGTTTTAAAAAAAACGGTTTTTGGCAAAAAAAGTGACTTTCCCATCATGCATAATTCTTCCCAAACAATAGGGATCTTCATCTAAATGGGGCCCATTTTTGTGTAAAATATCAACTTGATCCATCAAAGATTCTGGACCGTAGCGTGGTAACAAGCAATGCTAACACACGCACCCACCCACCCACCCACACACACACAGACATCATCGTAAAAACTTCATAAAACGACTTCTGGGACCTCAAAACATGTAATTCCGTCAAAATCTCGAGATCGAATTTTTTCACGATCACTATACTTTACTTATAGTAAAGTAACAATCCTTGGAGATGCTGAGAAAATAGAAACCAAACGTTGGATTAAAAGAAAGAGTGAAAATATATTTACTTGTGTTAGAATAATAACAGATAGAATGTCGATTAAATTACTGGAGATTTGAACGAGTTACAAATCTGATTGAGAAAAGATGTATGTAAAAATATTAGGTGTGATGATTATGAATATATACTAGATATGGTGAATGTGAAATTATCTCAGGTATGGTGATTATGTAAATATACCAGGTGTGATGATTATGAATATATACTAGATATGGTGAATGTGAAATTATCTCAGGTATGGTGATTATGTAAATATACCAGGTGTGATGATTATGAATATATACTAGATATGGTGAATGTGAAATTATCTCAGGTATGGTGATTATGTAAATATACCAGGTGTGATGATTATGAATATATGCTAGATATGGTGAATGTGAAATTATCTCAGGTATGGTGATTATGTAAATATACCAGGTGTGATGATTATGAATATATACTAGATATGTTGAATGTGAAATTATCTCAGGTATGGTGATTATGTAAATATACCAGGTGTGATGATTATGAATATATACTAGATATGGTGAATGTGAAATTATCTCAGGTATGGTGATTATGTAAATATACCAGGTGTGGTGATTATTAAGATATACCAGATATGATGATTGTTAAGATATAACAGGTATAATGATTATTAAGATATATCTGGTATAATAATTATGAAGCTATACCGGGTATGATGATTACGGAGATATATTAAGTAATATGATTATAAAGATATACCAGGTATGATGATTATTTATCCTAATAACTTTTATTAAATCGCAATATATTCTTATAAAAAATAAAATGTTGGTAGTTTATTTATACAATTATAATTCAAACTTGTTTTCATTCGTGCTTCTTTCTCATCATTTTTTTCTTTTTAGGCGAAAGTCCTGAACAAAATGGGCCCTCTTGCTAAATGGCTCTTCATCTTAGTTGATGAACCAAAAAAACATTCCTTCAATGTTACTGACGCTGTTCCTTTAATAGGAGAAGGGGATAACGTGGCATTTGCCTATAATGTTTCAACCAATTCTTCTTCCTGTAGAGTAAGTATTCCCTATTTAAGCCATTAAAGTTATAATTTGCACAATCGTGTAAATAAGACGGTCATCTGGTTGTAATGAACGACTCCAAAGCGCAGTTTATAAGAAAAAGAAAAACAAAACTATAAGAGTTTATGTTTTCTATTTGTTTATTAGGGTGGTTTGACCTGTCATGTTGAAGAATTAATCAAAATGACTTCAATTTCGTTGAAAAGGTTAATCAAAGATGAAAAGAAACTTTCAGACGAAGTATCTGAAGAGGAATGGGAATCCATTAAACCATCCAAGCTCGATAGAAGAACATCACTTCTTCAAGTTATAAAGGTTCTTCTAGATCTCTTTAAATAATTCTTCTTTGTTTTCTGTTGTTTATTGACCATAACATATAGAAAAATAAAATTTACATATTTTGTGAAAATTAATTATTACAAGAGCTTTTTTAGAGATAGTTAATTTATAATTGTTTGAAGGGGTTGATACCACATGGGTACCATGAATTCTCAACGTGAATTATATACCCCATAAGAGGGTAGATTAATTTAACAAAGTGACCATTTTAATTGCAAATAATTATTTATTTTTTTGCGAATTCGTTGCTAAGAACTATAGCAATTTTTTTTATTAATATTATGTTCTTTTGATTTTATTTTGTAACTCAAGGAGAGTTTATATGTCAACTGATAAAAATTGTATGACACCAAATAGGGACAGCAAAGCTTTAAAGATAACGCTGCCATGACCATAAAAATTTACACAGTTTTCACAATTTTCTATTGCTTTAGCACATTTTTGTTTCTAGTACTAAAAGGAATAAATTATACATTAGGTTGTTCGAAATTCTTTTAAAATAAAATAAGCAGTACATTTTTTTTTGTTTTCGTATTTTATGGTGTACTATCAGTGGGTGTTATCTCATGTTATGTATCGTAGATCAAGATTACCTTTAACTCTTGTCGTTAATTGTAAAAAATAATGAAATACATCACACAAAAAAGTAAAACTTTTTTTTAATAATGCGGGATCCTGCTGGTGAAAAATAGGAAAAAAATGTTTTGGTAGGTTTAATTTAATTTAAATTATGGATATTATTAACGCAATATTTGATCTGTTTTGATTTCGACCTCCCTCACACCGCAGAATCATACGGTAAGCCACTATTTCAAATAACTATATGGAATCAATTCAGATTGTCTGTTGATGTAGCAATATATTGTTTTTTTTTTCTTACTCGAGTTGATGTTTCAGAAAAGGTTGGATGGTACGGGAAACTGCGGCAGATGTTTACAATGGAGTTTTCAAACAAGTTTGTCCTGGGGTCACAGTTATTCCAAAAAGAAGATCGCTGTGCCCCTGATATCTCTAGGGGACTGGGTTTCATCTGATGGACCTTTGCTAACCGACCATCTTTTTCCAAACACTGTCCACGGATTCAGAGGAATACAATTTCCTATCTCTAGTTTTCATGTAACTAGATAATGCATCCTTTATATAAGTAAAAGTACAACAAATTAATAAGAAAAATGAAAAACAGTATATAAGCATCCTTGAAGACTCTGATTTTTATTATAACTGTCCTGCGCTTTCACTCTTTTAAAATACCACTCTTCTCAACCACTCACGAGATGTTTTCTGCATCTGGTTTCAGTTTCTCCAGATGTGTTTCAGTTTGGTTTTTGACTCTGACGAAGACCGCTTGTTACGGTTGAAAGATTTTAGTCTTGTTTTCCCATTCATATTGTGGTTTGATCATATATATAATATATATATATATATATATAAATGAACTAAAAGTTGAAACATTTCTTCTTTTAAATATATATTATCAAATGGTGAGCCATTGAATAGTTAACTTGAATTTGCTTCTTCATTAAAGCTATGTAAAACTTTGGCTATGTTGTTAGTTGACTTGTTTCAAGTAGTACTTCACTCATTATAAGGACATGAATAGTAAGTGTGTTGGAGATTCTTGATATTTATATTTAAAGGATGGTAGGGTGGTGGGTGAAGTTGATTTGTTTATTTTGGTGTCAGGTAAGGGTAACCTGGGGGATTAGGACAGCGTGGTTAGCTTTTTATTCTTTCTGACTAATCTAGGTAGATCTAATTATAAACAATTTTAAGAAAGTTGTTTCAATAAAGTTCAATAATGACTATAAAGGAGATAATGGTTATTGAAGGATAAAGGATATGCCAAGGAATTAACTCATTCTAACATTTGTACTATATAAACAGGCGATTGTATGATCAAAGGCTTCAGTACAATCATCAAATTTCCTTGAAATCTTTTTTTTTTAATGCATTATTATAGTTTATTTATTGTATATTGTACTAGAGAGTACAATAAAAAAATACAAATACAATTCTAAATAAGTTTATAAGTGCAAAGGTGACATTAAAACAATACCTAAGACTTATTGATTCAAGAGCACTATAACAATAGGACTCGTAAAGTAAAAAGGGTTTAGAATAGGTTAGGATAGGTTGCAGTGGCCTTCCCATGAGAGATCACACACACAAACATTGTCCCTTTGTGATACCATGCACTGAACATTATGCATTAAAAGTACTAAATTCTGCCTGACTCAAGAATATTAACGAGTACAAGATATCGTAGTGATGGGGTTCTTAATAGGAGTGATTTTCACCCCCAGGGGTGAATTTTGGATTTTTAGGGATGAACTGTGACCAGAATGATTTTACAGAGTGAGATGAGCTATTATAGGTTTTGACCTCTTAATTATAAATTAAAAAATATTATTTTGATTGAATTGATATTTCATATTAATGAGCATTTAATTTATAAAATTCTATTATAAGCATAATCAATGTAGAGTTGTAAAAGTGTATATACTGCCTTGGAAAGAAGAGGAGATGGGGAGGAATGACATTGTGGAAATGGCAATAGGGGTGAATGGACCAAGGGATGCTGAGAAGTCCTGTCGTTGTGTATCGGGACCGACTACTTAACGTCCTCTCCGAGGAGCGAAGAGATCAGAATTTTCACCTTCCCCGTGAA
Source organism: Hermatobates lingyangjiaoensis (assembly GCA_026182355.1). Lineage (NCBI taxonomy): Eukaryota > Metazoa > Arthropoda > Insecta > Hemiptera > Hermatobatidae > Hermatobates > Hermatobates lingyangjiaoensis. Next base: position 60,755 of record JAPFBL010000079.1, read on the forward strand.
TAAATCATGGACCAGAGAGGGTATTCAACCCCGGACCTACCAGTCCAGAGGTGAGCACATGGCCACTGTGACCTCATCTAACATCTGAAGATCCCAAAAAACCGAAAAAGTGTAAAATTGGGCTATGATATTAGGTCTGTCCTTGGTGCAGGTGTTCTTACAGAATAAATTTTATAGCAATATATCTTTTCAATTTAAGGTCTAATAATATTTATTCGTTTGATTTTATTAAATTTGTGTAATTTAATTAAAAGTAATTATTTCAATGCCAATAATTCTAGCTTTTTGCTTTAAGTCCTGTTGTAAGAGCAAACAATTTTGCTCATTTGTGGTTTGGCATCCACTTTCGTTAAAAATTATTTTTTTTTAAACTCACGGGTATAACCATAAATGCATGTATAACCTTTTATATAACAGTATGAATTATATTAGATTTTCCATTAGCACTTCATTTTTTAGCATGTAGTAATTAACTTGAAATTTATCTTAAATAAGCTATGAAACAGAAGTGATACATGAACACCAGACTACAAACAAAAACATGGATGTTGATAATGATGATGATTGTTATGAATATTGTTGAGAATTGTGAGGCCTTGGTGGATAGTCAATATCATTGTATTATATATAGTCAATATATTATATTTCAATAGAAACTCCTTTAGTCTAGTAAGTTACCCATAAGGTGACTGAAAAACATGTGGACCATGACAAATGCTGTTCTATTTGTGTTTTATCCATTGTTTTCAGTTCCCTCCTTGGCAAATAGCCTTTTACAACATCAGTAAAGGTAACACCAAGAAAGACCAGATCATCTACAAAGGCATTATCTTTGAAATCGTCGATGAGTTAGCCAGGAGACTGAATTTTACGTAAGCTGGACAATTTTTTTATTTTTCAACTTATCCTCTGTTATTTTGTATTTGATCCCATTAAAGTAACATCATACATTAAATGTACAAGATGCTTACAATAAGCACGTGAAATAACAATCAACGTCCAAAACACAATTAGAATTGAGAAAAAAAGACGAAAAAAAAAAGAAGTTGAGGTTTGACTCTGGTGAAGACCGCTTGTTATGGTTGATAGATTTTAGTCTTTTTTTCTCATTTCTCATAGTAGTTTGGACTTTGATCTCTCTCTCTCTCTCTCTCTCTCTCAGAAAAAAGATAAAATGCACACTTACTAAATTCATTATTTTGAACTCTTGTTGTTCATCAGGAGAAGATTTGAAGAGAGGATGAACAACAGAATTATTGAATTTAGTAAGTGTACATTTTATTTTTTTCTATGTTTACTTTACTTTTATGTTTTGTGTAATTTAAAGTTTGATAGTCCTGGTAGACCGTTTATATAAATACTGATAAAATTATCGACCGTGGAATAGAAACAAACTAAAGTTTATCGGGACTCGGTCAGTTCTTCAGGTTTGAAACCTGTATTTTTGTGTATTTTTCAGGTTCAAAATCTAAAGAACTGATCGAGTTCCGATAAACTTTATATTTAGTTTATATTTATATTAGTTTATATTTAGTTTTCTTGCGGTTGAAAGATCTTAGTCTTGTTTTCCCATTTTCTTATTGTGGTTTGATCATATAAATATATGTATATATATATATATACATACAGTTTTGGTCGTTTTGCTCTTTAAAACGGATTTTACCGAACACATAGCATTTTGCTATTAATATGTACGTATTTTCACAAGTAAGGTTTATTTTGTAAAAGTAATTCACTACTTTGCCAAGAAATAATAGTGCCTCTACAAAATTTCTTGGCACAACATATTACTCTCTCTACTTTCATATGAGAACTCTTATAAGGTCTTTGTGTTTCTAGGTACAGTATTGTAGAAACTATCCAGTCTGCAAGGCCACAGAATTTGACGTCTATTCAAAACAATATTGAATATAATATTGAAGAAGTAAGCCACTAATAGTTTTATACAAGTATTTATCAATTGTTTTTGTATTATATGAACCGTTTTATCAGATAATGTGAACAGTAAGAATAAAGCAGACCATCATAAAGATGTAGTTAAATTGCACTAATCCTTGTTAAGTTTAATTTTTTACGTTATAATTTATAAGTTTTACAAATGTTTTACCTTGAAAAGGAAAGTGCGTTGGTCTTTAATATTTAATAAATATAAACTAATTGCCTAAATGTTTAACAGAAATTAACCACAAAAAAATAGATAACAAGGTTTTCTATTTTCCTACACTTTAAAATAGCACTATTTTGAAAAATTTTATAAGAGCAATACTTTTGTATTCATCAGTCCTTTTTATTGTTCTATGAACACTGAAAAGGTTTTATGAGCTTTCAGAAATGAATTCGTCTTTTTCAGAGATAAGTAAGTTACCCCTAAGTGAAATAATAGTTTTTAAAAATTGTTAAACAACTACATTGAAATATGTTAAACTGATTGTTGGATGGTTACAACACATGCCTTATAATCAGTCAGTGAAAAATAGTTCGTTAAACATTTTTGAAACATTATTTGTATCTCTTGTATTCTTCTTTGAAAGGTCTGGTATTTTTTTTTTTTTTTTGTAGAATAATCTGTTATAAAAGACTATAAACAAGTGTTTTATTTAAATAAGAAATAGAGTAGTCTAAAAACAAAAGAATGTTTATACTGCTGAAATATTTTACAGCTAAGAGTTTAAAAACAATATTATAACATGTTTGAATATAAGAAGCTTGAAACTGAGATACTGATGTTCCTCCTTCATTCTTTAATGGTATTTTTTTGCTCTACTGATAATCTGAAAGTTATTGATGTATGGTTTTTTGTTTTCAGCACATTGATGAAGTCGCTACTGATGGATCTGTAGAACTGTCTGCTTGGGATAGCAGTTTGTACAGCATAAGAAATGGGCACGTTAGTATTGAGAATTTTTTCATAAAGTTTCTTATATTTTATAATAATAATAATGATTATTATTATTATTATTATTATTATTATTATACCACCGAAAGTCCAAAATCATATTGTGGTATAGGACGACACACTATACCTAGAACTCCTTAGAAAAGAGGATAGGGAATACAGGAAGCAATACTGGAAATCTCTTCAAGGACACAGACAATCAAAGCTACTTCTCAATTAGTTTGAGGAATGGCAAATCTTATATTGTACGAAAAGGAGCAGGAATAATCTAAGGATTTTAACCGGATTTTTAACGGGTTACTGCAAACTTAATGGCCATCTGAGGATAATAGGCATTATCAATGATGGTTTGTGCAGATTCTGGAAGTAGGAAGAAGTGACACCGTTGCACCTGCTGGCTAATTGTCAAGCCACTGTGCTACATAGAGGCAGTTGCTTCGGGACACTCAACAAAACTATAGAAAAACATTTACCGTTGGACCCAGTAAAAGTGCTGAGCTTCTTGGAGGCGTTGAAGCTAACTGGGGTACTATAGTACAGAAGGGGGGAAGTACAATAGTTCGTAGGACGCAGTACTATAATAAACCTCAATAAAATAAATAAATAAAAATACAACCGAACTGGATAACGACTGAAGAACACAAAATTTTGTTTGGAGGCTATTTATGAAATTGTTTTTTTTTTATGTGAGCTGTTTGTCTCCAAGCTAAGACTCAAACAGAATGAAGACTACCTATTTTCATAAATGTTGTTCACAAATATTTCCTTACTTATTAATAGAGCTCGTAAACTTTTTCCTAATAAAAACGTGACGACGTTCTGATGATATTTACTACTGCTTATCACGAATACATGCGGTGGTTAGAGGTAAAACTTTCATAATCTTCGTATAAGTTTCCACCTCTTATAGGAGTAGTTAGAATAGTAATTATTATTATTAAATCCTGTTGTGGTGTTTTGGGAGCTCACCTCAGCGAAGTTCATCTTTGGCGTATTCTGACAGGTTGGAAATCCCAATCTTTGGCTTCGAGTTCTGTGCTTTCAGAATGCGGTGTAAAAGCTCTCACGTAAAAAAGGCATCGGCATGGATCGTTATAATCTGCGGTATGGTTGAAAGGTTCAGGGACACGATATTATACCAAAACAAGTTAGAGATATAGTTATTGGGTTATTTCGAATGAGGTTAGTAATATTAGAATTTGTAGTAATATCAATCATCATACCTCCTCATACATTGACTGGACGGCTTGACCTGTTTCAGATGGTTCCCATCTTCAAGAGTTGTTCTTGTGCATCAGCAATATGCACAAGAACGAGAAATTGTAATAAAATAGTACTAACTTATATCAAAAACCGAAAAGAAGTCTATTGATCATAAATTATATATTGTACTTGTTAAGAAAGTTAGAAATAGAGCGTTCAATGATTGTTGCAGGTCTTCCTTGGTGCCATGGCCTTCACAGTCACTGAAGAGAGAAAGAGGATAGTCAACTTCACTCACTACGTTACTGTCGAGCCCTACACTTTTCTAGTTGCTAAACCCAAGGAGCTGAGCAGAGCATTCCTCTTCATTCGACCTTTTACCTTTGATGTACCATAGTTTTAATTTTCAATTATACAAACCATATTATTAATTTTTAGTTTTTGAAAAAGCTGCACAATTTTATACTGCCTTATCTATTGGTTTCCAGTTATCTACTACTGTTTAAGTTTCTTCTGTTAGTTCAGAGTCTGTTTTGGGTATTATTTTCTTATAATAGACATCTAATGTTACTCTGGTGATAACAGAAACCTGTATTTTCCTTTCTGAGGTCTTCTTCATAAAAAACTATCGTATTCTTCAACTGATCTCGCGTTAGTGGAAACCGGATACTTAAGTAATATGCCCGAAAATGACTCTTTCACTTAAACATTTTTCACTTGTACACCCAAAATTTTGTAATTTGAAATTACATTTTATTAGTGGTAATATCCCTTCCAGTGGTTAAATTATGTTAGAAATTAAGTTTTTTCTATTGGTTTAAGTCTCTGTTATACCTTAGCATGTCATTGGTTTAACTTTTTTGATAGTTTTACCTCAACTAGTAGCTAAATTATGCTAATGACTAAGTTATACTAGTAGTTTATTTTATACTGCTCATTTAAGCCTTTGTTTGTGACTTAGTTAAGTTAATACTATTAATTAAATTCCTACGACTGTATCAGAATAGAAAAAATAATTTTATCTACTCCAGGCATGTGGCAACACTGGTTTCAAGCGTTTCAGTTTGGGAAGGTAATAGTAATCTCTGTTCCCGCGTTTTTGGCAACCTTTTTTTCTTTCAATAAGTTTTGCAATTGTAACTTGAATATGTGACAGCCAGCAATTACCGGTTGAACTGAATCCTTGTACACTTGTTATATTGTACTTTGGTTGATCCTGCATGTAGTTCCAGGATCTAAACCGTTGAATGTTAAAAAAACATGTGGCACCCGGTTGAATTTGACTATTCCTTGTTATTCAAGATCTAAAGAATTATTGTTAAAACCTTTCAACTATTAGAAGTGTAACCAAATTTAATGTTTTTCATGTTTATGTTCACCTCTTTAAATTGAGAATTGCTAGATTTGTTCATTTTTTTACTGTTCAACAACATTAATTTCCAAAGGCTATAAATATTTCTATCAGAAGGGAAGTGAATGAATCCTGAAGCTTTTTAGTTAGTTTCTTCTTTTCGTAAGTTATACATATTACTTTATTTTCACGAAAAGTATTTACAACAGCACAGTCACTGAACTTCTTTATCTACATGTACTTATAAACCTGATTCATTTTGATGAACAATATTTGCACCAAAAGAGTAGTTGTTTGTTTTCGAATGCTCACAATACAGACGTTTTAGTGAAAGCCTTTCTAGCTTTGGAAAGTATAGCTCATTTATTATTTGGTAACCATTTTAGTAATGACTGATGTCACATCAATAAATGTCATATGGCAAACCACATGACCGTGTTGATTCTACATTGGGGATCGTAAAGTCTGCCTAACTCAAGTATAATTAGAATAGGGATCCTTACCGAGGACCTGACTTTGAACAGACAGCTTCACGTTCTCTCCAAGGACTTCTCTCGAAGGACAGCGTAACGTCCTCTCAGATTTTTCACCTTCCACGTAAAGAAAATGGGAAATTGAAGCCAGAGTGAGCATCGAATCCGGGATTTACTAGTCCAGAGGTGAGCACGCAAGCCACTGGGCTACCATAACAACTAAAACTAAAATAGTAAAGTAATCTTGCTCCCTAATAGATTTCAACTCTTTTTAGATTCTCCAGTATAAGTATACTTGTTTAACCTGTTTTTTAAGCCTCATTTCTTTTTATATGTGAAGTTGAAAACGATGTACTTAAAGTACATAACTTTATTTCAGACGTGGCTATGCATAATTGGGGCGATAGTGTTAATGACGCCATTATTAAATATATTCCAGTGCATTAGCCCCTACTATGAACACACAGGGACCAGGAAGCGAGGAGGCTTTAACAGAATGATGCCTTGTTTTTGGTATATTTATGGAGCTATCTTACAACAAGGTATATGCTTTAAAATTAAGGTAATTAGGTAAAAGTTAATTTTTTTGATACACATTTCATTCAATATAATCATTTTTTATTTTTACACTTTTTTTAAACACCTTTATTTATTTATATAAAACAAAAAAAATAAATGAATTGCAAAAATATGAAATGGTATAATATATAAATATATATATACAAAATTAAAATTTATCAGGACTGGATCAGTTTTTCAGGTTCAAATTAAACTCTTATTGCCAACGTTTCGGTTTTTATTTAAAACCTTTTTCATAGGTAGAAGTATAAAATTTTGAAACAGAACTAAGTATTACATTAGAGGTTATTTTTACAAAGAAAAATAATGTCTAATGTAATACTTAGTTTTTCTATTTCAAAATTTTATACTTCTGCCTATGAAAAAGGTTTTAAATAAAAACCGAAACATTGGCAATAAGAGTTTAATTTGAACCTGAAAAACTGATCCAGTTCTGATAAATTTTAATTTTGTTTCTATTTCACGGTCGATACTTTTATATATATATATATTAATCAATGATCAAACCAAATATGTATTCCACTTGAAAAACAAGACTAAGATCCTTCAACCGCAACAAGCGGTCAGAGTCAAAAAATCAACTCAGTTGGGTTTTTGACCCTGATGAGGACCGCTTGTTGTGGTTGAGGGATCTTAGTCTTGTTTTCCCAGTTCATATTGTGATTTAATCATTGATTGTTATTTCACGTGTTTGTGTGAAATCTATATATATATATATATAAAGATTTCACATAAACACGTGAAACAACAATCAATGATCAAACCACAATAAGAAATGGGAAAACAAGACTAAGATCTTTCAACCGTAACAAGCGGTCTTCGTCAGAGTCAAAAACCCAACTGACTCAGTTGGGTTTTTGACTCTGACGAAGACCGCTTGTTACGGTTGAAAGATCTTAGTCTTGTTTTCCCATTTCTTATTGTGGTTTGATCATATATATATATATATATATATATATGATGACGAACAACAGTTCGAAATATTGAATTCTGTAAGTTTTCTTTGTATTGTCTTTTCTGTGTCGTGCTTTGTGTAATTTAAAGTTATATATATATATATATAGAGAGAGAGTTCGTTTTTGCCTTCTCACTGTACTACTCTTACTTTCCTGAGAACGAACGTTAAGAAAGTCGTAATATTGAAAGTGAATCTGAGTTTTATTCATATTTGTGCTTTTAATGTATATAAATAGTTGCTGTTTGCCCACCGAGCAGAACTCCTCCTCTTCTTCTTCTTCTTTACCTGATGAGGACTTTACTTGAGCTCTTTAAGAGGGGATTACAAGAAACACAAGTGTGGAGGTGTGAAAGAGTTTACTGACCTATACAAAGGATATATACACAATAAGATTTAATAGTAAACATTGAAATAAAAATCAAAATCTGTGAGTTCTAAGTTTCCGTTTCTTTAAAAACTTAAGAGTTCGATTCTATGTTTTAAGGCTTCGAACATTGATTCTTAGTTCATGAAATTCATAAATTTGATTCGTTCAACCAAAACAAACAGACCTCGTCAGGAGTAGTAAGTTTGCTTATACATTGTGACCATTCTGTTTAATATAAACTAGCAATATATATCTTTAATTCTAACTCCAGTACTCTTTTAATTACTTATTGGTAACCTAAAATAATTTGTTTGTAGTTGTATTGAAAATTATTGACTAGTCTTCATAGAGAAAGGAGAAATAAGTTTGTGGAGCGTACAGAACACATGTCACAAGAAGTGATTTCTTTGCAGGAGGCAATGAACTTCCCGAGGCCGACAGTGGTCGACTGGTTATCGGCACTTGGTGGCTTTTCGTCCTTGTCGTTGTGACAACCTACTGTGGCAGTTTAGTGGCTTTTCTTACCTTCCCCACAATGGATGTCACTATTTCCAGCTTGGACGATCTCATGGCCAAGCGAGATTTTCTTACTTGGGGTCTACCCAAAGTCTCAACAGTCCATAACTTAATACAGGTTTAACAACTTTATTTAATTTTAACCAGTTTAATGATATTAAGTTTTTATTATATCTGTTACAATTCTGTTTGCTCTCCATTAGTTAGTAAGTCGTTGAATCAAAACATGACGCTTCATTTTCTTATTAGATAAGGTTTTATGATTACGTAAAGGACGGAGAGGAAAAGTATGAGAATGGAAAGATAGAGATAGAATGAGAGGAGGTGAAAGATTAGGAAAAGAAAAGAAAAAAATGAGTGAAAGGTAAGATTAGAGAAAAAGGAAAGAAAAAGAGGATAGAAAAGAACTAAACAGGAGAGGAGTGATTTATCATTCCGTTGTTTCACAACATCCTCCACCAATGGCACTATACTCAAATGCTCATCTTGTCAATAATTAGATTCCATGGATTCTCACCTCCTTTTTCTGCTTCAAAATAGTTCTATATTTACTCGCCCTGTTTTTTTCTTTTATCATACGTTAAAATATTGTATATTTCTACTATTAGCCCATTAAAATAAATATGTCTTCATTTAAGAGTTGGTTTTATTTTGTTTTTAAGCCTGTTCCCGTTGTCACTCGTAATTGAGTGATTTTGTTTCTTGATCTTTCAGTTATTGAAAATTGCCTCAGTAGAAGTTTGACGTCTTGTCATCTACTCCGTTACAATGGTATGACGATGAAATTCCAAATCTTAATAAACAAATATGTCCAATAGATTCTTTTAATAGTTTCATCCTATAATATTAAGTGCTTCATTGTCAAACTTTTTCTAAGACATAGGACAAATTCTCGTGTCAGCTTTCATTTCTTGAATATATTCCACTTTTCTGCCCTGTTAGTATTGGTTTTTCTTTTGCCTTTTTCTGAATTAAAAAATAAAAATATTTAACATAAAATCAGATGTTCCCTTATACGATGAACAGGACATTTCGTTTCCTTCAATACTCATGCGAAACTTTATCCATAAAAATTTTTTACTTTACCCCATATTCTTCTTAAATTTGTTCTCATGTTTTCAATAAAATTTTCTTTCTGTTTTATAATTTTCAAATCTAAATTTCAATTATAAAAAAAAAATTGAATTAAATAAGAGAAACGTGTAATTCTTACTAGTCTTGCTATTTACATTATTATTTAAATGGTATACTCAAATCTTTTTAAAATTACTATTTAATAACTAATCTATAATTGTTGACTTTAGAAAACAAAAAATGAAAAACTCAATGATTTATCGGATGGGGCTCAAATTTACGATGTTTTAACACCAAGTATCATAGATGATATTCGAAATGGAAAGCACATATACATTGAGAGAAAAACAAACCTGTTGTTTTCAATGAAAAAGGAGTTCCTATCAACTGGAAGATGCGACCTTCAACTCGGTATGTATAGATTGGACACATGAATTAAGTTATATATATAACTATATATATATTATTGAAAATGGTCGCAGTTTCTGCATTCAAGACCTTTTTGTTAACACATTCTAACCTCCTGGCTATTTTCCTTATTGTAGTAGGTAAACTATAAATCAGGTTCGCCAATGACATTTCCAAGTAAATAGGTCCAATGAACGAAAGAAATTTAATAACATGATATAAATGAGTAAGGTGAAATTTAATAACATGATTTATTAGTGTAAGGTGAATATACATTTAGATCATGTTATTAAATTTCTTTCGTTCATTGGACCTATTTACTTGGAAATGTCATTGGCGAACCTAATTTATAGTTTACCTACTACAGTAAGGGAAATAGCCAGGAGATTAGAATGTGTTAACAAAAAGGTCGTGAATGCAGAAACAGCGACCATTTTCAATAAAATATGCTTGAGAGAAGATCTGCTGCCAATATGTACCAATATATATATGGTTCAATATAAACAAAGAAACATAGAGAAATCAAAAGAACACACTTACAGTCTCTAATTTTTGGTTTGAACCGTCTTCAGGAGAGATAAGAGAGGGAAACCAAGCGCACTGGTTCAAAGACGGTTGGAGACCCAATATATATATGTGTATTTGGGGAGCAGGCCTTCATCTATACAAGTTTTGTTAAAACCTATGCCTATTTCTAATTTCACTCTTTTTCGGGTTAATTTTTCCAGAACTCAGAAGAATGGAAAAATTAACCCGAAAAAGAGTGAAATTAGAAATAGGCATAGGTTTTAACAAAACATATATATATATATAAACAAATGATGAATGACAAATAAAAGAAGTGTATTTATTTTTAATAAGACATTAGCAAAAAATTAATTACTTTATTTAAGAGTTCCTGGTATTTATTGTGAAGTTCTTGCATATATTTGCAGTGAATTCTGTCTTTTTCTTTGAAAATATAATAATATTTTGAAAATATAAGAGGAATGTTTGAAAAATTTCCTGCAGAGTTAAAAATATGATATTAAGTTGAAATATGATATTTTAACATTATAGTCCTCAGTGGGAAAAGTAAGCCACTATCAATAAAATATTACCTTATTTTATAAAATAATGTTTTATTTTGTTATATGTTAATTGAATTTAATTTTAACTTTTTAATAACATTATAGATTGTAATCTCTATCTGCATTGTTAGTAATTACACATAACGATTTTTTTAATCTTTTTTTTATAACAAGGTAATATCTACTAAGTTATATCAAACAGGAAGACAATAATCGAATCGAGAAGACATTGATTGTTGTCTTTCTTAAGCCTTGAATTTTACAGGATTACTTTCTGTTTATTAATTTTTTTTATAATAATATAGATCTCAGTATTATAGAATATTTCGCAGATGCCGAGTATAGTATGTAAGTCCCCTGAGAATCCTGTTTAAGTAAATGAGAACGTTGTTTAGTTTTTCTAATTTTTTTTTATATATGCATACAGTAGTAATAAGATTTCACAATAAACACGTGCAGTAAAAATAAACGTCTAAACAACAGTGAGAAATCAGAAAAAAGACTTAAATCTTTCAAATGAATCAAGCAGTCTTCGTCAAAATCAAACTGATAATGGCTGTGTCAATTTAACTCTGACAAAGAGCACTTATTTCGGGTGAAAGATCTTAGTCTTTTTTCTGATTTCTTACTGTCGTTCAGAAGTTGATACAATAGTAAACACAGCAGTAAATACAGTACTGTAAACCTCTTTAGAGAATGGAGGAGAAGGTAGGGTGTCCTTTTAAAACACATTTCGTTGAACACAAAAATATATTTTTGTAAAACCTTTTTCTCGGAATGTTTTCAATTTCAATTTTACAGCATAACAGGATACTTTTTGAGTTGAAACTACATTAAAATAAACTAATAACTATACTTGATTAGAGTTTTATAGTCTGTCAGGCTGTTAGTTGATGTAACTTTCCATCATTAAGCCGTTTGACAGTTTGATGGAGAAGCTCACTGGCCTTTCATAAAGAGTATTAAGTCCTTACAAAGTATGTTGTTACTAGATACTAGTAAATATAATTGAAATAGAGTTGAGAGTCAGGGGGGAGAGAAGGGGAGCAAAAAAGGAATAAGAGCACCATAAGGTGCAGCAGTACATTTTGTCCTTTTAAACGGTCATGATGATATATATTTTGAATTTATAGTTTGCAACATCAGAAGAAACTACATTATTCAATGGACCGATGAATGAGACAAATAAAACCTTTCATAGATGTGGTCGAGTTCTACTATGTCGTCAGTTTAAGGACTACCTTACTGATCAAAGACCTGGGTCGTCCTCCGAAGGGAAAGTTCCCATTAATCCAGGGACAGGCCTCACCTAAATGAGTACCAGTCTTCAAGTTCGCCTGCCAAGATATGGACCTTACCCAATGGTAAGAGTCGAGGATCTAGCCCCCTGCTTGTTATTCTGCAGGAAAGCTATAACGATTTCGTTAATGTCGCTGTGTGTTACTGCTTCTCACACAGCGACTGCTTAGAGAATCTACTCTTCCTAGGTCAGAAATCACAGCTAAAGCAAGTCCAACACCAATTGCGAGGAATGTAGAAACCCGAAGAAATTTCGCATGATATCTACAATATTTTAAGAGTTCTCTGGTAGAAGAATCTAGGTCCTACTGAGCCAGTCTTGGGTACTGGTAAGGTCAATCGCAAAACTGACTGTTAGCTAGTCTAAACAAGCAGCATAACCTGATGCCCGCTATCAAGGTGAGGATGCCGACAGATAGGCTCATGGGAATCTCATGGTCTACCCTTGATTCTCATGTGCCACAAAAAAGAACCCTGAGCCCTCAAGGAACCAAACCTTTCATACAATAATAACTCTTAAAAATCGAACATGAAAAGCTTATACACATGACTGCTGGACTTTGACAGCAAATAAGGGCGCAAATTCACAATTGGGGGAATTCGAAATACATAATTTGATATTATTTTATCCAAAGTGCCGAATTACTGCTTACCGGGCATACAGAGGTCAATTTCTACTAAACATGTAATATCTAAAATATGTTTTACAATTAATATTCAAAGGACATTTAGTTAAAATTATTATTTTTGTTATTGAAACGTTAAAATAATTAGTTTAATTTAACAATGTAATTTAATTGACATTTACTATTGCTTTATATATTCTATTGTAAATTTCTGGCATGTTAATTACTCCCCCTTTTATCTAATTAGGAGGTGAGGAATTCCTTGAAGAGCACATTTCCATGATTGTTTCGGCAGAGAACCCATATCTTCCTCTCATCAACCACCAGTCAGTACTTTTTTTATTATGCATGTAAGTATGTAGTAATATATACTCGTAATATAACTAGATATATATATATATATATATATATATATATATATATATATATATGTGTGTGTGTGTGTGTATAAATTATACATAAATATATTGATGTATCTTCTTGATCACTAATTGTTTAAAATACTAATTTAGTTATTGAAGATTGGGACCAAATTAAGAATTTCTGATTTCAAGCCGATGTTTCACCGAAATTTGTTCTGTGTTCTCAAAGATAAAAACAATTTATTGAACGATCATTATTACTATAAAAAACTGAAAAAAATACCTTCACAGATAATGGACTAGCAGAAAACAAAAACACAAGCGACAGTAAAAAACACAAAAAAGTAGAAGAAAACCAAAATCTTTATAGACAAATTTGTTTATAGTATTAATTTTATTATTCGGGTTAACAACAATTTAAAAGATTTGTAGTGCTATAAATAACTCTTGAAAGCCCGAACAGAATATTCAAGACACAAAACAAAACGCAATAAGTAACAATACAAAAAAAATTGTACACTTTGTCTTATTTTTTTTGTAGGTTGCTTTTTGTTTTCTGGTATTTGACATTCTCTGGGGGTATTTTTTAATAGTTGTTTATAGTATTATTAAGTTGTTAATAATTGTTTTTAACCTTGAGAATGCCGGACAGATTTCGGTAAAACGTCTTGAAATCAAAAGTTATTAATTGCCACGTAATTATCAATAACTAAATTAGTATAAATAAATGTATAGAATAGTAATAAGAGACTAGGTACATCCCTCATTCAAGATAATGAGGGTTAACGATAAGGTTATTATTCTAATTCCAAAATTACAAAAGAAAAGGGAATTGTTTACCATCTGTAGAGTTTCAAGTAAGGTTAACCAACTTACATGACCATTGGTTTGTTAAAAATTAATATAATTAAACTCACTGGAAACCAAAAACAAAGAACATATAATTATATTCAAGGTGAATATTCTATCATTTTCCTTCTAAAGTTTGAAGTCAAATGCATGAATGGTTTGTTTGTAATATTAAAGATGGCATCGTATTTAAACAGAAAGCAAACTTATTTCCTTTGTTAACAAAATCAGTTGGAAGCCATCCAATTTGAATTAATTAATTATATAGGTTATTTAGCAATGTGGTTTTTTCCAGCATTAAAAGACTACACAAGACAGGAATGGTCAACAAATGGGTAAAGGACTACCTGCCCAAAAGAGACAAGTGTTGGAGCCTCTCCTTTTCAAAAACCGCAAATAACCACAAAGTCAATCTCATTGATATGCAAGGCATTTTCTTTCTTCTCTTCTTTGGTAATTTTGGTTTAAATTATTAAAACTTTATATATGTTGTTAAAACAAAAAGGCACAAGAAAGAATAAAAAGAAGAAAATGTACTCTGAGGCCTTTCACACCAAGTCATCAGTTGCTTTGTAATGACAGCGTGAAAGGCCACACATTATATTTTTCTTGTTTTATTTTTCCATGTACCTTCTTATTTGATTTATTTTCATCTTATCTTTAATAGTGATATATAAATATGTATATATATATATAAAGATTTCACATAGACACGTGAAATAACAATCAATGATCAAACCACAATAAGAAAATGGGAAAACAAGACTAAGATCTTTCAACCGTAACAAGCGGTCTTCCGTCAGAGTCAAAAACCCAACTGAGTTGGTTGGTTGGTTGGGTCTTCTGACGAAGACCGCTTGTTATGGTTGAAAGATCTTAGTCTTGTTTCCCCATTTTCTTATTGTGGTTTGATCATTGATTATATATATATATATATATATATATATATATATCACTGATAAAACGAAATACGATCCAAACTGGACACAATACGAGTTGGAGATTAACAAAGAGCAACACACAAAGTAGGGAAACACACTTACAGACTCAAATTTTCGGGTAATCCGTCTTCAGGAGAAAAGAGAATGGGAGACCAAGCACGTTGTAGACGCAACGGCAAGTAACGACGTTACTTGCCGTTGCGTCTACAACGTGCTTGGTCTCCCATTCTCTTTTCTCCTGAAGACGGATTACCCGAAAATTTGAGTCTGTAAGTGTGTTTCCCTACTTTGTGTGTTGCTCTTTGTTAATCTCGAACTCGTATATATATATATACCACAATTAAAAGAAACGGTCCAGCAGATTTATTTATTTATTTAATTTATTTAAAATAAAATAAATTCAAAACGAAAGAAACACACAGAAAGACACAGACATAACTCACATCAATATTTCGACCATCGTCACCGCTCTGCCTTCCTGCGGGACTCTTCGCTCTTCACACCTCCTGATGACGACGATGGTCGAAATATCGATGTGAGTTATGTCTGTGTGTTTCTTTCGTTTTGAATTTATTATATATATATAAGTGGTATATTAAACACCACAATAAACAAATATGTATATATTAATTACAATGCTCTAAGGCTTTTCGTTACAACATCATCAGAGACCTAAATGAACCAAACAAAAAATATAATAACAAGTTAACCTGGTTGATTGTAGTCTTCAGGATTGCCGGCAGGATATGTATATATATGTATATATTTATTGTTGAAATGTACCGAAGCTTCGGCATTAACGACTTTCAAACTAAGCTGTTCTAGTCTCCTGACAAGTCTTACGAATAGAAGGTGGTAATTCCCAAATAAGTTGTCCAAAGGGCATTGAGACACTTTTTTGAAACACTTTTAATAGGTATCAACAATTTTAATACAACTGCAAAACTAACATCACAGGTAAAGAATTTAACATAACTTACAAGACCATTATCTAGAAACTAGCTTTCGACTATTCCATAGTCATCGTCAGGTTGGGTCTTACATTTTTCAAAATTTGGAAATTTTAAAAAACAATGAAACAATTTTGAAATAAACTAATGAATATAAATAGAAGTTACTAGGTCCAAACAAGTTACTAAATATAAAACACTTTTTCATCCTGTCGTAGGCCAATCCTGGCCTTGTAACTTGTTTGGACCTGCAAACTTCTATTTATATTCATTAGTTTATTTCAAAATTGTTTCATTGTTTTTTAAAATTTCCAAATTTTGAAAAATGTAAGACCCAACCTGACGATGACTATGGAATAGTCGAAAGCTAGTTTCTAGATAATGGTCTTGTAAGTTATGTTAAATTCTTAACCTGTGATGTTTAGTTGCTAATCGCATCTAAGAACGTTTGAAAATTTCGAATATTTTTTGTATTTTTGACCATTTCTTTGCCTACCTTATAATACATTTTATGCTATAATTTTCTTCTACCATTAAATCATATCCTATATATTTTTTCTTTTTAAATAGCAAACTCAACTCCTGAGCTTCCATCTACTCTAAAAAGGATTATTTGACTTTAATAATTGTAGCCTTGATAAATTACAACACAAAACCAAAGAACGATGTATGACATTAAAACTAATTAGATTCTAATTATTTTCCAGGAATAACTTTTGGTTTCTGCTTGATTTTTGTTGAGTGTTGCTATAGGAAATGGAGAAAGGTACAAGAAGACACGCTTATCAAACCTTTTGTGCCTTGACATGTGAACCATATCAAGCATATCCAGTGTTTCAAAACCATTGAAATAAAGTGACTATTTGATTCAATGAGTTTATTGCTATTTTTCTGCTCTTCGCTTTATTCATATAATATTCAAAGTTTTTTTTCTCGACCACATATATTCTACACCATTTTTCGTTATTGATGTTTCATCCAGCGTCAAACAATGTTCAAAGGTGTATAAATATTTTTTTTAGAACTGTTTGACGCTGGAACAATTCTGGTAGGGTGAAATTGTGGTATATATTTATATATACGTTCAATACTTTGAGAAACACGAATTGGACAACTTCAGAGAATAAGTTGTCCAGCTCATAAGCTTGATCAACCCCATAAGAAGTCTTGGAAGAAATTTATTGTAGTATATATATATACACTACAATATACTAAAATATATATATATAATCAAAAGAAACGGTCCAGCGGACTTGTTTTAAATAAAATAAATTAAAAACGAAGAAACACACAGAAAGACACAGACACAACTCACATCTATACTTCGACCATCGTCAAACCTTCAGGAGGAATCGTCGTCATCAGGAGGCGAACAGTTTCGCAGAAAGGCAGAGCTGCGAGACTGTTCGCCTCCTGATGACGACGATGGTCGAAGTATAGATGTGAGTTGTGTCTGTGTGTTTCCTTCGTTTTGAATTTATTTTATATTATATATATATATAATATATATATATATATATATATATATATATATACTACAACATTCTTCTCCCAAGACTTCTTATGAGGTTGGTTTTATGCTTTAGTATGGGTGTCATAAGTGTGAGACGTATTATAATCAATCCTAATTCCTAATATGCTTCCTACCCTAACAATAATACTTTATAAATAACAAGACTCCTGTATTTCTCGAAACTGTGTCTGCCGACTGGACTATACCCGGTGTGATGCATCTTATGTAGGTTTGGCCTCTATTAAGCTGAGCCTGTATATGAATGGTAATAGGGCTTCCGTTGGTCAGCACAGTAACCTTCTGTTGCCATCCACGAAAATTCTCACGGACTCAAGTTTAATGACTGTTTGTTTCTATCTACAAATTCTTAAGCAGATCACAGATTCCAACACCATGGTTACCTTGAGGGCTGCTGAAGAGTCACATATCAATATTCTTGGTGCTAGAATACTCCCGGATTCAATTTCAAACGTTGGTTCATTTTTTATTGGTCTTGAACATTTTTTTTTAAATATCATTTATGTATGTTACTTAATATTTTATTTTTTTTTATTCATTTATCAATCCTTTCCTTCTTTTCACTTACTCTTTGTATTTGATTATAATTTATTATTTCCTCTATTTATAGTACTTAGTTTTTTCTTTAGATACTTATTTTTGTCGCTTGCCCTGCGATGTGGGCAGGGCAACACTACAAAGGGCTTCTCCAGAGTGGCTTTGCTCCTCAAGGGAATTACCTTACCTCCTCTGATATCGATTGCGGCTCAAGTATGAATTATATTGCTTTCCAATATCCTTACAAAAAAATCCAGATGTCCCATTTAACATAGAACAATAATCCATATTTTCTAATAGGGGAATTAATTAAAGTTACTGGTTAGTAAAAAATATATTTTATTATATATATAAAATGTTAATATAATATAAGCCCTCTACCTTTTTGAGCATATTTTTATTAATTGAAAATGACATTAAAGAGATAAAGGTGATAGTATGAGAGTACAGTTGAATAAGCCATTTTAAAAAGATTAACTTTAAAGAGTATAAAGGATTGATTACATAGCGCAAGCTCTGTGTTAGTTAGCAATGGTGGAGACTGGCAAAATGCTCCTTATTTTTAAATATTGGTCCCCAAGCTCCGTAATTTTGTTTTTCTTGCCCTTTTCTATTTTGTTCTAAGTTTTTCTGGGCATAGTCAAATCCAGATTTCCTGTAAAAAAAAATTGTTATATGATTATTATATAATAATCAAAATGCGATTTTGAGAGAAGTATTTAAAAGATTCCTAACAACTATTAAATACTTATAATATTTACGGCGATATACTTTTCTTTAAGGAAAATCAAAACAATTTTTGATCAAAACTTTAATGTAAGATATCTGTTAATATTCTGATATATATATATATATATATATATATATATAAAAGATTTCACATAAACACGTGAAATAACAATCAATGATGAAACCACAATAAGAAATGGGAAAACAAGGCTAAGATCTTTCAACCGTAACAATCGGTCTTCGTCAGAGTCAAAAACCCAACTCAGTTTTTTTGAACATTTTTTAAATATCATTTATGTATGTTACTTAATATTTTATTTATTTTTTTATTCATTTATTAACCCTTTCCTTCTTTTCCCTTACTCTTTGTATTTGATTATAATTTATTATTTTCTAACTCAGTTGGGTTTTTGACTCTGACGAAGACCGCTTGTTACGGTTGAAAGATCTTAGTCTTGTTTTCCCATTTCTTATTATGGTTTGATCATTGATATATATATATATATATATATATATATATATATAAAATAGATTCAATAATATATCGACCGTTTGACAGAATAGGTGTGTTCTCTAATCGGGGTTCGGTCAATTTTCCAGGTTAAAAAAAATTTTTATCCTGGAAAATTGACCGAACCCCGATTAGAGAACACACCTATATATATATTTATATTCATGCTCAAAAAGATGCGACAATAGTATGATGATCCGACACTATATAGTACATCTCTTTTGTAGTCTCTCTTCCCTGTATTAATTGATTGTTATGTGATAAGTTTCCAATTTATCCAAGAGCTTATAGGACTCCTAAGCGGCAGCACCGCAGCGGAGGTTTTGTTAATCTCTGTAGCCATTTATAACAAGGCGGGAAGTCACTTTAGCCAGAGATTGATGATATTGTAATGCTTCGTTAAGCTTGTTAGTAGCTCTCTTCTGAAGTTCTACAGGTTTCATTAACTAATGCTAGTATTAAATATGACTATAAAGATTTACTAGAGTTCAACCTGAAATAAGTTCACCAGCTCCCAGAGTCTTCTTATCCCTGGTGAAGCATTGAATCGAAAAGTCTTACCTGGATTGAATTACTAGGTCATTTATTCCTTATTCAGTTATTGATCTCACTGAAGAAACCTTTGTTATTTATGCATTAAATATTTTAAATATGGATTATAGAGTAATGGAAGTATTACATCCGGATAAAAACTTCGATATGAAATTTTCTTTCGAAATACAAGTTTTGGGACCACCTGAGTCCAAAAAAATAGGTTTTACCATTGGTCCATGCATATGAACAGGATTTCTCAAAAAATAGGAGAGTTATAATCAGCAACTTTCTCATTCGATGTTCCTGAATCGGAACAGCAAGCTCAAAGCCAACATTTCACTTTTTAGGAGGTTCGGCTATTTGCTATTTAGAAATGTGTAGATATGGTTCTGGCATTTTAGTTGGTATTTAATGTGCACAGGAATAGATCTGCGTATAAATTGTCTATCAGTGTCACATCATCAGTATAACATGAAGTTAAGTATATCAGTAATCGACGGATGACCGTTTTTTTGTTACTCTTGTACTTCAAGAAAGTTTAACTGATCCCTGCACTTCATAACAAACTAGTAAAAATAAATAATACTGATTTGTTATAAATTGTAATTGTATGTTTAAACGTATTGTAATTGTAAACGTTGCATTTAAAATGACTTTCTTTATACAAACTGTTCATAAAGTAAGATAAGTTTCTTTTTACATTGAGAGGAATCACTGAAAAATACGTTCAATACATTCCACGCTTAAAAAACCCTTGAAAAAGACTGACAAGACACGACACAATGAGACCAAACGACCACAAAATGACGTAAACGGACGAACCACATAATTTAAAAAAAAAAAAAAAAAGTACAGACATTTACTTACTGACCCCACCACCACAGCAGGACAATAATTCAGCAGTAGTAGGTCCGTGACCTGGAACTGCTAATACAACGTGCACAACAGTGCGCGGAAAGAGTCGTTGGTCGTTTTGAAATCTTGAAATATTAAAGAAGTTCATGCGGATTAATTATAAGATGTAAGTCATTATCGAGGAGAAGAAGAATATCGTTTTCGATCAGTACGACATCAGTTCGATCAGTACTGATACATCATTGTCACTTTGATATATTAGCGGTACTTTCAGTTTCTTTTAGATATTGCTTCCAAGATAAAACTCTACCCAGTGACATATCATTTCGACTACGGTTTAGAATTTGACGTGCATAGTTAAATATAATCATTAAATTAATTTCGCTCTCCAATGTACTATTTTACAAATCCATCAATTCAGCATCACTTATCATTATTAATTTTTTATTATTATATTACAACTACCCTTAGAGGGGTAGGATAACAAGTAATAGTGATACATGTTTTTGCATATAAGAGATGTTATCTTTTTTCCACATATTTTGTTTATTCAACAAGTGTCGTTTTTGTCAAGGCAGTTCTTTTTTCAAGGCCACTTTAGTTGCTAATTATTGTTTTCTTAGTTGCTGTGTTTGAAGGTGTAGGAAGTCTCTCTGAATGTCGTAAAGAGCAGTACACTAAGGAAGATGGTCACCTGTCTTGGAGGTTGCCTTTTGGCATAGGAGGTATGAAGGCGAATACGGAGGAGATTCTTCTGTGAAGACGTGGTCTGTTATCATTCTCAATAGTAAAGTTGTTCGCTCTTCATCCCCAGGTATTCAACACTGAGAGATCTTAAATTAAACTATTATTGTGCGTGCATCTGTTTTGTAGCATCATTTCTAAAAAAAAAATGTTAAGAATTTCTAAGAACCCTGGCCTGGAATAAATGGTTACCATGGCCAAAAGGTCTTCCTCCAGATCAGTCTTTAAACCGCAGGTTGCGAAGGTTAGCTACCGTTGTATCTCTCATACAGTATTCTTTAACACATATAAAAAACTAAGATTAGAGGGAGAAAAAAAATTCAAGGCTTTAGGTATAAAAAGCACACTTGTTAGTATTGCTACTAAACCACCTTGACCTATTTCTGGTTCATAAACTTGCAAACATTTAAATTAATGTTTAACTGAAACCTACTTAATTACTGATGCAATTGTTGAATTCTCTGATCTGTAGACTTGTTGAATTCTCTTATTTCATTTGGAATCACCGAAGTTAGATACCATTAAAAGTAATTAAACCTTCACATGGGTAGATGGTATCGGTAATGTGATTATACCATGATTTAAATGGTCCACCAATCATTAAGCGGCCATATTTTTGTCTATTGTGAATAATAAAAGGTGCTAAAGCTTTAGACATTGGAAAAACAAACTTCAAAACTTTATCATCGATCCTCTTCTAAAAATAACTTTAAATGTTATAAACAAATAATTGACTTACTTTGTTTCGTTGTTTGAACAACCAACGCTGATTCTTCTAGTGGGAAAAGATACTCCGTCACCTAAAGCCATGATGTCTCCTGATGATTTGTTAGATAATGACGTCAGTAAGCTAGTGTTATCAGATGAGTAGCTGTGCTTCAGTTGCTTCAACGCTGTGAAAAAAACTATTGATTAACTTTTTGATATTACTACCATGAAGAACAAAAAACCGTTTACAGAATGAAAAGTAGGCAAAAAGTATTTTCCCTTTGGTCGTCTTTACAGAGGTCAGCATAAAATCAAATATAAAATGAAGTCTGCAAAACTATCTACAAATATCAGATTTTAGGCTTCATTTAGCTGTAACTGCTATAAATTTGTGAAAAAGGAATATGAGTGATATCAATATCAAAATCAATAAAGGCATTGCATTAGATGTTATGCGTCCTAATATAGAGAATCATGCAAAACCTGAGCTGGTGTACAGATGGTGCAAACCACTGACCTAAAGGAGTCAAATGGAAATCATTCAGTTACAAATCAAAGCATAGCATTGATCACTCTTGAACTTAAAAGATCCAACTATGAGATTATTAATAAAAAATATTGGTTATAACAGCATCTTCAAGATTTCAGAGAAGGATATTTGTTCAGAACAATAAAAATTATCTTTCAGGTTCCAAACTAATGACAACATTTCAATAATAACTGAACTGCTCTAGAATTTGTGTCAACCTTAGAAGAGTGAAGATATTCTTCATTCAACTCGAGTTCAAGCTAGAAAATTTGAAATCAAGAAAAACAAATTTAAATAAAAATTCGGGTACTGAAATTGATAAAAAAAAACTGTCCTGAGAAAACAATGTGAATATTCTTTAGTATGAAATGAGCAGTCAACCGACCATTGGAAAACTGGTAGAGTTAGATAAATATTGTCATATGTTCAGGAGTAGATAACACTACTTTGAAGGACATAATTCACATCTAACTGTAATAACGGTTATCATGAACAGTGATAAGAGAAACACGAACATTTTTTAATTATATTTAACTGCTCGTTATCAAAGCACAGAAAAGCTCAACAAATTAGGAGAAAGGGAAAAGCATAAACAATGGAGAAGTGACGTGAAGGTTGTGTAATTTAAAAAGGGCTACCATGATAATCTCGTTCTTTTAATGAACGAAAACTTCTTTAACATAAGCATGTTAACTTAAGTATTTAAGCCCTTACATATGCAGTAGAATGACATTTAAATCTCAACCAGCAGAGAATTGAATAAACAAGTCAATACAATTCATACCAGGATAGATAATTTCAAATAGTTCAAGAGCTAGGAAAGATATCAAAATTTGGACTTTTAATCCCCACTTGATTTGAATGACACTCAATGAAACCCAAGATTGATTATCTGCAACGATTGCGATTGATATCGAAAATCGATTCTTTACAACAGTAGCCAAAGGAAAAGATAATGGTTAGATAGAAATGAAACTATAGAACCAATATTCTAAGACGAGGACTTTATTCAAGGTAGAATAGGCTTTTTGTTTATCTGGGACATGTGAGGAAAATTAAATTATTCTGCGGTATTTCTGTGCAGGAGGCATATAAATTTAGAGTAACGTAGGAGGAAGGATATTGAAAATAATGAGAAAATATTGGCAAGATAAAAAGTTATTTACGTTACTATTACTTTGGTTTTTTTTTTATAAAAAAAATACATGTTTTGGAAAATTCACAACCTAATTCATTTTAAAAAATACATTTAATTAAAATAAAAAAACACAAAATGATGTAATTTTAAAAAAAAATCACTTACTTTAAGGTACGTTGTGTATCAGTGTAAGAACTGCAAGTTCTAGATTATTTCCTGAATTACCTCTTCTACTTCCTAAACTCACACTCAAGTTTTTGTTTAACCTGAAAAACAAAAAAATAAAATCAAATTGTTAATTCTACAAAATAGTAATTAAAAGAATTTATTATTCTACTAGATTGTTAAATCAGTATATTTCACTTCTTAAAATATCAACTATTCCCTTCTTCCATTGCGTACATTCCCTTCTTTACTCAGATCAGATTCTGTCTGTTGACTTAAAGTGAAAGGGTTAAGAGCTTTTAGTTATTTCTTTCTTTACTCTTTGACCTTTATTGTTTTCTCTTCATGATGGTCACTGATCTCTCTTACAGAAAATATAAGTTTTCACTCTGACAAAGATTCCTTGTTACGGTTGAAACATCTTGGTCTCTTTTCTGATTTCTTACTGTGGTTTTAGACGTTGATATGAAATAATACACTAACAACAGAATTAAAATGTCATAGGGTTTTACCATTTCTAATTGTTCTAATTGACAAACTGAGCAATCAAAAAGTCCTAGAAGAATTATTACATTTTTCTGTTAAAATTGTGATGACTTCTTACCTTCTATAGAACGCAGATTTATTATTGTGACCTTTCCTTCTGCATATTCATGTAAGAAAACGACACAAAATTAAAAAAAAAAAACTTGGTTGTTTGGACAAGGAGCTAACTCGAGGGATTTAAGTGTATATTTCAGTTATTTTTTTTTGTTAAGTCACTTTGTATTTTTGCTAAACGCACAAACAAAATAACAAGCTCGCATTTAAACACATATTTTTTCCTCTCCTTCATCTTTGTTACTCTTAGAACCAACCCAACACGATACTGGATATAGGTCAATCCTTTATTTATCCTGTTAGTTGATAGCAGTGTTCATGGATCTGCCCGTTCTATATGTACTCTGACAACATTGAACGAGTTTGCTCTTTAACGATTGTATTACTGACAAAATTGTCTACAAATTTGTAAGAATTTTTAATTTTCAACTTTTCAAGAAGACTTATGGTCTCTAGGGCTTAAGTAAAGTGAGTCCCTGCTCATCTAAGGTATAAATACCCTCTTCGCCTAGCTCCAGACCTGCGATATATTCGCAAAAGCTAGGCGAGTTATATAAATACTAATTAGAAATAGATACTATAAGCGAATTCCATTGTTCCAAAAATGTAGAATTCACCATCAACACCCTGTGATTTATAGGTCTGGTGTGGAATTAATTACCCAGATGATTAATTCCCTCTTGTCTGTGCATATGGTTATTGTAATCTTTCCGCCTTTTTTATATGGGCTTCAAAGAATAACTACTCTCCAGTTCACTGTTTAAGACACCTTCTACCCTTCTCATCGGCTTTCTCAGTGTATGTGTCATCCGGTTGCTTCAGGCCACTGAAAATATCTGTTCCGCTCTTCGTTATAACTTCAACATTCCAGCTACAAATTGACTAGATTCAATTTCTCCACAGAAAGACTAAAATTAGTATTTCAGCTTTGCATAGCTTCTGGCTATAGGAGGTTATAGCTTGTGGCTATGAGAGGTTAAATACCTCCTGTATTCCTCCACCATTCCAGTTTTCTTTCCTGAAGGCCTTTCTTGTTTCTTTCATTAAAAAGGTAAATTCAACAGTCCACCTAGGTAGATTATGTCCTTTTTATATTCCAACTGAAAAAGACCTCATAAGCATCTATTTAGGCCCCTGTTATTTCATTTACTACTAATTCCAGGGCTGTGTAGTCGTAGTTGGGTCTAATTATGGACAAAATGAGTCGGAGCTAGTAAATTCCCACCTAGTCCGACTCCTCAAACAAATTAATAAGAAACGTGGGCATCTAGAGTGCTGTGCCTCTCTGACTCTCATGGTTTAGGGTCAAAGTTAACAGAAAAAAAACTTTACGCTCAATACCTATGCTCTTATTTTTGCATATATCTGCACACCATATTTGAGCATTATGTTTGCAGAGACATGATGCAAACACGCACTTTTAAAAAGAGGGAGGTGAGGGAATGTACGAGTTTTCTTTTTTATTTCAACTATGAATTGTTGTGAATACTATATTGTGTGGCAATAATGTGTATGGGCATTATATAATAATGATAATAATATATTACAAACAGCATTGAGCTATTTTTTTTCAATAGTGTTGATAAAAAGAAGCCAAAAAGGCATAGCTATAGCCATAAAGTTATTTATGACTTTAAAATTATCAGGAATATTGCCTAGGATTTGATAAAAATGCCATTTTGGTTGACAGGTAACAACACCTAAATGGTATATGCATAAATATCCAGTAATTATTTATTAACAAGTCAGAAGAGGAGTTGGTCCTTTCAAATGACGGGAGTCGGATGTTCAGACTCACCAGCCCTGGCTAATTCAAGTAGATTGTATCCTCTAGGACAGGGTTTCTCACCCTTACTTGGCCCTGCAACCCTCTCTCGCCATTTCCCACAATGTCATGCCCTCTCTTCATTTTCCCAAGATAGTCTTTTAAAAAAATAATCCTAAATAATATGAAAATATTACTTACAAAAAATTTACTTTTTTCTTTATTAGTATGTACATTTGTAACTTTACATGGACTATGTTTATAATAAAATTTTACAAATTAAATTATTAAAAATAGTTATGGATCTATGAAATATTAATTAAATGAAAATAGTATTTTTAATTTATAATCAAAAAATCAAAAACTACAATAGCCTTCCTTACTCTGTAAACTTACTGTGGTCAAAATTCACCCCCTGAAAACCCAAAATTCAACCCTGGAGGTGATTTTCACCCCCATGGAGAACCTCTGCTCTCGGACATGTGTTTTCAACAGGGATCCGCATCGACCCTAGGGTCTATGGAATATTTCTGGTGGTCCACAGACAAAATATAACAAATTGAGGGTCCACAATGATGTCGTGATGGTCAATGAAGAAAACTAACTCTTAATGGTTTTTATTATTAAAAATTTAATTCCTACTATAATTTTGATTTGACGTGAACAAATCTGAAGTTGATGTTCAAATGAATTTAAATATATTTTCTAGATTACAAAAAAAACCATAAAATTGCCTTTGAAAGCAATAAAAAAAATGTATATTATTTTTTGGTTTATTAAAACATCGAAATTTATATTAGTAAAAATAGAATATTGTTTTATGATCAATGAGGCGGTCCACCTAGAAAAAAAGGGGTCCAAGGGTAAAAAAAAGTTGAGAAGCACTGCTCTAGGAGTACGTTTCACTGGAGCATTTATCTGCATTGCATTTCAAAATCGTACAGTTTGTAATTCTAGTATGTCTGAAGGGTGGAGTAATAATGTCCTATGCGCAATATCTAATGAGAGTAAGAGAGGATAACACCGTTTTCATATTTGATAAAATTTTAAAAAGTTGATTCCTTTCTTCTAACATTAACTGACTGATCAACGTACAGTTTAATTTTTGCTTGTGCTAAACATTTATGTTATTATTATTTTGTGAAAAGAGAGTAATATTTATAATATATATAAGTTGAAAAAAATGAGAAGGTAGATAAGTTTTTAATAGATTAGAAGAAAAGCTGTTTGCATTTAGCATTGGGTAGTAACTACATGCACTGGAAGCTTGGACAAGTCGCTTTCCTTTAGAAATCCCAATCTAGATAAGTTTGTATGTTAATGACATGTTGGAAACCAGTTCTGGTGGATCATGCAGTGCTCACGTGAAAACAAGGAAAAAACAACGCATATAATTATGAACATTAATAATCGCTTGGCTCTCCTACTGAATGTATGCAGTAACCTTTGTCAATATATTTAAATTCCATATTCACATTTTTACGTATTTTAACATCTTTCCAACTCAAATACTATTTCATAAATGAATTGATAAACACTATTTCTTATGTTGATTAAAAGAAAATAGTGATAAAGAACAAACCGATCCATCCATTTTTTCATTAACTATCAAGCAAGAGTTGTGTCAAAAAATCATTTTTTAAACACACCCTTGTCAATAGTAAAAGTATTTAATTTAATTCAAACATTAAATAAAATGATATGAAATTGTTAAATTGTTGCTACCACATTATCATTACAAGCTTATGTCTGATCTTATGGGTTCAGTTCTTTCATAGTACTTCTAGTTATACCAAAACAACTCAAAATAAGAATCTAAAATAAAAACTAACAAAACATTCTCCATTCTTTAACTACTAATTCAATTTTAGACGAGGTTGAGTGATAGATCAATATTTAAAGATATAGCGTATAATTGTAGTACATATTCATGTATGCAGATATATATTAAACACTTGGAGTGAGTAGATTAACAGTAATAGCAAAAAATAAAATTATAAGCTAAACTTTCTAAACAAAGTCGTTCGTAAAATCAAAAAGCGGAGAAATCACGAGGAATTTCGTTTATTATTACCAAACCATGTGTATATATATGATCAAACCACAATATGAAATTGGGGAAAAGACCAAGATCTTTCAACCATAACAAACGGTCTTCGTCAGAGTCAGTTGGGTTTTTGACTCTGACGGAGACCGTTTGTTATTGTTGAAAGGTCGTCTTTTTTTCCTATTTCACATTGTAATTTGATCATTGATTGTTATTTCACGTGTTTTATGTGAAATCTTGTTTATATATATATAAATTCACACAAGGGGTTCTTGAAGATTTTGTTCATAAAACATACGACTCCTAATATCGCCAAAAATTGTTTGGCATTTTCAAGGCTTGACTTAGAAGAAACACCATTTACTGGTCCATGCTTATGTCTGGCTGAAAGCAGACATAAGTTAAGTGCCAGACATAAGCATGGACTGATAAATGGTGTTTCTTCTAAGTCAAGCCTTGAAAATGCCAAACAATTTTTGGCGAAACGTCGGCTTATAATCAGGTGTTGTATGTTTTATGACCAAAATCCTCAAGAACCCCTTGTGTGAATTTGAAATATCAGTGGTCGAGAAGCTATATCAATATATATATATATATATATATATATCCCAAACCACAAGGAAAAAAGGGAAACAATAGAAATAAATGCTCTGAAGACTTTCATTTTATATCATCAGAAAGCAAACAAAGGAAGAACTAACTTTAACTCTTAGTTCTTACTTTGTTTGCTCTCTGATGGCATGAAGGTAAGGAGCCTCGTACAATTTATTTTTATTGTTTTCCCTTTTTCTTTGTGGTTTAAACAATGATGCAATTTTTCAATGATTGCATCATGTGTTTATTGTGATTTTCTCATATCTATCCTGAAATGTACTTTCACAAACTCACACACACATATATAAGTGTATGTATAGATATAAAAGATAAGAAGTCACCCAAAAAAAGGACAAAGAATTAAAATTTCTTAGGTTTTCTTTTCATTTTTTGGTGATTTCTGTAATTATTGAATTAATCATAGAAATATACACATTGCTATGTGTAAAAGTTCATTTCCTTTCATTTAAACTAGTTCACTCGTTTATTTTATATAAGATGTATGTTCTATTCCTACATCTATTTGTTCTTATAACGTGATTTCCACTTGGACTACAAAAAAGGTATTAAAATAAAAGGAAATTAAATTTGAAGCACACAATTGTTGCATGTAAATAAAAACTTTATAACAGACAATCTGTACATGTTATTGCATGAATAGTGTATTTCCTAAAATAAAGAAATACGAAAGCAATTTACCTGACTCGGGGGAGGACTTTATTCGTCGGTTGGTACTCGATGCACCTCATCGACACATACAATAAACAAATGAAAAAGTATTCAATATAGTGGTTAGAAGGCTCCTTCCTGTTCAAGATCTCTCAAGAGAATGCTGAGAAAACAAGGTTTCTTACCCACCATTTATAAACTGGTTTTCACTGGCAACAATCCAGAAACGGCCTTCAAAAAAAAAACATACAAACTTCTTTATCTACACTTTCTGTAAAACCCACTCCAGTATACATTTAGTAAACTAAGAATTAAGAGGAAACAATTATCTTAAGTCGATAAGATAAATCAACAGATTGAACAGATATGTAAAATCCAACTTAATTAACGTAATTAGTAATACATTTTACCTTAAGTAACACATTATAATAAATTGGAGTTATCTTCAAATAAAATAATTTAGTTTTCCTTGTTGTTTATATTATGAAAAAAAGTAACATTTAAGTTTACCTTATAACCTTGCTATAGGAGTTTATTTACATGTTACCAAGAAATATAGTAAACAAACACATTTCTTTGTATTGACTTTCTAATGTTTCTTAAACTGCCAAGAACTAAAAGGTATTTTGAGCGTTTATGAAACAAAATATCCTATTCTGATTTGTTTGGATATAGACAATAATATGTTGCATGCATATTCTGTATCACCATGAATTTAACGGTAACACACTTGTACTTTACTCTAATATTAAAGTACAAGTATTATGGTTAATGGTTTTTGTTAAAGATTCGTCTTTGACTTTACAATAAGAAGTAAATCATGATCTTGGTCTCGATACAATACCCTTTGACTATATGTATATATTAGGTTAGGTTCCAGTGACAGTTCCAGAAGGGAACAGTCATATGCCGAACATTGGAGCTTTGTGTAACACACCATGAACACTCTAAACTGGAGTTTCCCTTGAATTTTTTTGTGTGCAAATTCCTTGAAAATTCATTGGTGTCGGTCATTCTGGGACACTTGGCTTACTGGTAAACACATTAATTTAAAGTACTTTACACTAAATACATTTTAAAACAATATATCATTCCAACTCTTTTACAGAGGACGGGTTTAAATATATTTGACCAATATTCTTCTTTTTTTTGCAAGCTCTAAAAAAGTTTTTTTAGCAATACTAAATAAGTGATGACAATGTTTTTAGTAACCAAGTGTTATATGTCTTTAATTTTTAGTATTTACCAACTATTATAGTTGCGCAAAATTTAAATAAATAATACATACTCGGTTTGTTGATTCAATAAACTGACTTTTTACTGATTTAACAAAATAGTTCTTCAGAGTTATAATCATTACCCTGTAACTATAACTGCAAAACATAAAATGAAATGTTAAATCCATCAAGTATTAAATGTTTTTCAGTGTTTACCAAACATTAAATATTGTTGTATGTTTAGTGTAATAAGCAGCAGGGGGGACCAGGTTAGCTCATTGGTTAACGTACTCGCCTCTGAGCCTGCCTCCTAGGTTCGATCCCCACTTGGTCCTCGACTATTTCACGCGGGAAGTGAATAAATCCGAGTACGTCGTTCCTCGGAGAGGACGTTAATCCGTCGATCCGAAGCCTGTATGATATCAGGTACTCGTTAAAGATCCCTACTCTAATGCACTTGAGTGAGGCGAAATTTAGGACTCCCAATCTAGAATCTGTAGAATTCACCGATCAAACAAATAGCCGGTAAACGGCTGACGTTATCACCAGCTAGGGCAGGCATGGGCAACCTGCGACCCGCGGGCCACATGGGGCCCAGCCATGTTTTTGTGCGGCCCTCAGAGATTATCTGGAATTCTATCTTAATATTAAAGATTCTTTTTGCTTATTAACAAAAACTCGCAGAGACTTTTGGAAATAAATTACAACATTAGAGAGAGAAAGAGAGCTTAATAGCAATAAATGTTATAATTTTTTTTTCTTATATGACGAATTAATATTTTTGATATTGTGTTATTATAATTTTTTACCACGGTTAAATTTTGAGATGAATAGTAATTTTCATTATAAGAACAATAAAAAGTTAAATTATCATGGACACATTAATATAGCGCACAGGTATATTTCTATATATATAGAAATACATTATATATATAAGCTGTACGTATCGACATACCTCAGAAATTACCATGCGGCCCGCGGTCTTTTGAAAATGATATAATGCGGCCCCCAGTTCACGGAAGATTGCCTGAGCTAGGGGATCGGTTTAAACAATAACTACTCATTAATGATCTGTACTCCAATAAACTTGAGTGCTGGACAATTTCGTACTCACTGAATTAAATCAATACGGTAATTGACTCCCATTACTAAAATGAGTGTATGATAACAAATAATCAAAGTTTCTCTCCCAGAACAGTACTAAAGGTGAACATCTAAAAAAGTATGAGCATTGGAAACAAAAATGAACAACAAACAGAATAAAGTAAAGAATTAATAAGGGCATTAGAAATAGAATAAGGAAGGAAACAATAAGAACCAATACGAAAATATGAGTTCATTTGGAGCAGGGTAGAAGTTTGATATATTGTCGATATGTCGCAGGCCCCATGACAACGGATATGCATGGCGACACTCTAGTGGACAGCAAGGTAAGTCAGGAGACTACTAATGGCTATTAACTGAAAAAAAATTAATAACACGCAGAAAAAAAGTTTTCTGTTATCAATAATTTAACAAAAAAAAAAAAAAAAAAAAGAGGATAAAAGGAAAAATCCCTTCAGCTACATTGTGTGGCTAAAGATAGATTCACCATATAGTCTCCTAATAATTCATGCTGAACTCTTCTCAACAATTGTTTTCTTTTCTTCGTCTTCATCCATTGAAGACCCTTGCTTGACCAGCAGTTGTACCTGACTTTGAAACAGTCATATTTTTGCCAGCTTTCAGACGGCAATTTAAGCTATCAGGAAATCCTTGCATGCAAGAAGTCCTTACATTGGCCACTCCCAAAAAATACTATTCTTTTTACTTATGTAATTTAAAGTAATTCTTTACTTACTTCTTTAAGTAAGAATTTTTCTATTACGTCCGAGTTAATAGCATTAAATACTGTACAAAAAAACTTATTATTATCTAAAAGGAAAATTTCTTACAAAAAAAGTTTGCTGTTTTGCAGAATCTTTTTAAAACTGAACATTTTCTCTTTCTCAAATCTTTCCACAATCAAGTTCAACTTCTATAATATTGTATATGACGAAAAATAAGAAAAAGTTCTTCTAAAAGTAGATATAATTACTCTGAAAACTATTCATTGATAATAATTGCATCAGAAAGGCATCATTAGGGAAAATTATCCAAAAAACTTGCTGAAAAGTTGTTAATCGAACCGAAAACAACTCATTTATAATACGCTGTGTTTTTCTTTTACGTTAATTATATACTGCAATTAAATAATTACAGTAAAATGGCAAATAAATCTGATTAAATCTACGTCATAGTTTTGATGATAACAACTATTTGATGCGATAATTCTTTTATAATTTCTAAATATGGGATATATAGGAAATAGTAGCTGATTGCATTCAATAAGAACCAATTATATCATTTGTGGTTTAATGATATAACTTCTAGTTGAGGTCAAACTAGTTGTGCGCTTGTCTTTAGTTCTGAAGATGGCAGGTTTCTGTATTTTTGGATACTTCGACTACAATTTCATGTATTTAGGGTTAATGAAAGTATATAAATGTTGATTTCAGGTTCGATTAACTTCCATGATAGACATTTTTGTATTTACGTAGCTGCATCTAAATCGGCTTGTCTGAACATCCATTGGTGGTTACTCCTTTAACTATATTTAATCTTCGTATGACGACAAAATGGTGGACGTATCCATTGGTGGCACTCCGTAACTATATTTAATCTTTATGACGACAGAAGGTCACGTATCCATTGCCGTATTAGTCGTCTTTGGAGGTTTGTGGGGATTACTAGTTGGGAAAGATTTTGTTCAATGGGTTTGGATGAGTTGAGAGTTTACTGTGGAATCTTTTTTAGCGGCTTTTTGCATAGTCACGAACGAAGAGGAAGCTAGTAGTTAAAATAGAAAAACAACGCATTCTGTTATAATGTGCACCAATATGTTTGTAAGTTTTCTCTGAGTGTAATAAATACACATATATAAAGTTCAATAAACACGTGAAAATCAATGATACTAATTGGGAACAAGATTAAGATCTTGAACGTATACTAAGCGTCTCGATTAAAGTCAATACTCAACTGAATCTTAACCTGACTAAGACCGCTTGTTCCAGTGAAAGATCTTGACTTAGTTGTTCCCTCTTATGTGTTAATATACTACGAATTGTATGATATATGTAATTATTGATTATTGGGTCTACAGTCGAACGTAGTACGTAATTCTCCTGAGTACAAGTTACTGCATAGCGGTCTAATTCTAATTCCAGTCAAAACTTGACTTAGTGTCCCTTATGTGTTAATTACTACGAATTTTTGTTAGATTATTGTCTTGACTCTACATCGAAGAGTCGTAAATTTCTCCTAACAAACTGCATAGCGGTCTATTCTACCAGCAACAAACCACCATCATTAAACAAAGAGCCAATTGTATAAATTAGTTCCAAATTACTTACTAGGAAGCCAATTTCTTATTTATTTTTATTTCTAAACCATTAAAAACCCATTACCATTTTAAGTGAAATATTTACATTCTTTTAGTTATGAACTGTAGCAAATTATTATCCTTAAAATTGTTATTAAATATAACAATAAAATTATAAATTTATGCAATAGATGGTGCTTTGACAGCATTTAAAAAGAAAAAACACTATCTGTATGAATGACGCTTGTGCGTCTGTTGATTCAAGGTAAACTTGTATCTTGGGTGATGCAATATCTGTCTGTCGGGAGTCACTATCCTTTGTTATTCAAACCAATTCAAAGTTATCTCTGCCAATAAATATTGTATATAAAGCTTTCCACAATAATATATATATATATATATATAAAACAATATTTCACAAACACGTGAAATAACAATCAGTGGTCAAACCATAATATGAAATAGAAAAAAAAGACTGATATCTTTCAACCATAACAAGCGGTCTTCGTCAACTGATAGTTGGGTTTTTGACTCTGACGAAGACAGCTTGTTACGGTTGGAAGATCTTAGTCTATTTTTTCCCATTTCATATTGTGGTTTGATCATATATTCATATATATATAATATATATACCTAATTAAATGAAACGATTCCACGAACTAAATAAACTATATTAACACAAAGAACACTCAGAAATGAAACAGAAACTAACTACTATCTTCCTGATGACGACGACATCGAAATATAGTAGTGAGTTTCTGTTTCATTTCTGAGTGTTCTTTGTGTTAATGTAGTTTATATATATATATATACTTTTTCGTTGGAAATACGATCCAAAACGGACAAATATAGTTCAATATAGACAAAGAAACGTAGAGAAATCATAAAGAACACACTTTTGTGTCCAAACTGGACACAATAACAGTTCAAAATTGAAGAAAGGTAGCATACAAAGTAAAGAAACACACTTACAAACTCAAATTTTCGGGCAATCCGTCTTCAGGAGAAAAGAGAAAGGGAGACAAGCACGTTGTAGACGCAACGGCTAGTAACTACCCTACAAGAACTTGTGTCTATCATTTTCCTAATTCTATAGTCTATTGTATCTTTCAAATTGATATACGACGGATTTTTTATCGCAATAGGTCCTTCTTGTGTCTTTTTTAAAGGGTTTTTGGGTAAATGGATGCTTTATAAATAGGGGGTGCTCAAAAAATTAGTCTCTTCCTAGGGGAGCCAAACAGCATTGCACTGACTCTGTAGTCAAATATCAGAACGTGCTCTCCGGTTTTATTTCTATCACTCTGTGAACAATGCAAGGAATTATCTTTTGGTAATATAAAATCAATTTGATAAGCTATTCAAATCACTTGAAAAGTTAATAACAATGTTTAACCTTTTTATATCCATTTAAAGGGAATTCAAACATCATCGACAAAGTGTATCCAAAGTATCTGGTCAAGTCAACATTTAGGGACTTCTTCCTATGTAGAATGTTTATTATGTGGTGTCACAAAGGGCCAATATTCAGCCTGTGTGAATCCTCTTTTGCGACTGCCATTTCAATGTAACTTCTAACAAATATTCAAGAACATACGAACACATCTTTTTAGATGTCAAAAGGAAAGTACTTTGTTGGCAGGTTTGAGGCAAAACTCAGCCCTGAATTCTAAACTTTTCGAAAAAAAAAATATTATTTTGAAGATTTACAAGTTGTAAGGTTTCAGAACATACCGTATTAACCCCTACACTGCTTGAAAATGAAAATATAAATTTTCGAAACGTTGGGAATAACCGATCAAGTTTTGACTTGACCCTCAAAAAGTTTAGCAACATTGGTCAGTTAGTGTATTAAACCTTTACTGGTCCAAAATACTAGATGAGCATAAAATAATTCAATTCTATAACTTTATTTATTTCATTTCACCCTTTTTGTAATTGATTCAATTCTATGTTTTGTGTAATTTTAAATGAAATATGAAGAAAACTACTTTTTCGAAATGCATTGGTAGTTATATAATCTTCATTTGTGGCAACTTCTACTTGCAATTAAAAAAAAAAAAAAAAGACTAAGAAAAAAACCTTCATTTTATTTAAATCAGTTTGTCAATATTTATTGAAAAATGATGAAATCATCATAAACAATAAACATCATAAACAACTTGTACTTAAAAAAAACCGAAAATGTTTGAACTATTTTAATGAAAAAATTATTTTCATTTTTTAATGATAGTTACTTTAATACTATTAAATAACGATCTAATAGTACAATTAAAGAAAATAATTTGTTATATTGCCAAAGTCAAAATAAAAGAGTTTGTTATATTGTAATGATTAAGAATATAAACCACTGAATGATACGATACGTAAGAGTTGTGGAAAGGGAAACAGGTTTGTAGAGAACTTGTTGGTTGAACACTTACAAAACGGGGATTTACACTGCAGATGTTTTATTCACAAAACAGTTGCTTTCCATTATTATTGCAATGATAACATGGTATACTAACTTTCTTACTTATGTTATTTTCAGTTTCTATGTTTCTCTGATTCTATTTTTTTTATTAATTATAGTTTATAAATGGTTGTATAATTGACTAGCAAATGATTAATTATTGAGATTCATTGTATACAATTAAAAAAAACATTTCACGTTTATGCCCATGTTCCCTCTGTCTATTTACCATCATCAGAGCTAAATAAAATGCACTCAATTTATAAAAAAATCTAGAAATCAAGTGTTCATCTGTTGTGTATCTCTTTGGAATATATAAATGGTAAAATAAGATCAAATTTAAAACGGAGGAGTTTCATTTTCTGCTAAATGTTCATAAATAATTCAGTTATATATAAAGAAATAAAAATTTTTTGGAGTGGTCTACACTCAGTATTTCTGTATGCAGACTATAATATCAGACTTATTGACAGTAAATATAATTAGTTTATTTAATTCATTAATTGTACAATCTGTTAAGTGTGGTATTTACTCATTATGTCTCCACACAAAAAAGTTCATTATAAAAAACTAACTACGCGTTTCAAACACTTGATGTTCTTCTTCAGGTTACATCTGCTCTGCTGGACTGGTCAAGAGTCCTTGCTTGGTCTCACCCACTGAATAACCACTCGAGTAGAGCAGATGTAACCTGAAGAACAATATCAAATGTTCAAAATGCGTTGTTAGTTTTTTAAAATAGACTTTTTTATATGGAGACATAATACTTTCCACAATATTAATTTATTTATTTTAAAGTGTTGCTCAGTTGGTATTTCGTGGCGTGGCTAAAGGGCAACACGTTAAAAACATCGATCTGTTCTGCTTTGCTCCATATCATGGTCGAAAGGATAAAAGTATATGGCAATAAATCAAAACAGGCTATCGTATAAACCCCCCCGATGTGCCTTCACCTTGTCGTGGTGGGGGGGCTTAACACGCCTAGGTGGTTGTTCTCTCATGGCGTGAACTAAGAAAGGCACGACTAGCCCTCTTAGGGAAAGAGGTACTAACCCTCTTTCAGAGTTAGCCTGAGCTGTGCGAGGGGGTGGACACCCTTACTGAGTCCACTCTTGCGCTTGCTTGGGTGGTAATCAACCCTTATTAGTCAGATGGGGCTTACGCCTGTCTTTCTCAAGACTTCTCTCGAGGGGCTTTGTGAGGTGGTTGTGCCCTTGGGCTGGGGTTCGCGGGTAATCCATTTGCTTGTTTCGTTTGTGCCAAATAGTCAATAGTAACGCTAATGCTTGTCTATTTTTGAAGCTATTATAGTATTGCATATAAGCTCTTACTTACAACTATTATTTCATGCTTACATTACTTATCTTATTAACACGCTATACAAGGGTTAGTGCGTGGATTTATTCATGAACAGAGAGGAGAAAAGACACTAGTCTTCACACACAAAAGAGATTTAGTGAAAAGATGCGTTTCGAACATTTACAACATGTATTGATACGAGGATACGAAGAAAAACGAAATTGTTTTTGCATATTTTTGTTTGTATTGTAGATGTAACCTGATGATGAACAATTCGAAACGCGTTGTATGATTAAATACTTTTTGTTTGTGAAGATTTAGTTTCTTTTCTTCCCTAATCATGTACTTATTAAATTTTATTGATTTGTTTTTCCTTTCCTGTAATTGAATATCATTATTGTTTAATTATTATAACTGTTATGACATTATATGTTTACTTAAGAATCTTGTCAATGTTAACAGATAATCCTTTTTAAAATAGTTTATCTCCATTTATAATATTCTAATTGGGGTGAGCATTCATGTATTCTTAAAGAATTATTAGTTTAACGAAGAAGGGATGGACCCATTACTTTAGTGGTCGCATGGAGGGGCATGACCATGGAGACGACACAATTCATAGGCCTCCCCCCCCCCCCCCTTCAATTATTTAAAGGTTTGGTTATGTTACAGTGGCAGTCCCTCAAGGGAACACACATAGGCCGAACATTGGCCCTTTGTAATACTACACAAAGAAGATTTATTTTACATTGGAAGTCCTGAATTTCGCCTAACTCAAGTGCATTTAGAGTAGGCATTTTTAATGATTACCTGACATGGTATAGGCTCGTGACCGACGGTTTAACGTCCTCTCCGAGGGACAATGTGCTCTGATTTATTCACATTCCATGTGAATAAATTAAGGGCCGGAGTGGGTATTGAACCCCGGATCTACCAGTCCAGAGGCGAGCACGTTGCAACTGGTCCACCCTGGCCCCCAAATATAATAAGACTTTATTCAATAATTGTGGATATAGAAATAGGTTGAATGTTTGTCTATAGACTCAATTATACAATCTATACAACTACTCTTGGTATAATTGGATGGATACAGATAGATATCCATCCATACGTGTATCCATGGATATGAAAGCACTATATATATTTGAAATCGTTGTATTTTATTAATTCAGTTTAGTAAACAATTAAACTTCCTTCCTTCAAATTAAAGCATCCAATATCTG
Organism: Hermatobates lingyangjiaoensis; assembly: GCA_026182355.1. Taxonomy (NCBI): domain Eukaryota; kingdom Metazoa; phylum Arthropoda; class Insecta; order Hemiptera; family Hermatobatidae; genus Hermatobates; species Hermatobates lingyangjiaoensis. The sequence goes on from JAPFBL010000079.1 coordinate 99,924, forward strand.
TAAAACAAGTACTCACCAAAAAAAATGTCCCAAGGTCAGCTTCATACTTGAGAAAAAACTTTCCATTGATTCATGGTCACATTGTTTTATTGGTTGAAACAAGTCTTGGTTGTCAATGATCTTATCCTTGAGGTCAAAACAAAACCTTGTCATCGTCACCATTTTCATCTTTATATAAATTTATTACTGTTTTGATATTTCTTTTCAATTACTGTCTCTATCAATTGAGTATCAATTGCTTATTTTTAAACTGACAGTGCAAAATATAAAATAAGTTGTAGTAATAATACTCATAGTATATGAAAGTACGATGAAGAAGTCTGGAGTTGTTTACACTCAACTTTAATATAAATAAATGTATTACAAATTAATTCGAAATCATTTTTAATTATTTCACTTATTTTAATGCCCCCTCTGCTTAGGCCATACTCTAAGCAGGGTTAGCCTGCTCTTTGGGTTTTTCCTTATTAGGGACTAAGAAGGGCTCAACGGGGCGGTACGTTTACTTAGGACGGCACTCGCGGGTGAAAGGTTACTCCAAAAGGTTCCGTCCCTGTCCGCTTTATGCGGTTCTCACCTGTCTTTTTCAAGATTTGTCTCACTGCTGGGCATAACGGTAGCTGTAGTCGCCTTTTTAGGATGGTGTGCTCCGCGGTTGTTACCCATGGGTGTAAGATCTGCTCAATCGGATTTTGGCTTAGAGGGCTATCCGTTTTGCCAGCAACCACCTCCCGTTGTTACTTCCTAAATGACTTTATCACGCACTTTAGTGAGGAAAGGGTCTGTTTGCTTCCCCATGAGGCTTGTCTTCTAGTTGCAGATGTTACCCATCTTGAGCTGGTATCGCAGAAGTAAGATCGTCTTTGAATTGGTTAATGTTTGTCCTGTTTCTCCTTTGATAATCTCTATCCTTTTTCCTACATCCACACCTTCTTTAACTTCCTAACATTCATTAACTCTTTACTGTTTCTCTTCATTCTCAATTTTCATTAATCTCTTTTATTAAATAATCATCAGGATTTAAAATAGCTGGAGGGCATATGCCCATTGCTTCTGTTGAAATCAGTCGTGGAAGCCCGCCTTCTTGAGGTCCAGCTTAGACCCATCTTAAGGACTGTCTCGGTTTCCTTATTTGCGGGAATGAGTTTGGTCTCAAGTATCGTGGGGAAAGGTCCCCACGTTAAAACATTAACCTGGTCTGCTTTACTCGTATAACGGTATGGCCGTATGGCTAAGGTACATGATTACATAAAAATACGCCATTTATAATTCTCCTCTAGTAGAAATGTAATAAAGAGCTTTTGAAAAATGTCTACAAATAAATCGTATAAAATTGACTTAATATACTGTTCAAATTTCGTAAATTTGTATCTCCTTTTATGAAATTGCAAAACATAAACTCTAACATGTTGTAATGTAAGCGATCATTCATGTACCCTTCGAGACTTATCAGTTAAAGGAAGAGAGTATGAATCCTTTGCTTTAGTGGTGCCATGCAGGGGCATAACAAGGACGGGGAGACAACATTTCAAAGCTCCCTCACCTTTCAGTTACCAAAGAAGTTTATTTAATAGTTACATATGTAAATATAGACTAAAAGCATGTATAGAATCGGGGGAATAATCTACACAATTATTATCACCAAGTGTAGACATCAAAATAAATGTGTTGAAAATCTATCACTAGTTCAAATTATTCAACAGAAATGCTAAAAAAACCACAAGTCTACACATAAAGTAGTTCAATTATCACAGATAATCTGAAATATTTGAACAGTCAACTTAATTAAATGATTTATTATAATGAGGCTACTACATACCACCGATGATCATCAAACATACCACCAATGGGATAATTTTTTAGAACAATTGGTATGTTACTGATGAAGACAGTGAATCAAAAATGGAAAGTAACTTAAAATGTTTACAGTTCAAAACTTAGTTATTACATTTTATTTTATTTTTTTAAATACCTATTATTTTAAATGAAGTGAATAATTCATTTGTTTTTAAGTATTTGTACATCATAAAATATGAAATATTCCAATCTGTTATTGAGTAATATTTAAATTTATTTAAACCTCTGAGATTTTATAAGATTATGTACATGGGGTAAATAATACAGGTAAAACTAAATAGTTCTCATTTCAAGTGCTATATTGTGTTTTGAAATTATCCAAAATAATGACATTGTTATTGTGCTATAACATTATAATGAAAATATTAAACACGAAAGTTCGAGTAACTAGAATGAGCAGAAGAGCAGAAAAAAATAGTATGTTTTTTGATATAAAGAACTTTTTCCGTGATGAAATATTGGCTAACATAGGAATATTATATCTTCATATTTCTATGGTATCCATATTCTATATTATGTTATATCTCCATATTACATCTGATAAATGCAAGATATAACGTAGAATTAAACTAAAATCAGTCAAACGGTGCGACTGGTAGAAACATTACAAATGTTTGGATACAAACTCATCAACCCACATGGAGCCAAATCACATCTTCATAAATATCAAAATTAATTTAGGAGACTTCAAAACGTGTGAAAATCTATAAAACTAATTACCCTCAGTAGAGAAAAAATTATAAATGACTTGAAATTAATACTATGATTGATTATGATCTTAAATTTGTCTACTCATCATCCATGCATCACTGAATCCGTTCTACCCTCCAAACAAATCCTAGTTTTTGTTATACTGAATTCATCATCGCATCTGCCTAACAGTAAATGAAATGAAAATACTGATGAATTAGTAAAATGTAGTAGCATATTCTTCAATTATGGTCGTAATGCTTCTGATATAAGCAAAGTACACAATAGGACTTTCCACCCATTTTAGGGTAGAGGGTGCAGAGACCCCCACCAATCTGACTGTTGGAGGTCAGATAAGACAAAGGTTTGTAATTGAAGGCCTCTTGCCTGGAGAGGTTGTACAGACGGTCGTGCAGGACGCGAAGACATCGCAGAACCTGACATGATCAAACACATGTCCGATGTTCACTGTTAGACCGAAGAGCAGAGATGTCAAGATTAAGCTGTGGCTGCTCTCACAAGAGAAGTCTCTGTTCTTATAGGAACACGTGCGGTACAGGTGACTTCAGGTAGAAACATTATCACTATACTGTATATCAATTGCTTTCACTGTATAACTATCATTTTGCTTTTCTGGAACAACCTAAATTCTAGTGTTCATTCTCATTCTACTATACATCATTTTGATTCAAAAACAATCTGCGTTTTCATAAGTCATTCTCCCTAAACTATTCTTCATTTAGAGTTTCAGAAATATTCACCAGTTCTAGTATTTAACACTAATTCAGCTCTGATTTAAAATCATTAAACTTTTCATCAACAAGAAATAATGTTAAAAGGCACTTACCTTTCTTTTTAAAGGAACTCATAAATATTTACATCTTTGTTTACAAACTCCCATTGTCTACTACGTCTTACCACCTCCGACCAGCTGTAACCACCTCTACTCTACTCAACCACCTCTAACCACCAATGTGGTAATTGAATACGTCCTCAACTGTTGTGATGGTCACTTTTTCAGATAACAAAAAGTTACGACCATAGATTTTTAAATGATTATAATATCTTTGAAAAACGAGCAAGTACTAAATTCAGTAATGTGTCACAGACAATAGTTTCAAACACTAAATCAGCTCTGATTTAACAGAATTCAAACTTTTCATCAACAAAACTATTTAAAAGTTAAAATGTTTTTATTGTTAAAAGGCACTTACTTTGCTTTCCACAGGAACTCAATAAATTTACAGCTTTGCTTCCTAACTTTCACTGTCCACTATCTGTAACCACCTCTAACCTGTTTTGATTTATTGCCATGCAAAAATAAATCAAAGCCTTTCGGCCATTACATGGAATAAAGCAAATCAGATCGTTGTTTTTAACGTGGTGCCCTTTAGCCACGCCATGAAATACTAGCGGAATAACAAAAAGTCACACCGTTAGCAGTTTGAGCGTGCCCAAGGTGGACCTCGCGGAGGCGGGCATCCACGACAGACATCAGGCAATATAAGGCGTAATGATAAAAGAACTGAAAAATGTAATAAAAAAGACTAAAGTACATTGTCACATGACGCATAGACCAGCCTTTTAGCAAATCATCGCGAAGTCGCGCACGTCCATACCCAACAACCACAATCGGGACCGGAGGCACTAGGGGAGGTGAGCTCACCCGACACAAACATCACGGGAAAAAAGAAAAATCAACTAAAACAAACAAAATAGAAGTACAATAAGGCTAACTTCACAAAAATTTAGTTGATCACTGGTAGGAGGAACGAAGCTTACTTCAGCATGACAATAGCATTAACGAATCTCACCCAAATAGCCATAGAATGTAATTAATACTCCTAATAAATACGCCCTCAACTGTTGTGATGGTCACTTTTTCAGACAACAAAAAGTAACCATCTTAAAGCTGATATCTTTATTATCAATATTATCTAAGATATTTATTATCTAATATCTATGATTCTAATATCTTTGAAAAACAAGCCGGTAGTAAATTCAATAATGTGTTCAAGAAATCATTGACTCTCATTGGGTGTCACAGACAATAGTTTCAACTGCTAAATCAGTTCTGTTTTAACAGAATTGGAACATTACCATCAACAACAGATCAATCACTATCTGTACTACCTCCAGGAATTAAAGGCTAATAAACCTCTCCCATTTAGACATTTATATTATACCTAAATGGGACATTATATATTATATACCCAAGAAGTTTACTTATAGTAAAGTTGAGTGTAGGCCCTCCAGATTTTTTCCTTTTCGAAATGCACAACACGCAGAAAAAAGATAACACTCGCTCAGAGTAAATTGGATTTTTATGATTTTTAACAAAGGGAAAGAGGGGTGATTTTTTGAAAGCACTAGCATGCCAGAAAATTCCCAGTATAATAATACAAAAGGTCAAAAATGTAAAACATAATTCAAAATTGAAAATATTCTTTGAAAAATTATAAATGAAATTATGCTATATCTTCAATTAAAAATGATCTTGAACGACATTTTTTCTTACATGTTTCTGTCAAAAAAGGAATATTTTTAATTTTTAAATGGGAAACATTGTCTGAAATCTTCAATGTAGTAGGAGCTCAGATAACCTATGTAAGAGATGAACTGGCTATTGGAACAAAAGCCATGTTTCTCCTCTAAGAAATTATTTCGTAACACGAAAACTACACTTTCGATTTTCAAAAAAGTTATTACTGCTGCCTTTATTATAGTAATGATATTGTATGCATCAGTTGTTTGATATATAAAAATAAGCATATGTATCAAATATGAGCTTATCAGCATGTATAAGTGGATCAATCACTATCTGTAATACCTCCAGGAATGAAAGACTGGAGTTAAGTGTAGGGCACTCCAGATTTTTTTTTAATTTTCATTCGAAATACAATAATGCAAAATAGACACGAAGTCAAGACTAGCCATTTAGTAATATAAGATTGGGAGTTCAGATATTCTATACGAAAACTGTTTAAGACATCGAAAATACCATTTCTCCCCCCCCCCCCCCCATTTGTATTTTTACAACAGTTTTTCACGTTCAAATTATTTAGTGACGAATCAAAAATAATTCACGAAAAACCTTGTGCTTCAAACCACTATTGTAAATTTTTTAGAACCCAACCGTTCAACTTATTTTCACCAGTTCAAATCTACTATATTAAAGGTTCAATATATTAAAATATACGAATCTTCACATATTTCCATTATAAGACCTGCTAAAAAAAAGTAATATAACATAATGGTGTTAAGTTAACAACAGAACATAATGTGTTTATAAATAAATAATTAAAACGCATTATATTTTGAATCATAATTTAAAATATTAAGAATATTGAAGAATATATGAGCCGCTTATTTTGAAAGTGGCCTAATTCCATTTATGTTAAAATCGAGATATTTAAGGGTTTGCGTTTTACAAAATTTAAAAATATTGTCATTTTATTTATCAACTAATTTTTGTTATAAAAAAACTTAGTAATTTTAAATAAATTTTGTACAATTTGCTGCAAAAGGTAAAGATAACGTAAAAATGTAATTATTTAAATAGCTAGCTAAATTTTTTTGGAAAATGGAATTAGGCCACTTTCAAAATAAACGGCTCATATATAATCAATGAGTCAAATTTCTAACTCCCAGACAAGACAGCTTAATATAGGTGTAGGTTAGGTTAGGTTGGAGTGGTAGTCCCACAAGGGAACACACGTAGGCCGAGCATTGTAGGGATTGTTTAAGTATTGTTAAGTTAATGTTGAATTGTTAAGTTAAGATTGTAGGGATCTTTAACGAGTACCTGACATTGTAGAGGCTCGGGACCGACGGTTAAACGTCCTTCTCCGAGGGACGACGTGCTTAGATTTATTCATCTCCCGCATGAATAAATCGAGGGCCAGGTGGGGATCGAACCCCGGACCTACCAGTTAATGTAGGTATAACAAATACAAACTAAATAATTAAAAATGAAAAATAAAGAAGTTTTTTATTTTGCAGTTCAGTTATCAATTTCAAAAATTATAACTTACAAGCAATAGTTATTTAGCAAAAATTGTAAAAAAGATTGCAATTTCTAATGAAATGATGGGATGAATGTTGGTACAGTATTAATATTTGAATTTATCATTTCAAAATTGTGGGATTTAATATTATAAATTTCATTATATCTTTAGAATATAAGAAGTTAATAAGGTGATTAGGAAATTAATTGCTAGTTTTGTTTACATTAAAATAAGTTTTCAAAAATAGAAATCCAGGTATTTTAATAATGTAATATTCTTAAAGATTTTTTATTTTTAATTTCTATAGTGTACAATATTTAATTGCAATAATAATTCAGAATTTATTATAAATGGGCTATGCAGGCAGTTATTGTGTTATATTTACTCATGATCAGAATGGGAAGAGAAAGTCTCCATACACAAAAAAAAAGATTTTATCAATCGACGATGCGTTTCAAACTCTTAGACTTCATTGTCAGGTTATATTACCTTCCTGAGGCAGATTCAACCGACAATGAACACAAAGTGTTCGAAACTCGCAGTCGTTTGATAAAATCTTTTTTTGTATGTGTAGAGACTTAGTGTTTCTTCACCTTTCAAATCATTTATAAAAGACATTTGTATACGACTTACCTGTCACTTTGGTGGTAAAGTACTTCCTTAGAGGGAATCTCCATAGTCTTATCTCCCGTCTCAGCACCAGCTCGGTTCATCTTTCTCCAGGCCACACCACAGGTGGAGAACACTCCAAATCAAAAGGTGTGAAAATAGCAATGTTCATAACCAAACAAGGCTTGTAGTTGGCTGAATATACTACAAGTATACGGCATCGGTCAAAATCACTTGTCCTTCATTATCCGTGTTCTCCAGTCGAATAGTCTACCTTTTTATTAACAAAAAGAAAATACGCTTTTAATATCAAGGTTGTAAAACAGTGGTATGCAATTTATTTGTCTTATGAAGAAATCAGATAGTCAGCAATGCTAAGCAAATTTTACTTATACTAACATTATAATGAATATACAGTTTAACAGAGAAACTCCATATAGAGAATGAAGACGAAACAAGACTTTAAACCTTCAAGGGGTTTGAAAAACTAAAGTTCATTGTTTTCTCATTTTCACTATATTTTTACTAAATGAATTTTTGAACGAAATATGTTTTGTGTTAATTACATATAAAACTGAGTTTTCAAAATTATTACCCACCTATAAAAGTAAAAAAAAAAATGAATCTAGTATACAAAAATATTTGATCAAATATTGATTCAAAGTGAACCTTATCAGATTATTTTTTTTTTATCAAACAATTTGAATTAATAATGTTTTTCAATTTAAGTACTTTCTTCATTTAAATTCAAAAAGATAATAATAACCATTGCAAATATAATTATACCTTGAGATTTGGGACAAAATATATGCCATTATCATTCACAAAAATTAATAATATTCCAATCAATATGCAAATAAGTAAATATAAATCAAAAATCTACAACTCGTTCATTTTTGAAAAGTTCAATCAAAATATTTAAACAATTAAAAGAAAGTTAATATTATTTTCCTAACGTTTCTTTAAATTTTCTATTCTACCAAAAATATCTGTACAATTGAGTTTTAGTTTTCAAAAAGTGTTTCACACCAAAGAATGCTACACATCTTTGGTATATAGAAAACAATAAATATTAATTTAAAAAATCTCCATTATGAGGCTACTGTGAACCATTTTTTTGAGACAAAAAAATATTCACGATGAATTTTGGAATAAGAGCAGTTATTTTTATACAAACATTACTTACATTCATTTGAATAGGATTAAACGTAATAAACTCCTTAGAGGTTTCTCCTCAACTATAATTTAACATATTATCAAGTTCATCTTCAGTGAACTCATTCTAATTCGATGTAATCATTTTAAAAATTATTGTACAAATTCTTGATTTTACATTCAAGATTCTTGATTGAATTGTTTCGATACTTAATAAATATAGTTATGCAGTTAGTTACCTTGTGATATTTGTTGATTGCCATCAGAGAAAATTATGGACATATTTTATGTGGAAACTTTTTTTATAATATATATCTACATTAAATTTACTTTTAGCTTTTCGATGAAAATAGATCCGAAAGAGACCAATAAAGTTCAAAGTGGATTAAAAAAAACATGGAGAACTGAAAACACACACTTTCGGTCGCTACTTTTCTGTTTAAACCGTCATCAGCAGAAAAAAGAAAGAGAAACCAGTGCGGTTGGCTTCCCTCTCTTATTTTTGCTAATGACGGTTCAAACCGAAAACTAAAGACTGTAAAACTGTATTTTTAATTTCTATATGTTCTTAATCCACACTAAACTTTATTTTTAGTTTAATATAAATAAATTATGGTAATTAAGGAAGATAAAAACTTTCGAGTGATAGACTTAACTTTTTGAGGTCCTCCTGACCTAGTCATATATTTTTGAAGTAATGCCTACATTGGCACAAAAGTACCCTCTTAACCTTTAAATAGAGGTCAAATTTAGAGGCAGTGGCTTGTACTCCTTGTTTTAGAGCACCTGATACCTCCAGACTAGAGCAGCTATTTCAGTAGTAGATTCAGAGTTGGTAAAGCCTTCTACATGATCGCTGATACTCCCTGCAAAAAAAACCTGGGCTTTTCCTTTTTTTTTTAATCCAGATATGTAAATTATAATGACACTTTTAATTTCAAATGAATTACTAATTAATAATTAAATTACGAATAACTTATTCAGTATAACTGTACCTGTTTAACCATTGCGTAAATAAGGTATGTACTTTAGAGGCAATCAAAAATCCAAAGCCACAAGTGAAGTCAATTAGAACACCCAATGCAGAATGTTCATTGTGTGCTATCACAAAGGGCAAATTTTTGGTCTATGTGTGTTCTCTTGTGGGACTGCCACTGCAACCTAACTTACTACTTGCTTTGGGGCACTCAAGCATTTTTTAATAGTGTAAAAGGGAATGAACACCACATTTGGGTCACATTACTATATATATGCGAGAAAATCTACGTAATTGTCTCTGGCTGCGAAACTAATTGAATGAAACTTATGTTACGACATATAAATAAACTATTATAAAAGATATATTTTTTTTAAATAAACAAGGTTACCTGGCATGTCATGGGTTTTGACGTTAACGTATCTCAATTTTTTCTGGAATCAAACTCTTTACGTTTAAACTCACTCCGGAAACAGGATATTCTTCTGAAGAAATGATATTATTTTCTTCCAAGAAGTGCATTTTTTTGTCATATCTATAACGGGAAAAAAATTGTATCAACAGTAAATTATAACTTTTTTTTATCGCAAACATAACGATACTTTCAAATCATTTTACTATGATTTTTCTAATTAAAAAATAATAAATTCTTAACTATTACAGATTCTTTTTAAAAATATGCTCAAATTTATACATTAAAAGTAGAACAAGGTATCAAAGTCGTTAATAAATTAAATGATTTTTTCACACATCATAACATACCAAAGCTTATACTAACGGATAATGGACTAAAATTAGTAATAGTCTAGTAAAAGAATTATTAGAGTTATACAAATAAAAGTTCACAACACCTGGAAAGTAACGGAATAGCCAAACGATTTCATTTCACGCTAATAGAACACATTTGACTATTAAATAACCAAAAAGAACTTATTGAAATGAAAGTTAACTGTTCATTATTAGTATACAAAAACTATATATATTCTACAACAAAATTAACAGCATTTGAGATTATCCACCATTAAGTACGGACTTAGAAAAACAATTAATAAATGATTATGTAGAGAAACATAAAGGAAAAACGAAATTGTTATACAAGAAAATTAACTAAAACTTAATAGCAAGTAAAAAAAAAACAATTGATTGCCTTAACACAACACGTGAAACTTTACCAGATATCCAAGAAAAGGTATTTATCATTAATAAATGAAAACAAAGTAAAACACAAAAAAAGGAAAGGTAATATAAATGTATTAGGTACATAAAATTTTTATATTTTTCTATAATCAGTTTTTAAACTACTTACAACTATGGATTCTCCAAAGTATTTAATAAGAAAACAAACAAATATAAATAAATTCAACAACAAATAAGTATACATTCAATTCGACCAATCATTGGCCTTCATTTATTTGTTGGAATCCATTATGGCTTCCTTGAAGGTTTTATGACTTTCTGTGTATACCTTCGCGGCGTCCTTTTTCTATTTTTCACATTTGGTATGTTCTTAATATTTCTACAACATGAAAGTGATAGTGCTAATGAAATTATTTAGTTTTGGTTATGTTTTAACTTTATTTCGAGTTCTTATAATGTATGAGACTTAAAAACAAGAAAAAAGAAGAGTATACACATAAATACATCTACGAGGTTAGTAGGCATTATGTATAATTTCATTTTTCTTACATTGCCTTTGAGTAATACAAAACTGTAACATGAATAATCTGTACACATTCAAATATAATTTATTTTCATTCATTCAAAATAATTATTCTAATATCTTAAAAGAAACAATAATTAAATTCTTTCAAATACCTATCAAAACTATTTAACAGTATAAAGTATTTTTCAATTAAAATATTATTATTACTCCACTAATTTTCGTATTAATTTATTTTTATTTAATATTTTCCAGTTAACGTTGATAATTTTTGTCAATTTTTTCAAGTTTAAAAATCAAAGATAAAATTGACGTTTTTCTTTTTCTTTTCCATGTTAATTAAATTTATGATCTCCTTTAAATTACAATAGTAAGTAAACATTTGTTGCCTTAATTTCAATTTTTTCCCTATAAAACATTATGCCATATTCAATATCTTGCTTTCATCATTAATTAACAACTCCTAAAGAAATAGTCATTATAACCTATTACATTTATTACAGCAAGAAACACTCAATTTTAATAACGTAACTTTATCATTTCTATCTTCCATAGTAATGTTTTTACATAAATATATCGTTATCAGATTAGTATTTACAGATAATTTTGCTTACTGAGAAGAATACTCGGTTCATCACTTAGTTCATAATTTATCTGACATTTTCAGTGGTAGTTACAACAATTAATATGCAACAAAATGATTAATACCATATTCTTTGACAATGAAACTTTAAATAGTAAGAAGTAAATTTTAACTTCAAAGTAGTTAGTAGAATATGTTATTTGTTTTTATTAATTGTTGTTTTAAATTATTTTTGACCTGTCGATGATTATAAATAAATTAGACAAAATTTTAGAACTATAATAATGCATGTTCATCATTCCTTGTTATACACCAAAACCTAAATTATGATCCACATCAATTTATTAATATTGTCATCGAAAATCTTAAATAAGGTATATTTAAATCATCATTTCTCTACATATCTGATTGAGAACCTATTTTAATTTTACAATCACTCGGTGGTAATGTAATTTTTCAGTAACTTAGCTGCTCAATTACAAAAACTATAAGCTAAAGAAGAAATGAATGCCCTAAAATGATCATATATCGTTTTATGCACTTCATTTTCTTAATCTTCAATACAAGTATATAAATTCATTAATTAATTTACGAGGAAATTGTTATGGTTCTTTAATATTTCCACCATTTTTAGGAGTACTATTATAATATACAAGCCAATCACTAGTTAATTCTTCAATAGACTTTCACTAGTTTGGGATGATGAACACAATGCCTAGTACTAATATATATTTTGATTCAAATCATTATGAAGAGAAGAAGAGACAAGGTCTAATAACAAGAAGAGACTGTCTCTTGTTCTCCTGATAATGCCGTGTTCCTAAATATATAACATAAGTAAGCTTTCTCCGAAACTAATTAATAAATTGAGTACATTATTTCAAGTGGAAACGAATACTAATAAGTTGTGAATATTTAGTGATTTTGGTAATTCATTTTTAACAGAAACTAAATTCATTCGACATAGAACTAATAAAAGAAAAATAGAATACCTTTTTGACTGGTGTTTATCTTTGATGTCCATCAGCATGTTTCAGTTATCAGAATAATATCACAGAAGATTTTAGTATTGTACTCAACTGCCATTTTAATCTCCACAAGTCATTTGCGTAGTTTACTCAACTGACCTCAGAGTTGCCACAAAAAAGTTTCTAGTATTTTACAGCTCTATTGCGTTACACAACGTTCTTAACTATGAAATAGCATATTATTTTTACATTTCATTCATTAATTAATTAAGTCATAGTATGAGGTAGTCAGTAAAAAAAGTTACTCAAAATATTCCGTAAAATTTAATACGAATTTTATATAGCATCCTTTATGTAAACCAAAATACTCAACAAAAATTTAGTTCTTTACATAAAACCAAATCTGGCATTTGAGTTATTCAAAAGCAATCTGGGGTCATATCCTCGAGTTCTCAGTACTAAAATGTTCTATTTTCATGAAGGAACTACACATCTGACCGATCTGGATCAGCACACAGAAAAGTCCCAAAACTAAACAATTCTCTTTGATCTTTTTAATTAATAAAGTAAACTATTTACGAAAAAAATAATAGTTCTTTAAATAGTAACTACATTACAATCAAATTCATAAATTAATATGTAATGCTTTCGATACAGTATATGAAATAAACAAATAATAAAAATTCTTTTTCTTCTATAAAAACCATTTCATTGTAGCAATGATATAAGCAATTTAACAAAGCCTTAGTGTTTGATCGGAATAAGTTTATGATAACGTTGTTGTGATGAGCCTTGCGGAATATATATTCTGATAAATCACAAAGATCACTTCTAGGTCTGTTCATGTAAAGATACTTCCATTTAACATCAATCCAAGCACCTTCTTAGGGGTAAGTATAGACTTCAGTATTATTTCAATGATTTTAATAGAAGGGGAAAGGTTCACAACAGCATGATTCTGAAGACCATTGTATACTTAATTGAAATATTCATAGTATCATTATTCTGAAGTCCACCGAATGCTTGATAAAATCACTCACAAGTAGGAAGCCCAAAATTCTAAAAACTGGCATATTCTGACAAAATTGTTTATTAACATCATGACTTTTAAGACTACAGTATTCTTGAGAGAATGTTTGAAAACAAAGTTGTTCTGAAGTCTATGGTATGATCACCACCTGTGGTTATCATTCTAGCTTCGATATTAATGTTTTAATGAAGTTAAAAGCAGTACTACATAATTAATTTAGCATAAAAACATATATACTAAAGTGAGCTTTTGACATAATGTCCATTAATTGACACTCATTTAACCATTAAGAGACCTTGAGAAGTGCATGTAAACAACTACTGATGAATTAAAAAAAATAAAAATATATAAACACATTAAAATAAAGAGAATATCCCATTGAACATTAATAAAAACATAATCTGAGAAGGTAGGTTATAAGTAACCTTCTGCACATGTTGCAGGTTTGAAATAAGTTGCCAAGTTTGAAAAAAATGTAAAGAATCTAGTGAACGGTTTTAGCTTTTTTTTTTTTTCATTAAATAAGTTATTAACAACAACGGGTAAAAATATCTGTAGTTGCCTACACTTAACTTTACTATAAGCAAACATAATATCAAACTTCTTGACAAATGATTGATTTAACTATTGCTATAAATCAGATACATTCGTTTAGACCATTTCTGTGGAAATGGTCGAAAATTAAACTTCTTGCCTGTTCCAATCGGTCCAATAAAATAACTTTACAAGAAATTGTTTCCAAATTCTTTACTAACAAATTCCCAGGTAACCCCTTCTTTCCAGATATTGACGTTAAAGTAAAATGATTTACACTGTTTTCACTATTAAATTATCAGTCTTCAATATATCAGACTAGAGTCCCATTTATTGATATCAGAAAGCGTTCAATCAAATGGATGATTTCAGTTCACTTCAAGTCCCTCTCTAAAATAATCTAATTGGGGCATTCTATCTAACCAACATACAGATGAAACTATGAATATTTAATTCTATTAAATTATTGATATTTCATATCGCATAGGTGGGAGATGAAATATCGAATTTCATCTGTTTTATAAAATTTCTGTTTATTTTATAAATGTTATTAACAGCAAATTAATCATTTATCATATAAATGTGTACCTGGGAGATGTCTGTTTGTCTTTAATCCTGGAGTTAGAACAGATAGTGATTCACACAGTTATCCTTGTACATGCTTACCATTGTATATCACACAACCGATGCTTATGATATTGGTTTTACTACAGCATTGATAATACTTTTGTAACACCTAAGTGAAGATTTCATATAAACCTCCATAATTTCTTATATCAGAAAATACCTGTTTTTACTTTAGACAGTGGGTCTGTTACAGGTATTTTCCAATTTAATCATTCATCTAAATAACCTCCAAGAGTATGTCTGCAAGTTTAATTAATCTATTTTCTCCTTCATATAGCTATAATGACCGCTGTAGGGTTTATACCTAGTCATTTCTCCTGTTTTTGAACAATTTGGGGAGGACGCTACATCATCTGAAAGGTAGCACCATCCAGAATTAGTCTTCTAATAAATGCTATTCTGCATATCCTTCCCTATCACAGCTATTGTTGTCTAGGGCATTCAGTAGGTCATCCGCAACTAGTCGCTAGAATAGAAGCGATAGCACAGCTCCCTGAGAGTATCCTTTTGTGTCAACAGCTGTCGTAGATCCAACACTTGCACGAATTATTCCTTCACAATATTACTGTAATATATAGTTTGTACATTAATTTATATATATATATATATATATATATATATATATATATATATAGATAAGCCTGCGTATGAATAATCACAGGTCATCCGTTTGCAAGCACAATGACCTTCCCGTTGCTAGTCATGCCAGTTCTCACGGACTCTGATTCAATTACTGCTTCTGTGTACAGATCCTGAGGCAGATTAATAAGACTAATTGAAAAGTCACTCTGAGAGCTTGAGAAGAAGCACTTATGAGTCTTCTGGGAAGTAGAGCTGCTCCTGGACTTAAACTCAATCGTTAATTGTTCCTTTAATTTTTTTTAGTCTTTTTTACTTAGACAGTTTCAATTTTATTTTTATTTTTAGTTTGGTTTTTTACTATTTGTAAATAATTTTTACTTTTAATATTAGTTAAATGCTTTCATTAATTTAGTCTTTATTTGACGTTTATTTCTTTATCTTTCTTGTTTTGCTTCCCTCCGAAATTTGGCTACTATGTTTGAGTGCTTTCTTTGAACGCAAGCCGTCGTTATCAGTCTTTGGAGCGATTCACTGATATCTTTCTGATGACGAGACCATATAAATATAGTAGTTAGTTTCAGTGATTTCATTTCTGTGTGTTCTTTTGAAAATTCTAGTTTATGTATATATATATATATATAATCTAGGAGGTCTCAGAGCTTATTTTTCTTCATTCTGATTCTTCCTACGACATTTTGTCTCATATACATATCTTAGGTGTTGCTGGTTTGAATACTGGGCGGTGACTGAGTGTCGGCTTTTATATATATAGTTGGGTTTTTGACGCTGACGAAGACCGCTTGTTACGGTTAAAAGATCTTAGTCTTGTTTTCCCATTTCTTATTGTGGTTTGATCATTGATTGTTATTTCACGTGTTTATGTGATATCTTTTTATATATATGTATATATATTATATATAATACACAATTAAAAGAAACGGTCCAGCGGACTTTTTTAAAATAAAATAAATTCAAAACGAAGGAAACACACAGAAAGACACTGTGAAATAACTCAAATCGATATTTCGACCATCGTCGTTATCAGGAGGTGCGAAGAGCGAAGAGTCCCGCAGGAAGACAGGGCGGTACTGCCCAGTACACGGCAGTACCGCCCTGTCTTCCTGCGGGACTCTTCGCTCTTCGCACCTCTGATGACGACGATGGTCGAAATATCGATGTGAGTTATGTCTGTGTCTTTCTGTGTGTTTCCTTCGTTTTGAATTTATTTTATTATATATATATATATATATATATATATATATATATATATATATGTTATTTTTTTTGATAAAAGTATCGACAATTAAGTAGAAACAAAATAAAATTTTATTAGGACTCAGTCAGTTCTTCAGGTTCAGATTAAACTCTCATTTCCAATGTTTCGGTTTTTATTTAAAACCTTTTACACAGACCTATAAAAGAGAAGAAATATACAAAAATAATGCATCATTCAAACATCAAATAAACATAAAAAATGCAAATAGTTACAAATAAAAAAAATACAGTAGACATTTTGACAATAGGTTAGTGAGAGAACTTACAGAAATATAAATTTTTGAAACAGAAAAATAAATATTACATTAGAGATTTTTTTACGAAGAAAACACTTAGCAGTTATCAGCAACGATTGTCTAGTTTTGAGTAAACACGTGCCACTGAACTGAAAAGAAGCAAAGCAACTAAATTTCACCAGATAACCAAAAATTTACTAAAACAATTTTTCAACGATCAACAATATCTAACTTAACACACCAGAATAAGTAATCTTTAAATTTGAAATATCACTTCTATAATTAGCGGATGACTAGTCCTTTCTAATACATAACATTTCCAGAGTTTTTCTTTACTGTTCATCTATTTCTTTGGCTATTATTATTATTTCTGCTTAATTATTAATTATCGGCTTAACTAATACTATGTGCTGCTAATGCAGTGGATTTAAGCTTTTGAACCTAAAGAACTGACGGAGTCCTGATAAAATTTTATTTTGAAAAAAAAAATATATATATACCACTTGAAATAAACTGTGATGCATAGACTGAAATATAACAAAGACTCACTTTTAAATATTTCGACCGCCATACGGACGAAATATTGAAAAGTGAGTCTTTGTTATGTTTCAGTCCATGTGTCACAGTTTATTTTAAGTGTTATCTGTCCTGCTCGTTTTTCGTTTATCATGATATATATATATATATATACGCACACACATACACACACCTCACATACACACATACATATATATATATAATTAAAATAAGCAGTGACACATAAACTGAAACACAACAAAGACTCACTTTTCAATATTTCGACCGTAATGGCGGTCGTCCTCAGGAGAAGAAGTGAATTGACGGAGGGACAACAGTCAATATATATGTATATATATTTTTCAACTGATTCATCCAGATACAAACACATTCACTCTCTATCTTCTTCCCTCCTTCTTTCTGCCTCTATCTTTCTATCTTTACTCATACACACACACACGCACACAATCTTCAGGTCGAATATTATTACTTATAGTAATGTAAAATTATTCAATATCAGATTGATTATATAAATATAGTTATATATATAAATATTTATATTTAATGCCTTATACCATTGTTTATAAAGGTTATATGGTAGGTAAAACTAACGTGGGAAACTATTCAGAATACAGTCGAAGATTCAATGAGTACCCAGACCATGTGGCCTTGCTCATTCCAATCTTGTTTTTGACGTTAGATAGTTATTTTGAAAACAAATAGGATTCCTGGTTTAAATATAGGGCTGTTAACAAGGCAAGGAACTCAATTAAAAGACACACCCCCTCAAAGAGACCGATTGATTGGTGAAGGGAGGTGAAATAGGACCATTAGTATGAACAAGTCCAATGGGCCTGCTTATCGGTGCATCGGCTATTCAGACTGCGCGAACACATCGAGTTGTCAATGAATCACTCTGCAGGTCTTGTCGACACTGCTGCCAAGTCGTTCTCATCAACTCCCTCTGTTCAGGCGACAACTAGCTGACACTTAAACACCTGTCAGTGTTGACCTACGGCTTTAATGCCTTCTACCATTTTATTTCTACCTTAGTAAAACAACTTATTTAAGCTTTAAGGTTTAGTCATTAGAATTCTAGTGATTAGTTTAAGTTCAATTTACACCTAAAATCGAATCATTAGGTGTAAATTAGTTTAACTTAAGTATAAACATTGTCCCGTCACCCTCTTAAATGAGGCTGTTGCCCTCGACAGGACGGAGTCAACTTTGAATAAACCGTTACTAATGTTTGTGATATTTGATCTATTGTAATAATTTTAGCTCCGGTCCAATCAATATGATAATATATCATTTAAATGCAAGAACAGGACACTACTTTTTTCCTGTCTACTTACGTTAAATTGGTGCTGTTTGACACGTATCTACACAGATTCATCAGTTTGATCAATATAAATTTCATAGAAACTTTCAGATGGGATTTTATAAATAACACCAGACTCCAGTTCCCTGGGAAATTTTTTTTATAATATATTTCCTACGTTAATATGTTTAGAAAAAATTATATTGAAATCAAGTTTACGCAAAGCCAGCCTAGGGAAGTTTCCAATAACTCATGATACAGTTAAACTATAGAATTTGACAATGAACGGGCTCTGTTGAAATATTGGAGAGAGTTTTTTTTAGCACCCTTTAAAGCTAAGTTGATATATGAGGAGGGATATTTTAATGACTTAATATTATTAATCTCATCATTAAGGAATTCAGAAATGTTTCAGGAATGTTTTTAGAAAATATTTTAGATAAACATATTTCTAAAAACAGAAATTTTAACATTTCTTGTAAGGGAAATATAGAAATAGATACATTTGTAGGTTTTCTATATATACTAAAACGTAACTCATTAGGTAACCTATGAATCAGGAGATCTAAGAAGGGCAAATTATAACTTTTTTCTTCTTCCATTGTGAACTGGATTGTCGGCACTAATACTCGTAAATTTAATTTTATTAGAAAAGCATCTTTACTCATAGATTTAGAACAGATGCATAATATATCGTCAACAAATCTAAACCATTTAAGGCGTTGCTTTTTTTCCTGTTTCTTTCGTTGTACTGGTGCTGTTTGACACGTGTCTTTAAAGATTTATACATATTGACTAGGCAATATTGAACTTAACATTTTAGTTTAAAAAAATTCCATGTATAAATTACTCAGGAGGGAGGATAAGCAGTTACCCATTGCAAGCCTAAATTTTTGTTTATAAAACTTATCAAACTGAAAATGACAATCTAACGCACGTAACATAATTAACTTGATTATCGTGGTAGAAGGTAGGGGAGGGAATAATTAACTAGTTCCTCCTGGAGTAAGCTCAAGAGATCAGTTACAGGTACATTGGTAAATAGGGACTTTGACATCAAAACTAATCAATCTATTATCTTCATTCATATTAACGCTTTTTAATTTACTGATTAAATCAACATTGTTTTTAATAAGGCTGCCTGAAATTTTACCAATTAACGGGCTCAAAACACTAACTAACCATTTAGACAAATAATATGAGGCCGAACCAATCTGTGTAAGTTGATCTTTCTTTTGATCATCCGCACATCCATGGTAATGAAGGAGATTTTGGCAGAAATTTAGCAATTAGTTCTGGTTGAGTTTTCAAGATGGTTTTAATCTTTTTTATTAAAAGAACTATTGACCCTTTCCAAAAGATTGGACCTTAACTTTGTACAAACATTTGTATCTTTTAACTTAGTCTTAAGTATATCTACGTAGTCTTTTTTATTTAGTATCACAGTTGCTTTTGATTTGTCAGCTTTTTTAAGTTTCGAATAAGAATCGGTAAAACTTCAAGGTACACTAACAACATCACTTTTTCTGTAAGTCCGTAAACCTTTCCTTTTAATATATTTAAATTATCAATATCTATATTATTTAATTTTTCAGCGTTACAAAAATCTTAAGCAACCTGAACATAATTTAAATTTCTACCTTTAAGAACAAAATTTAAACCGTATCCTAGTGCTGCTACTGCATTGTGATCTATCTTTAATTTTTATTTTCATTCGATGGACTATTCTCAATTAAGACTGAAGTTTTTTTATTATGTACTTTTGAAACATTTTGCATATCTTTCTCAGATGACAATATACATAATCAAAGGCTACTGTCCTACAATCCGATGGGATAAACTGAATAAGATGATTATTTTAAATCACTAAAAAACGAATAAGAATCATTAAAAGCTAATTTTAGATCTCTTCGGTACACACGAATATGTTTTTTTTAGTAACGAAGATTGAAAATTATCGAAGAGATTTTGACAAATTTTTAGCAGACATTTAGAAATTAAAGATTTAGACATTACTTTTTCATTGAAACAATTATTTAAAAATTTTAATTTTATTTTATGGGTTTTTGTTAAACTAAATAAAAAAATTTTTAATATAGGGATGAAGAATGGAAAAAATCACGGAAATAGCAGTAGGTTATCATGATTTTCATTGACAACAAGATTTCACAATAAACACTTGAAATAACATTTCAACGTTCAAACCACAATAAGAAATGAGAAAAAAAGACTAAGATATTTCAACCGTAACAAGTGGTCTTCGTCAGAGTCAAATCCGAACTGAAACCAAAGATGAAGAAACACCCTTTTCTTAAAGGATGTAAAGAGCACCCGCTTGTTACGGTTGAAAGACTTTAGTCTTTTTTCTCATTTCATATTGTGGTTTGAAAGTTGATTGTTATTTCACGTGTTTAATGTGAAATCAATCTTGTTATGTTAACCTATATGCCTACCTATACAATGCCTGCCTGTACTACCTATACCTACCTATATGCTTATCGCCAATAGCACCGAGGTATGATTCCTTGTGGGAACTTTTGGAGATCAGTAAAGCAATTAAAATCCAATACTGCTTTTGAAAAGGAAGAAGGGGATTTCGATAGGTCAACTATAGTATCGGTGCGCTCGAGTTCGATGAGTCTCAGCCCTATAGTTTGATCCGAATGATAAGAACTTTCTGATTATTCTAGATCAATGATTTAAAATTTCTTATAACTGACAAAATGTTGATACCTACAATATAACAAATGAAATAATTATATTGATTATCAAAAATTTTGATAATACTTCACAACAGTGACATTATAATTTCATAACGAAAGTTAAATTAAAATAAAAGAAAAACTCAATTGATTGTCAACGAGTTTGATATATGTAAAGTTGAGTGTAGAATACTCAAGATTTTTAAAAACGTTAATAAAATTAAAAGTTGAGAGGCAGCTCTATTATTTAAATGAAATAACTAAAATGATTCTCCATAGAGCAGTCTATTTAAAATTTGATTATATTAATTGAAAACTTATCATGTCGTGAGTTGAGTGATTTTAAATTTTAATCCACCAATTAGTATAGTAATTTACTGACAACTGCTTAAAGTTATGCCGGTTCAAAAAAAAAAAAAATGAACGATTTTTGATAACTCACAGCCTTAAAGTAACTCCGGCAGAGAGATGTAGGCTACAACTGAGGAACTTTGCGGACTCCAAAGCTGCCATTCGACTCTTATGAAATAACCAAAAACTGACTGTACTAGGGCCATTAAATGCAAGGTACATTGAACATCCAGACTATACGAGATTGGAAACAGAATCTGCAAATAATCAAAGACTGGAATAGATCTAGTGCAACTATTGAGAATTTTCAATATTGAAAATTTCCTGTTGAGAATTTTTTAGAATTTATCCACGCCCAAATATTCTCATAAATATCGAAATGAGTTGAAGAAGAATACGAAAATCAGAAGCTTGAAAAATAGTTGAGTTTTGTTTAACAATGGTCTTAAAAATTGGTCTTATCAGCTGCTGTTAGCAAGGAACTTACGAGTAGCCACGTTTCAGCTAATAGATGGGCTCGTCTACTTGGTTTCTCCGCTCATTTGGATACACATGCTAGCTTCCCCATCTTACAGGTACCTGGCCACATGGTTATGGATGCAGAGATATTCATGGCTAACCATGCTTTTGACTGTAACCCAATTCAATAGACAACTGTAGAGTCTTTTGATGACAGTTCGTCTAACATATTCAGTGCATCACTAAAGTTCTCAACAGTCAAGCGTGAGAGCAAATAAGTAAGCAAACAAATTAGACTTCATCTACTGAGGAATACCGTGCAGGTGGTGAACACAAATAGTCCTTTACAGATCTGCAGAGTCATGTTCTGTAAGTATTTGAACACAATAACAAACCATTTAGATGTAGAGGGTGTGGCATAAGTAACGCCCTCGTTTTTTACATCTTATAATCTGTACATGTACGTTTTCATTAATTAATTGCTAAATATTTATTTTTTGAAATATTTTTTAAAACCATGATCTAACAACACAGGACTTACTTTTTTTGCGGGCTATACTGAAAGATAAAGTTTACAATATTAAGCCGAAAACAATTCCAGAATTAAAGAATATAAATTTCATGAAATTGCCATAGAAGTGTGTCAAAAAGATTGTAACCATGTCGCTGATAGAGTTCAAAATTGTAGTGAATATGAAAGGAAAAATTTTAAACATCCCAACTGAATTTTAAAGTCAACAGTTTTTTGTATATTTTTTTTCCTTTAATTTGGTGATATTTAATTCTTATTAAACAATTTTAATAAAAATTGTTCATTATTATTTAATAATAAAAATAATATTTTTTATTAATTTTAATTAATTAATTTGACTTTTATATAATATTCAAAAATAAAAAACAATAATCATTATTTTAATTTGTTGATATCTTAAATTAATCTATTTACTTTGAGAAACATTCATGTTTAAGAAAATAAAGGATCATCGAAAAAAGTTCAAATTTTGTTTCACTCAAACAATAGACGTTACTTATGCCACACCCTGTATATTGTAATGAAGTGGTAAAAGGCCTAGACGCCTGTCCACTAATTTTTGGCATGCACCTTGCTGTGCATGGCTAGCTGACCCTTGTATATATTTTTTTTTTTTTTTTTTCCCAACACAGTAACCCTGCATCAGGACCGTATATTTACAATGTGTTCCCTTATAGATTACACATTTATCGCAGCTTTAATATATCTTATATCTAATTATATACATTTATCACATTTACTAATTACACATTTATCACAACTTTAATATATCTTATATTAATTATATACAATATATATCTTATTAATTATAGGGAATATATCAAATTTATCTTTACCTATATCATGAAGTAATATTTATACATACTTAAATTAAATAGTAATAAACAAGAATTTTACAAGTTGTACATGTCTAAGTCTATATTATTCACTAATTTATGGAATTGTCCATAGTGTCTTTTCACAATTTCACTATGTTTCTCAGGCCATGTACCACCTGAGGTCAGCACCTCTCTGACAAGGTCCA
Organism: Hermatobates lingyangjiaoensis; assembly: GCA_026182355.1. NCBI lineage: Eukaryota > Metazoa > Arthropoda > Insecta > Hemiptera > Hermatobatidae > Hermatobates > Hermatobates lingyangjiaoensis. Next base: position 123,618 of record JAPFBL010000079.1, read on the forward strand.
CTCTTATTCCTTCCAAGAGTTTACAGTCAAACAACAAGTGATCCCATGTCTGACAAGCCGACCCACAAAGACAAGCAGAGTTTTGTACAATTTTAAAACGACTCAGATACTCATTGCACTTCCCATGCCCGCTGAGCATCTGAGTCATCCTGTGAAAATTAATGAGTCATCTGACCGGCTATGAAAATTAATAAGTTTGGAATTGACTATTAACGACTCACCAAGACCAGAGTAGTTGCTGTAACTGATTGTAGTGATTGTGCGGATTGCCATTAGCAGCAACTGGCAACTACAGCTTCAAACTTTGAAAGTGGTAATCGGATAATTTTTCACCACTGTCAAATTATTTGTTTACATTTGTCAAACAAAGAATCTACTAACTAGGTATACCTAGTTATTCCAAGAGTCACCTGTTGGGAGTTTCGGTCGAGCTGTGAGCGAGTGTATTTCTGAGAATCCATTGTGCGGCTATTTGCGTACCCTTGATCTTCGAAGGTGGGTCGTTTTTGGGTGTATGTTGTGATCGACCCTTGTATATTGTTCCATGATTAAGAAGATATATAAATATATTGGACTAGGCAGCAGCAGAGAGGATTGAGAATGACCATTGTCATTCTACAGTTCTACTACGTTATCTTCAAACATGCGCTAGCCCTTTTTCAGATATACTAAGCTAGTTTCTTGATTACCGAGCACATATAGAAACGCTTTAAAGGTTAAACACTGAACCACAATACAAAGGTGCTTGAACGTAAGAACTAGGTCTTCACATATATGGTAAGCCATTTTGTAGAGTTATTCGAATACGGATAAACACAGGCTCTGTAATCCTTTTGCAGTTGAAAAAAAAAAAGAGAATCCCTTTGTATATCTACTGAGCCATTGTTATATTGTTTAGACTTAAGGAATATCTCTTCACAGATATATAAAAAAAGTCTAGAGGTCGTGAAATCAAACACTTTACTTTACAGATCTATTGAGCCATGTCATAGGGGTATTGAATACATGCACAGAATCTATAGAGGTATAGTTAGCCATGCTGAAGAAGTTTTCAAACACAAGCACCAGTTCTTTGAGAAACAATGTCTTGTCCCTAAAATAGTTTTCACGAGAATTTTGTTTGGAGTCTATTAAATGTTTGGACCAAGATTCCATTTGTGATAGCAACAGCTAATAACGCTTGATGAAGCAACAAAACTCAATTCTAAACACTAATTCCCGGCCATGTATTTTTTGAATTTCCATATTAATGGGGTACTTATATGTATGATGAAGATATAAAACTAATTGATGTTTCAATTCATTATAAGCTTAAAAATCTGTAGTGGCCTACTCTCAATTTTCCTAGTAAACATAATGTCAAACTCGTCGACAACAAATTGACGTTTAGCTTTACTTCAATTTAAATGTCGTGCAAATGTAATATCAAACTCACAGATAATTATTAATGCATCATTGGTTCACATATAGCAATATCAATTTTATCAGTTACGACAAACTTAAAATCATCCAGCTGTGACACGGTATTAACATTGAGGTACCAAATGTCGTGAGCACTGTTATCATTTCTTTTATCATGGGCATTCTGCATTCCTTTGTCGTATCCGAATTCAACTGTAGAAGATCATAATTGTGAAAACTGTAAATGATAACTTACTGTTGTAAACACAGCAGGTTTTTTCCTTTATGATGGTTTTTTGTTGTTACCTGTCATTAAGAATATCCATTTTTTAAAACAAAATTTTTAGAGTTCATTTTGTTGAAATGCCTATCTGTTAGATATTACTACAGATAGAACCAAATAGCTATCATTTTTAGTGTAACATTACTTCCTAATATTGTCAACTCTTGAAATATTTTCAAGTATTAAGTGTTAAGACAATACTTAATACGAAATTTTTTGTTTCATTAATCACTGGATACGTAACTTGAAAGCAGTACTCTTATTATCATAAACAACGGAAAAGTACTTTCCCCATTATCCAATATAAATGAAAAACAATGGAGTTCTTAAACACAAGAAAGAACTATATGTCAGAAAATTATATATGTTAAAGAGTGAAATATGTATATTTATTACAGCACTTTTGCTAGAAAACTATCTTCACTTTTTAGAAAATTAGAATATATATAGCTGCTTTCGTTATGTTTTATAGTTCGATATCTAAAAAAATAATTACAATAAAAAAAATTCTACCAATCCTTTTTTACATTTGCTATTTTTGAGTATAATTTTATTCATATCTATCAAAGAGTGTGACGCGTATCATGTCCAGAACTTTTGGATCAGTCATAGTTCAAAACTTATACATAATTAGGAAAAATACTTTTCCTATTGTTTTAAAAATCAAAGATTTTTGCTCTTTTTGATTTTGTTAGTAACATAATAGCACAAAATTTTCAATACTTCTTAGAAATTTAGGAGAAAAATCTGGAGTAGCATACACTCAACTTTACTATAAGTAAACATAATATCAAACTAGTTAACCACTAAGTAATGTTTAGTGTTGGATACATTTAAATCAATATTTAAATCATTTGTTTAAATTTGACTGTAATAATTTTGTTAGTTATAGGAATAGTGAAATCAGTGATGATTATGACAATTTTTTCAAATTATTAACTAAGTGGTTGCAACTCATCGGACTCGTACACTTCGCAGGCATAGCTATCATACTGTCTATGCCATGGTTGTAACTATATTCAATTTCAGATTTTAAGTTTATTAAGAACCTTCATAAATTTATATAGAGTCCCTCAATTCAATAGTTGTAGGTATGACTTGATAGAAATTTTTCTACATTTCAAAATTATTGTGATCCAGGGTTTCTATCTCTTCTAAACACAGAGTTTGCATTCTTTGTATGATGTCAAATACCGCTTCCATTCATAGTAGTTAATTAAACAAATTCAAACAGATGTTTTACATATATTTTTAAATCTTTCCTTTAAAGATATGCTATTTTTTACAAATGTAAGTTCAGTTGGAATGCTTTTTAAAATAAATTGAACCCGGCTGTTTCTGATATCTTTTAACTGGCCATATTTATTTGTTCCCAAAGGGCACTATATCTACCCAACATATAAATCAAACTTTTTACGTTTCAGTTTACTAGTTTTTCGATATTTCTTCTCCCATAGAAGTTATCTCAATTTGTAAAATAAAGAGAAAATTAATCAGTTTTGATATAAAGAGGTGGAATATGTTTATTAGTCGTTAATCCTGAATTAATTGCGATAATTATCGCAAAAATTACGTGTTAATTTTTATAAGATTATTTTTAATCGAGGATTAAAAATTAATCGTAGCTCGGCTGATTTTTATCAGATTTACCTGGATTTTGATAAACCATTCAATCACGCACTATGATATAATAAATTAATATAGCCTAAAGGTAGGCTACAGGCAAAGCGCAGTAGACTCATAAGATATCAACTACTACTGGTACTGGCTGAAGGACGTAACGTTTGGCTAGACTGGACTTTGGAACAGTTTGACCGATGATATCCTAAATTAAATGTCTTCTATTAACCCTTTCAGTACCGCTGACGCACGTCATAAATGTCGTAAAAAAACCACCAAAACACGGGGTTTTGTTAATTTTGCAGGATTTTCAACTGCTATTTTCTCGGAGACTATTAGGCAGATATTAAAGCGGGTTTCACTGCTAGATGGTCAATTCCTTGTGCTAACCCAAATATTACGAAATATTACCCAAAAATAATGGGAATCATAAACGCAAAAAATTTACATCTAATAATAAGTCTTGTTCAAGGGTGCAATGTACAGATAGATTAGAGCATATTGTTATAAAAATGCATAATATCATTGAAAGCATCAAAATTATATGTTTAATTGGTGTTGATTTTTTATACTTAAGAATTTATTCGTCTTACATCTGATATTATGTCATTAAATTATTTCAATTTTTTTTATTAAACCTGTGAACATTAATCTTCTTTTAGTCGGCACGTATAGCAGGTGATTCATTAGTGGAGAATGAATATTCAGTTTTTATAGCTTTTTTACCTTTTATGGTAATTCAATTTTCAGGATTTTTTTTGTATTGCTAATTTTTTTAATTTTTTTTTAAAATATTTTATTGTTTTTTAATGAGCAGTTTAGTGTTAAAAAAATTTTCTGAAAACATAAAATTAACCTTTACACCCTTTTGGTCGATGTAATTCTAAAAGATTTGTCTCAGCTCATTCTCCACATAATGTTTTATTTGTACGTATAATTTCATTTTGATTTGTCAAACGGCATAGCATTTTGATAAGATCATAAGTCAAAATTTTTACATTTTATTGAAAAAAAATTCCAGTTATTTTAAATTCTGAAGATTTTTCACATTTATTGTTTTTATAATCTGAAAGATAATGCCTATATTTTAAGAATCTATAATTAGTAGTTTAGGGAAAAAAATGTCTAAAAACACATTTTGGCAAAAAAAAGACGACTTTTCCATCATGCATAATTGCTCCCAATAGGATTCATCTATACTATGAGGGCCATTTATGTGTAAAATATCAACTGGATACATAAAATATTCTGGACAGTAGCTTGTACATAAGCTTTTGGATACACACCCACCCAAACACACACAGACATCATCGGAAAAAGGTCATTTAACGATGTGGTCCATAAACGACTTTATGGACCACAAAATATGTCATTCCGTCAAATTCTCGAGATCGAATTTTTTCACGATCACTATATTTTACTTATAGTAAAATAAAAAAATGTTATCTAATATCACATTACACCTAAAAAAGAAACTTCTTATCGAGTAATTTTTCTGACAAACAATAGAGCACATCTACAGTATATGGTCCATGTTTATGTACAATATGAATTTGATTCACCGAATCGTGCAGCTTGTTGCGTGCTACTATGCCTTTGATTCACAACACCCACGCATCGACACAACACCCTCCCACACACCTACCTACATACCGACAGACTTCATCGAAGAAACGTAAAAATAGGACTTTGAGTATCTGAAACTTGTAATTCGTCGAAATCTCGATTCAAATTTTTTCGTAATTACTATTTTTAGTAAATAGTAATAATAAATAGTAAATAGTAGTATTATTTCAGTAAAGTTAAAAATCTGAAGTTGCATACACTCAACTTTACTGTAAGTAAATATAATATCTACATTCTTGGGTATACAATATATCATGTAGACATAATATAAATGTGTATATGTTTATTAGAATTTCATTCCTGGAGACCGTACATTTAGTGATTGAACCCGTTATCAATATACACACTTCTTTTTGTATATCAACAAGTGATGCATATACAAGTATTACTATAGCAGTAATAACACTTTTGGAAAGCCAATAAAAAGAAAACATGTTACAAAATAATCTCTTATTGGTGAACATGGCTTTTGTTGTCATGGTCAGTGCATCCCATACTTGGCTATCTGTAACAGTACATGGCCATTAGATCTGTTACATTTAATGTAGTTTATCTGACCTTTTTCACAGAAGATTCAAGCCAAAGCTTTCCCTTTGAGACTTCCAAATATTCCTATTTTTTTTTAAAAAAGTCCGTGTCATCGAATCACTGAAGAATTGACTTTAATAATTAAACACTGATATGTGTTTAATTGGTATTCTTTATGTAATATAGAACAAAAGAGTCTATTACTCATTCTCCATTATTTCCTAATGATATAAAAATACAACATAATTGGTGTATGAACTGTGACATTTTTTTTAGTATTACAACAAAAAAAAACGGGTATTATGGTAAAATGTTCTTTTAATAGTAACCGGATAACTAAAGAATAATAAAATTCTGCTAAAGAATTGAAGGTAAAGCGAGTTTTTTAATTTAATAACAAAATTTCAATAAATTGTGATTTTCACAAAGTTATAAAACCTGAAAATTCAGGGTGGTATAGTGGGTCACCTGTTGTACTCGTTTACATGGATTTGTTTATATTTGTGTATACTGTTTACATTGACTTAGAAATTATTTATGAGACTCTAATAGAAAATAATACTTCTTTTATACAATCCTACAAGATATATGAATATATTTTAAAGACTTCATTTGATATGCAAGAACAATATACGAGTAAGTATTACAATCTAACACCAAAAAACTATATATTTTCTGTTGTTCTCAGAAGTGAATAATGATTTTCTGGTCAAAGTGTTTTAATAAATTTGCATTTTCTACTCTTTAACATATATGATTTTCAGACATATAGTTGTTTGTATGTTTAAAAACTCCATAGTTTTTCTGTAATACTGTAGATTGAGAAAAGTACTATTCCATTGTTTATGAGAATAAGGTACTAGTTTTGAGCTACATATCCCGTGATTAATGAAACAAAAAATTTCGTTTTTAAGTATCATCTTAATCAAAATATTTCAAGAGTTGACTCTATTGGAAGAGCCATATTTCATAATACTTATCAGATGGGCAAAGCAACAATGGTTTTCATAGAATATTTTACAAGAAGTGTCAAAGTGGTCACAATAAATCACATGATTTGAAAGGTACCTGATTTTATGAAAAGGTCTTTTAATAAGACCTTAGTAAAAGTTTTTTTTTTTTGAGGTAAGTATACCTCAACTAACATGTGGCCGTATACACCTGTAGAATTTTGAATATAGGTGTGTTCTGTCTTATCAAAAATTAATAATAATAATAAAACTATTCAACTTTGATGTGGGTACTTGAACACAATGGAAGATAAAGGAATAAAGCATTGAAAAGTTTGCAGCTGACGTCGACTGGAGCACTTTTACATAACGCCCCACTTTTTCATGAATAGAATTGCAGAATGACTGAAGAAGGAAGTAAATACAAGGTAGCTAGAACAACCGTATCTGGATACTTCTCTATGCACAATTATGATGACAATATGATGTTTTACAGTTGAATTCATATATAACAAAGGAATGCAGAATCCCCTCGACAAAGGAGGTGACTACAGTGCGGCCAACCCCGACATTTGGTCCCTCAATGTTGTAATGCTAATCCCATGTCACAGCTGGATCAATGATTTTAAGTTTGCCGTAACTGATTAAATGGATATTGCCACATGTAGACCAATGATGCATTATTAATTATCTGTGAGTTTGTTATTAGAACTGCACTATAGTCAAATTAAAATATGTCTAAAATCCAAATTGTTTTCGACAAGTTTAATATTATGTTTACCAATAGCAAAGTTGAGGGTAGGCCACTCCAGAGTTTTTTTTTATTAGGATCATGTTATGACTACAATGAGATTGTTTTATTGTTAATTTATTTTTTTTATTTATAAAAAAAAATTTCATTCAAAAATTTGCATTTGGATGATTAGTTTTTGTGAGTTATAGGGATGGGTACCTTCTAGGGGTACAAGCTATACAAAGTAGAGATGGGCGTATCGAATACGAAGTATTCGAATAAAGCCAGGTATCTTTGTGGTCGAATACGCGGTTTGGATGCCAACATTCTACTTTCGAATACTTGGATACGTTTTCGGTCGGCTTCTTATGATACCAATACAAGGTAGTATCGGATTTGTTCTTATCAAGTACCCCGTGTTCCCTTCTCCCTACCACAGATTACGACGTCAGCCACCGCCCGCCAACTCCTACTCATTCCTCTCTTCTCGCCAATTATAATAACGATTTGCAAGCACTTGCACCATTGTCTTAAGCGAGCAGCAACGGAGACTGGTAATACATCTTCATTCCGCCTTGAGACTGCATCTGGTGTCTGATCATCTCTGCTACTTCGTTTTTATCTGTTTTTGATTGCATCATTTGATAAACAGTTATGATTTATTATTAACAGTAGTTGACAAACTATACTAATCTGCTCTTTGTCAAGACTAAAAGGTCAGTGTACTTTGTAGCATTTCTTAAATACAACAGACTACCAAGTCTGATCCGTGTAAACTAATGAACTTGACTTTAGCATTATACTCATTTCAGGTTAACTAATACTTGTTGAAATAAGAGTTTCAGGTAATAAAATCAGAAAATGTTTTAATATAGAAATAGTGATGCAGGAGACATTGTTGCGTTGATAAAAGAACGAAGTGTTGTATATTGAAATATGTCTTGGTGACTGTTTTTCTGAAATTAGAATCTACGTATAAAAGGAAATAAGTTTTAATATGTATTATCCATAATTAAATGGCTCAAGAGATTTTTTCCTTGAGTCATGAGTGTTGTTTTTAACATAGGTCTTTAGCAAGTGATTTGGCAAAACTGTCTTCGCACCTCGAAGTGGTGATACTTAATGTAACAAAAGATGTTATTACCTGGCAGTTGGCGTCCATTACACACGCTCTGATGACTCGACATTATTAACATAAAATATCCATCGGGAGTCATTTAAGAAGAATGTTGATTGCCTTCAATCTGTTTGGTGATATCTCTGGCGGAAGGGGTGCCTTCAAATTAACAGAAAACAATAATTTAAATGAGAGAAGCTGTTGGGAGGGAACACGTTTTAATTGTGGAATCGCCTGGCCGACACCTTTCAACACCGAATTAGAAATCAATATAAATTCTAATCCGTCAAGCAGCCTCTGATGGGAAGAGGAGGGTTGGGCTGTAAATTTGTGCATCTTATCGGTGCAATCAATCGGGAGATGGGGTAACGGTCGCACGCGGTCGCATGCAGCAGGTGACAGGCTCCTGGGGTGTGTCTCAAAACCTTGACTACGATCGGCGCCTTTCCCTCTCTCGTTTACAACGAGTGAAATCCCAGTTGGTCTACTGCGGCTGGACACATGGTGGCTTACCCACTTTTCTGTATTGATAGATCCAATGACTGTCCCTGAATACATGGTCCAGTCATTCTGCCTCAGCCCATCATCACGAGACACAGTTTACCTCACGAGCCCATCATCACGAGTCACAGCTTTTCAGACCTACTCAATAAGCAAACCTCATTCTCAAAATAACAGACTTTGGATTGCGTTACTGTCCTACCGACGCTTCCAACTAGGTAGAGTAGAGTTCTTTTCAGGTGACAACTGTAATACAAATTATGATAATACACCAAATTATATTGAACAATAATTAAAACTTTTTAAAAATGGTATAATTACACATGATGGACGATTTGTCTAGGAGATATAAGGGGTGTTTCATATAGGGACTGAGGACGGGGATGAAGCACACAACAAAGTGCATTGAAAGATCATCATGTTTTAAATTAACAGTACTAATAACTAGAACCTCTCAAGCAAATTTAAAATTGCAATGAAATATTAAAATGAAATACAAAGCGTTTTTATATTATCGAGAACAGACGAAACAATACGTTTCAATATGGGATTTGCTAGCTAAAACTGATATGATGAATTTGGCAGAAGGTTTTGTAAATTTAATAACCGCTTTACCAGATTTGCCAAGCCATTGTACATATACAGACAGATTTGAAATCCAACATTAAAACAACATATAAAGTCCAAAAATTATGAAATGAAAATTTTTTACATCAAAATTATCTTTTATATTATAACTAAGAAATCTGAATTTCTCAAATTGTTTTACAGAAAGGTCCTAGTATTTTAGCACAGTTACTTGGAACTTGATTTCCTTTTTTTAAAGCCATTACTTATTCCTAATAAATGGCTATAACATTGTTTAGAATTATTTATTTTGTTTGATAATGCTTATCATAATTTTCATCAGATTTATTCTATCATTATTATATTAATTGTAAATTTAACTAAAAGATGAACACCAGATGAAGAAAAGCAGTTTTTTTGTTTATATCATATGCTTTATCTGAAGACTGTTTCTTTGCATATCAACAGTAGCGTAGCAATGGAGGGCGGCATTTTCAGGGGGTATACATAGAAAATAGAAAAACATTATAAGAAGCTAAAAAAAAATCTGAAAATTTATACCAAACTGAGTTTTTAAGGTCATAATGGTTTTTATGTTATATATATATATATATATATATATATATATATATATATATATATACTTTTTCGTTGGAATTACGATCCAAAACGGACAAGTATAGTTCAATATAGACAAAGAAACATAGAGAAATCAAAAGAATGTATTGAAGAATTAAAGAATTAAAGAAAAATATCTATACATTGCTGTCTCTGTATATATGTATAGAAAAAAATGTCTATATTGAACTATATATATATATATAATACTGTTTTAAACGGATTTTTCAACTGTAATATTTGGAAATTAAAAATAAATTTATTTTCAATTTTTCAAAACTAATTTTTTTAAAGGGCTTGAGAGTTAATGATGTTTGTTTGTATAGGCAGTAAATTTAATTTAAAATTTTTTTTAGCATTAGAATGTTTTTTTTTTAAATTTCTTTGGTTTTCTTTCATGACTGAAATTCCATAAAAATAAATATTTTGAGGACTTTCTCGACTTTTAAAGAATTGGCAACTTGGGGGGGGGGGGGGAGAGAGAGAGAGAGAGAGAGAGAGAGGGAAAATCTTACGACCGCCCTGGGTGGCAACAATAGTTGCTACTCCCAGCATAACAATATAACAGATATGAGGCGTGAAGGTTTTTATGTGGGTATAATCCCTAAAATCATCTGGTAGTGCATAGTATTCATTTCTGAAAATACTGGCTAAGAAGATGTAGACTGGACTTCACTGGTAAGACTGAGCACTTCTGGACGAAGTATGTGGTTTGTGTCTGTGCTTGCAAAGTAGGTCAGCGGGCAAGGCAATAAAGAAGGAGCGAGATGCAGTCTGGGACTGCTTTGCGCAGAGACAGCGGCACGCCAATGAAGGATGGCGTTGTCCAAGAGTGATGTGCCTCCGCGACAGAGTCTTTGTTGTTTGGTGTAATTGTCGTGCCGACGACTCTTGATTGGCTCCGGAGAGGCCGAAGAGAGAGAGGTGGCCAGATTTATGACCACTCTCGAGGGCGTGTCAGGCTGCCAAGCCTCGCGTGGGCGGCAGTTTCAACACAAAACCTCCGACCTCCTACAATCTCTTGTCGTCTTCCACAAAATCAATACTATCATTCACCCACAACGGCTCCAATCCTCCCAAATAGAGTACTTTGTTCATCCCACACTTTCCTTATGCCCTTTCCAAACATGTTTGGCCGATATTGAACAACATTTCAATATTAGGCACAAGCTGTCCTCTGCACTCTAGTCACCAAACTCGTACAGTTTGTGAATTCACGTGTCTTTATCACATTCCTTGCATTGATGTGTGCTTTTACCTAAAATTGCTTCATTCGTTAGATTATTCTCAATTTAAACATTATTCGATAATTTACCATTAACAATTAGGTTCACTCTTGTAAATTAGCTTATACAAAGCTAATTTATATATTTAATTTCTATAAATAGAAATACGGCTACAAATAAATAAGCATACACCTAGATTTTTTATACTGACTTAGGTTTCGGAAACGTCTAACTTGTGCCACGGGACCTCGATGGCTTAGTTGTTAAGGTTGCCTATTTATCACAGCCATAGACCTCTGTCTTCAGTCAATCCTTTATCCTTCAGTTAGGATGCATCCATGAATGAGTGAGAAAGGTCGCTCGTTTATAGCAATCTCAGATTCGTCACATTGAATCCCTCATCACTTGGTATCTGACTTGGTGGTTTCGTAGCTGTGGTCACTCTCTTGGTTACAACCAAGATTAATTTCTTCAAACCTCTTATGACTTCGTCTTAGTATTTTAGTCGCCATTTGTTTCTTATTTGTTTACCCACAGATTCGTTAATTCTAACACCTTATAATATGACTTTTTATTATTCCCTAATTTTTACTTTACTATAAGTAAAGTATAGTGATCGTGAAAAAATTCGATCTCGAGATTTTGACGGAATTACATGTTTTGAGGTACCAGAAGTCGTTTTATGACGTTTTTACGATGATGTCTGTGTGTGTGTGGGTGGGTGGGTGGGTGGGTGGGTGGGTGGGTGCGTGTGTTAGCATTGCTTGTTACAACGCTACGGTCCAGAATCTTTGATGGATCAAGTTGATATTTTACACAAAAATGGGCACCATTTAGACGAAGATCCCTATTGTTTGGGAAGAATTATGCATGATGGGAAAGTCACTTTTTTTGCCAAAAACCGTTTTTTTTTAAAACATTTATTTCTCCTAAACCGATAACCCTAGAGTTTTGAAATTTTGACATTATCTTTGGAGTTACAAATGCAACAAACGAAAAATATATTCAGAATTTTAAGACAACAGGAAATATTTTTTTTTCAATAAAATTAAAAAATTTTTACTTATAATTCAATCTCAAACCTTGTGAGAGCGATAAGAGCCATACTGTTTGACAAACAAGAATGAAACTATGCCTACAAATAGAACATTATATGGCGAATGAGTTGAGATATTTTTTTTTGAAATTACATTCGCTAAAGGGGCGTTACAGTACGATTTGTGTTTTCAGAAAATGATTTTTTGACGCTAAACGGCTCGTTAAAAAAAAATTAAAATTTGACCAAAAATGGAACAAAAAACTAGCAATTCACAAAAAAAAATTCATGAAGTTTCAATTACGGGAAAGAGCAATAACGATATAAAAACTGTTTGTTTATTCTAGACTAAGAGATCACCTGCTATACTTGTCGAATTTTTTGTATTTTTTTACATTGTTTACATTGACTTAGAAATTTTTTGAGCGAATCCACTGAGATAAAATTGATGTTTCTAATGGAAAAATGAAAATATATTATTGACTTATAAGAGATGTAAGAGGAATAATATTGTGCAGATAAATGATAACACTCATTAAAAAAAAATTCGTATATATGTTATTTGACAAAGGGGAAGGAAAATGATCTTATTAAATACTAAGAAGCCATAAAATTCCCAGTATAATAATTCTGTTAAAAACCAAAAATGTAAAAGATAATTCAAAATTGAAATCTTTCGTTTAGAGATTAATAACTGTAATTATCGTACATCTTTAATTAACAAATCACCTTAAAACAACATTTTCTTCGCTGTTTAAGAAGTTTTTCAGAGAAAAAAAGAGTATTTTACTGTTTCAAATTTGAAAATTTTACATTAATATTCAATGTAGAAGGATGTCAAGTAAACGATGTAAGAAATCTACTGGCTATTTGAACAATAGTCATGTTCTCTTGTAGGATACTATTTCGTTTCAAGAAATGTTCACTTTGGTTTTTCAAAAATGTTATTACTGCTGTAGTTATACTAATGAAATTATTTGCAAATAATAAATTATTTGTGATGTACAAAAATAAGCTTATAAATTGATATGTCCTTCAATCCCTATCTGTACTACCTCAGGAATGACAGGCTAATAATTATATCCCTTTTAGATGTTTACGTTATGATTAAATGAGACGTTATGTTTTATATACTCAAGAAATTTGACATTAAGTTACTTATAGTAAAGTAGAGTGTAGGCCACTCCAGATTTTTTTACTTTACTATAAGTAAAGTATAGTGATCGTGAAAAAATTCGATCTCGAGATTTTGACGGAATTACATGTTTTGAGGTCCCAGAAGTCGTTTTATGAAGTTTTTACGATGATGTCTGTGTGTGTGTGTGTGTGGGTGGGTGGGTGGGTGGGTGGGTGGGTGCGTGGGTGGGTGCGTGTGTTAGCATTGCTTGTTACCACGCTACGGTCCAGAATCTTTGATGGATCAAGTTCATATTTTACACAAAAATGGGCACCATTTAGACGAAGATCCCTATTGTTTGGGAAGAATTATGCATGATGGGAAAGTCACTTTTTTTGCCAAAAACCGTTTTTTTTAAAACATTTATTTCTCCTAAACTACTAACCCTAGAGTTTTGAGATTTTGACATTATCTTTGAGGTTACAAATGGAACAAACGAAAAATATATTCAAAATTTTATATCAACAGGAAATATTTTTTTTTCAATAAAATGTACAAATTTTGACTTATAAATCAATCTCAAACCTTGTGAGAGCGATACAAGCCATACTGTTTGACGGACAAAAATGAAACTATGCCTACAAATAGAACATTATATGGACAATGAGTTGAAATATTTTTTTCTAAAATTACATTCGCTAAAGGGGCGTTAGAGTACGATTTGTGTTTTCAGAAAATGTTTTTTTGACGCTAAACGGCTGATTAAAAAATTATGAAAATTTGACCAAAAATGGAACAAAAAATTAGCAATTCATAAAAAAAAATCATGAAGTTTCAATTAGGGAAAAGTGCAATAACGATATAAAAACTCTTTGTTTATCCTAGACTAAGAGATCACCTGCTATACTTGTCGAATTTTTTGTATTTTTTTACATTGTTTACATTGACTTAGAAATTTTTTGAGCGAATCCACTGAGATAAAATTGATGTTTCTAATGGAAAAATGAAAATATATTATTGACTTATAAGAGATGTAAGAGGAATAATATTGTGCAGATAAATGATAACACTCATTAAAAAAAAATTCGTATATATGTTATTTGACAAAGGGGAAGGAAAATGATCTTATTAAATACTAAGAAGCCATAAAATTCCCAGTATAATAATTCTGTTAAAAACCAAAAATGTAAAAGATAATTCAAAATTGAAATCTTTCGTTTAGAGATTAATAACTGTAATTATCGTACATCTTTAATTAACAAATCACCTTAAAACAACATTTTCTTTGCTGTTTAAGATGTTTTTCAGAGAAAAAAAGGGTATTTTACTGTTTCAAATTTGAAAATTTTACATTAATATTAAATATAGAAGGATGTCAATTAAACGATGTAAGAAATCTACTGGCTGTTTGAACAATAGCCATGTTCTCTTGTAGGATAATATTTCGTTTCAAGAAATGTTCACATTGGTTTTTCAAAAATGTTATTACTACTGTAGTTATACTAATGAAATTATTTGCAAATAATAAATTATTTGTGATGTACAAAAATAAGCTTATAAATTGATATTTCCTTCAATCACTATCTGTACTACCTCACGAATGCAATGCTAATAATTATATCCCATTTAGATATTTATGTTATGCTTAAATGATACGTTATGTTTTATATACTCAAGAAATTTGACATTGAGTTACTTATAGTAAAGTAGAGTGTAGGCCACTCCAGATTTTTATATTAATTTCGGATGATTAAAAAAAAATGATGAAAATATCTATTAAAACGGAATAATTTTCTCGTTACTGTTTTACCTAAAAGAAAAACAGTTCTCTGTATAGCAACATTCCATAATATTAATGACCATTGCTATCTTTTCCTGCATTAATATCATTCGCAACTCCATAAAAGTGATTAAAGTCATGCTTATTCGATCAGGTAGCAGTAACTATTAACGGTTTCACAGTGTATGGTATATTAATAGGAATAGTACTCTCGTGCAAGATTTGCCAGCCGATAATGGATAAATTATATTCACTAGCATCCACTACAGAAGTTGACAATTGAAATAATCACGAACTCCACCTACAACAGAAATAACATTTAAGTCAGAAGTAAATCTTTTTTTGACTGAATTTCTATCACAAATTATAGACGGAAAATATGGAGTTAAGAAATTATACTTAGGCTATGTAAGAAAGACATATTGATTAAAATCAACGAAAAAACAATCATTTAATACTAGTTAGTTACTTTAAAAATCAGACCAAACTTTACATAAACGTGAAAATAAGGATTGATTTCTAATCCACTGCTATTTACATTAGCGTAATAATCATCATGCCTAGTAATAGGGTACATTAGTCATCATAGATAAACTAGTTTAGCTAGTTTAGAAGAAGAATAGTAGCCATCAGAAGAAAAAAATACATGAAACAAAAATTAAGTATACTATAGTATAAATGATAAAATAATAATGAATTAAAAAAAATCATATACAAACGTTAGTTGACCGTCGTCTTTATATGGTATCACTTCCTCTATTAACGACAATTAATGACGACAATTAACAAATTATAAATATTGGAACTGAGTCATAAACTTTTTTCTTTACATTCGTTATTTTTTTTATTTACTCGAAGGAAAGTATAGTGAGCATGAAAAAAGTCTATCTCGAGATTTTGACGGATTTACATTACGTGGTAACGGGGTTACCACGGATGTTTTTGTGACGTTATTTGGATGATGTATGTTATTCTGTGTGTTTGTGTGTGTGTGTGTGTGTGTGTACGCGCGTGTTGCGTTTGTGTGCGCGCGTGTGTGTGTTGTTGGTGACTGCGTGGGAGGGTCGGTGGTGGGTATGTATCAAAAAGATTGTGAGCAGGCTGCATTCCAGGACGTTTGATGGTATCAAATTCATATTTGACACAAAGATGGGTCACATAGCGTTCATGTGGACTATTATTTTCGAGCAATATTGCAATATTTTTCCCTCCTAAACTACTAACTCTAGAGTCTTGACATTTTATATTTACAATGGAACAAAAACAAAAACAAAAACAAAAAAAAAATCCTCACATTTCAAAAGCAACTAGAATTTTGAAAAAAGAAGAATTGAATCTGAAAGCTTGTGAGGAGGATAGAAGTAACACCGTTTATCACATCAAAATGAAATGATATTAAAAAATAGCAACTGATGTAAGGATGAGTTGAGGCTTTTTTCAAATTTGTATTAATAAGAAGCGGCATTATGATTACAAAAAATGTTTTTTAACGAGTAACAGCTTATAAATAGAAATTAATTCAGAAACTAAACTAAACTAAACTGATACTTTGCAATTCATATCAGTATACTTTTTGGAATTATTAATAAATAAATATTTTGTTATTGTTTTAAAAAGATTTGTATATTTCGACATCACATTGCAAATGTAATGAAATCATGTCATAAATACACTTTTCATTTACCAAAAAAAAATATATTTGCTTGACAATTTATTCGCATGTAATTATGTTTTTGAAGTACCCTTGAGAGGATAGGGGTCCATATATCATAAATAGCGCTCAGGGGGTCCACAAGCAAACAATGGTTGAGAACTCCTGGTTTAGATGGACGTAATATCAAACTCTCTGGTAAAGCATTATCAATCCCACCCATCGCATTAATAATTTTATTCACTTTATCGTGGCTATGTCCTTCCCCTTTATTAAATGTACTACCCTCCTCAGGTGCCCACATCTGAGTTAACTTTCATTAACTATTTGTATTAATAATTTACAACCCATTAATATACCTAGCAAGGGCACATTTCCAGATATCATTAAACTTCTAATCTAATAGGTTATATCTGATCACTTCGTTCAGTGTAAACTAATAAATGAGAAGCATATTATCGAACAACATATAGGCGAAATATTCATATCTAGTTGTATTATGGAACACTTTTTCTCATGCATAGAGCCATTTTCATTTCATATCAGTCTCAATAAACTGCAAATTTCCTCATTCTTGACAAAACGATATAGGAAAAAATCCCCCTGAAAAAACCACACCGGGGAAAAATCCCCCCTCAAAAAAACCCCCAAATAAAATTACTCTATTTTTTGACTAGAAGTAGTATATTAACCCAATACCAAATTACCAAAAAATATAAAAACTTCTGGAAATTCAAAATAATTTTTACAGGTCATTATATTTATTTTAACAAAAAATGGAAAATAGAATAATATAAAAATACTGAAATAAATCAAATTCAACACTCAAATAAAATAAATTAAAACAATAACCTATATATTTTGATATAAGAATGACAAAATAATTTCAGAAAAATAAAATACATCCAAATAAAAACATTGTAAACAATGGTGTCAAAGTTAAGTCTCAAATCATTAACTGAGAATGGTCATATTCTTTTTTCTTTAGTTTATATCACCGAATGATAAATTATATACATCATAAAAAAAATAAGTGTTAGTTTATCTTTTAATTGTTTTTTGAGAGGGGGGGGGGATTTTTTTCCCCGGGGGGTTTTTTCCTATAATCTTGACAAAAACATTCCAAGAAGGGAGACGTTCAACAACTTTTGTAAACTGAAGTTATAAATAGTGGTTATTTCTCCTGCTATAGCAGCCACATTAATCATTGTTGTTTATTAAGGTTAATTTGGAAACATTTTTTATTTAACAACCCTTTCGTATGGTTTCATTTCTTTTATAATAGCAGTAATAATAATTATTTTAGACCCATGTATGTATATTTGTGGTTACAAATGTACATGATGTACTAAATAACTACTGACAGTAGAATATTGCTTTTGTGGCTTCACACAATGCATGTGTAACATGACTCTTTCAGTTTTCATCATTTATTTAATCTCTAAAGAGCCTCACACATGTATACAGACATCATCGAAGAATGTCTAAAAAATGTCATCGGAAACTTCAAGCATGCAATTTCGTCAAAAACTTGAGATAAGTTGTCAAGTTTACTATACTTTACTAATGGTAAAGTAAAAAGGTTGTTAAATGACTTGCATATAGACATGCAGAAATGTCATAGCACATACATATAATAAGATAATCAATGAATTCACTTAATAAATCATTAAATAGGAAATAGTTACAAGTACGAGGTCTTTTAGGAGTAGTTGGTGAATAGAGAGATTATACATGTTCTATGTCAAAAATAAAAAAAAAAAGAAAATCTGAAACTTGATCAATGCTTTGAAAGACTTCAATTTAGAATCGTGTTTTAAAATCGACCTTGTTTTAAATTATTAGTAATATATAGCGATGACTAATTACTGGATAGTAAGACAGTGTTGCTTGAGATTGTTGCTTACAAAGGCTTCTAGGAATGAAGTTAATTGGAGCTACAAATTACTTTATATATTTAACTAACGCTAACGATTTGATTCAGAATGGAATAAAAAAAAAATACTTTTTCTATCTGAGAAGCATCTAAGTTGTTTGATTTAGATCCGTTAAAATTCCCACAATAATTGAATTTTCGGTGTGGACGAAGGGATGGGCGATGGAGGTCGTCGTAAATAAAGAAGGCCGGTCATTTTGCACCTATCTAACTGGGATCTAGAAGCAAAGCGACAGATATAAATCTAGCCAGTACCGACGCCTATCGCTGGTAATTAAGTTACTTTTGTTAATTAGTTTACTGATTGATGTGATTTGGGGCGAGATTAGGATGACGTAACCGAAGACCCGACACTTGTTGCTACAAGCAAGGAGGAGAAAAAAAATACAACGCCTATGATGGCTCTCCTTAACAGAGGTATTATTAAATCATTGTTCAGCCCTTTATTTATACCAATCTTGTTTTAAAACATACTTATGCTATAATTTTCTTAGATTCTAAACAATGTGATTGATATTTGAACAAGTATATTATCTCTTTGCAATTCTTAAAAATGAGGCCAGTTACAAACAAAACTGGATAAAGGATTAAAAAAAAAAAGGGTTCATCATTGACTTCAAAAAAAATATAAAATAATGTTTAGCACCATGAACATTGTTAACAAATCGGAAATACTGGGGCAAAGGAAAACAACTTTGGACTACTATACGTCAGTCAAGGCTTAAGGAGTGACCAACACTCTTGACCTCTGTGAATGTCTTATGTTATCTGTAAGCTTATAATACCTTGCTTTTATGAATATAAATCACGGAAATGTTTCTACATTAAGTTCGTTTTAATTACAAAAAAAAAAAGAAGAAAAATCTGAAGTGGCCTCTATTGAACTTTGATATAAGAAATCATAACAGTGAATTCGTTGATAATCAGGTGAGATTTTTTTTGTTTTCATAAAAGTAGGTCGCGTATCCAGTTTCTCCTCTTCCTCTTTAATATCAGCTTATGATGTTAATTGCATTTTGAATAAGTAGGAGCAAAGAAAACAAATAGCGGCTAGATATTCAACATATATTTATACATGCATATTGCTAATACCACTGAGGTTAGTATGATTTATTTTAGAAATAGGTAAAACTGTCATACCTTGTAAGATGATCTTGGAGTCGGTGGAGCGCTTTCGGACTTTGTCCATCTTCGATCGCAACAACACGTCAGAAAGCGCTCCAACGACTTCAAGATCATCTTACGAGGTATGACGGTTTTACCTATTTCTATTATAAATATATTTATACATTTTTCCTTTGAAGATATAGTATTTTTTTAGAAATGTAAGTTTAGTTAGAATGAGTTTTTTAAACTAAATAGTCACGGTTCTTGCATCTATTTTTTATCTGATATCTTATTGTATTAATCTCTTTTGAAGTTATTAGATTAAAAAGTATATATTTTCCTGCTGATACAATTAATAGCGATGATGTATCAAAAGTTATTTCTAAAAAGTCCAGAGTAATTCTTTTAACCCTCAGAGATTCTTCTATTTTGTTGAACAAAATTTTTGTACTGATTCTGTTGTAATATGTCGTCCACTTATGAAGATATTTCATAATTATCTTCATAATTATGAATATAATTATGAAGCATATATATTAATATAATATACATAATATATATATATTATTATATATTATCTATTATTAACTAATAATAATCTTAAAATGTATATATATATTTATCTAAAAGTTCTCGTGTTACTATAGATAGTACTTTTGTCATTTTTAATGTTATATTGTTCTTTTAAGTAAGCTCATAGAATATTTGGAGCACGACAATATCTAATAATAAATTATAAATTTATAGAATCACACGAGAAGTGGTTTACAAATATTAGCTGTATTCTTATAAAAAAGAAACTGTACCTTTCCCATATTTCAATATTGTCAAGAACAATGGAGTTCTTTAACACACAAATATATATCAAAATATATGCTTGGCAATATTGTGAACAATATTAGATCTCATAACGCAATTAGATATGTTTGAGGGTATGGCATATAAACTTATTGAAACATTTTTGTCAACCAATCTTTCACCCTAAAGCAGTGGTTTTCAAACTATTCAATATGACGGCACACTAAGAAGTGCCGTCATATTCAATATTTTGGCGGCACAACTGTCATTTTATATATATTCGTAAACTTACCAGTACCTGTTAACATACATGTAAATTTCATCATTGAAAATGCACATCTACCATATTAGTGAGAAACGTGAGATTAGTAAATCATAGGACGCAAAAATATATTATATTATATTATTTTTTTTTAATATATATATTTTTTCGCGGCACACCAAGAGATAATGGCGGCACACACTTTGGGAATCACTGCCCTAAAGAATATCTCAAAATTTATGGAATTTGGTGTTTGCCTATATATATTAAATATTTTATGTTATTACATAATATATCAATTCATCAAAACATCATTCCTTTAATTTTTTTTAATTACACCTTAGAACATGAATTTCGTTTCATTGAATTTTGAGAAAACTTTTATAAGTCAATGGAAACAAATGTGACAAGTACAGTGAGTAAACCACAAATCTAAGTTAAGTTTTGAATGTCATAGCTTTACTAGAAAAGTACCCTTCTTTGACAGGTATTTTACGAAAATTCAGAGATGATACGTAGTATTCAAAATATTATTAGAAATTGTGGCATAGGAGAAAATATCATTATTAGTACAGTGTTAAGTAAGTGCCTCTGTATACACCGCATTAGCTGCCTGACCTTCATATGGAAGAACAGAGAGTTGGAACCATGTGAGAAAAGTTCTTACTTACTTGAATTCCTAACAATTCCTAAGATAGAGTGCAAACAGACGCTGACGAGCAATTGCAACCGTTTGGGTGGAAACGGATAATAGCTCGGGGAAAAAATGGTATGCGTGGTAGAAACAGCCTCCCCATTATCACACCGGTCATGATGTACGTCCGTATGTCGATCTGTGCAGAGCACAGTCTCGGTGCCCATTTTTGGGGCGCACAAGTTTCGTAACAGCATGATTGGCACCCCTATTTGAAGTTTTAAGTCATGAGCAGCTAGTCCAGGAGTAGTCACGGAGTCAAGGTATTCAGTTGGATAATGAACTGCTTCCTCATCACTAATCTCTTAGTTTACTGACTTGTAAGTTCCTTCTTTGGCTTGATGTAGCGTATGAACCTTTCCTGCTATTTGATTAGTAGGAGTGAGAATTGCTCGTTCACAAAGGCGGTTATTCTGAATAGATAGCACACCAGGAAACACCTTGTTCTCCCTGGAGCTTAAATGCGAACGAAATTAAAATCAACTAACAGTACCTACATGCTACACTATCAGGCACCTATAAATAGTTGTAATTGTAAGCTTCGTAATTTGAAGAGTGAGGTGGTTGTATGTCATGACGATGGGTCCAACAATAATAATAAAACCAGTAAGAATGGGTGAACTCTCAGGTGGGTAACTGGACACAAGGGATACGGATGAATGAAGTATTCAGTTCAGTGACTGAATTATCAACGATAACAATTTAATCTAAAATCATTCTGCACCCTGGAGCCTTTTTTTGTTTAAAGTCAGATACTTGTGCTAACTTAGCACAAGTACATTATGAAGTTCAATAAATCACAATTTATTATGATTATGAAGTCACTTCAGTATAATATGGAGTCACAGTTATGAAGTTCAATAAATGACATTAGTTTGAAAGAATCATAATGAAATGACAATTCATTAAATCGCTAAAGTCTAAACGATTTACAAAGAAATGCCGGTAGTGTACACAAATCGAATGAGACTCAGACCCTATTTTTTAAATAATAATAATAACAATAACAATCAGATTATTAATGACCAGATTATTTTAAATCAGCGATTTTCAGTTTGTCATAAGTGGTAAAATGTATATAACTGCATTAAAATTTTGAGCTGATCATCCATGAGTTTGATAATAACTACTCGTAAAAGAGAGCATGGCCTAAGTCTACACGAAATCTACCGTATAATCCCTACAATAAACTTATACC
Source organism: Hermatobates lingyangjiaoensis (assembly GCA_026182355.1). Classification (NCBI taxonomy): domain Eukaryota; kingdom Metazoa; phylum Arthropoda; class Insecta; order Hemiptera; family Hermatobatidae; genus Hermatobates; species Hermatobates lingyangjiaoensis. The sequence goes on from JAPFBL010000079.1 coordinate 146,367, forward strand.
ATGCTTCAATTGATGACAACAAGTTTGTTGAGTTGAGCTGAGTGTAGGCCAACCCACATTTTTACTTTACTATAACTAATGTATAGTGATCATGAAAAAATTCGATCTCGAGAGTTTTACAGAATTACATATTTTAAGATCCCAGAAGTCGTTTTATGTCGCCTTTATGATATGTCTATGATGTCTATGTCTATATGTCTATGATACGTTATGATGATGTCTATGTGTATGTGTGTGGGAGGTGGGGGGTGATCCAAAAGTTTGTAGAGACACTATAGTCCAGAATCTTGGATCTATCAAATTGTTATTTTACACAAAAATTGACTTCTAATATAGATGTGCACTTTTGTTTGGGAGCTATTATGCATTATGGAAAGTCACCTTTTTTTGGCAAAAAGTGTTTTTGGACACATTTATTTCTCTTAAACTACTAATTCTAGGGCCTTGAAATTTCAGCATTATCTTGGAGACTACAAATAAATTACCCGTAAAAATCCTCAGATTTTTAAAACAACAGATAATATTTGTTATCAATAAATATACAAATTTTGATTTATCATTCAATCTGAAAGCTTCTGAGAACGGTAGAAGGCATACCGTGTGATAGATGGAAATGAAATTAGACCTAAAAAGAGAGCATTACGTGGGGATGAGTTGAAGTAGATTTATTTAAAATTGCATTAAGTTAGGTCAATTTCAGTTTCTATTTCCATAAAATGTGTTTTTGACGCTAAACGGCTCATTAAAGAAAAATGGAACTTTGATAGAAAATTGAACAAAAAATTAGAAATTTATAAAAATAAATTCGTGAAATTTTAATTACCGCAAAAAAGGTATAATACTGAATATTCATCCTCTACTAATGAATACTTGCTATACTTGTCTAGCATTCATTATATTTCTTTATACTGAAATAAAATTGGTGTTTAGAAGTTTAATAACATAATTTGAAATGTTTAAATACATAATATGTGATATAAGAAGAATAAATTATAACTTCTAGAAAATCAACCCCACTTAAACAGATAAATTCTGATGGTTTTCATGGTATGATTGATTTTTCTAGAAATTTGCTCTGATCAATGCGTATTTTTGCATCCTTGAACAAGACTTAAAAAAATTGTAAATTTTCTTGTGTTAATGAATCATATTACCTTTTTTTTTTTTTTTTTATTATTGTCAGAGAACAGCATGCTCTACCCGAAGGCACCACACGCATCAAAATCTTCAATGCTACACAACAATCTCCATAATGCTATGCAAATACAGCTTAAATATATAATAACTAACAACAACAAAATAACCACAATGACAACAGAGCAATTGCCATCAGAGTAATGTTGAAGTATAAAGAATGGACTTTTTCGTTTAACAGAAGAAGTACTTGTTGAAGGGTAATATTCAATTTGTTTAGCTGATGGCAACACTGGGAGAGTTAGTAGTGAAGGTGTAAGTTAAGATGGCGTAGATGCCTCAGTTCGTTGTTTAAAATGTAAAATGTGTTTTGTATGTGTAGTAAACTAAAAGGAGTATTGAATAAAACCGTTTATTTTATTAAAGTAAAATCGACACTTCACTAAATATTAAAGTAAAACTCATCAGTACCAAGTTGTTTGACAAATATTTAGTTTTTTATACCATTCTAGTCCGACAATTCATATTTATTATTTTTAAAAATTTCAAGCTTCCAGCTACAAAAGCTTTAAAATATACTGAAAAACGGGCTTTGAAATTGATTTGAGTATGCAAAACTGGCTAAGTACTGATTTTTTTCCTCATGATATAAATTTATAACAACATTATGACAGAGTACGCATGCAGGAAAAAGCTGACATTTTCAGTAAATTGGATTTTTATGATTTTTGGCAACGGGAAAAAGAAGTGATTGTATAAAAAAAAATAGTTCATCTTAAAATTCCAAATATAATAATTTTATAAAAGTTCTAAATGTAAAATATAATTCAAAATTAAAATCATTTTTTGAAAAATTTGCTGTATAATCAAATTGTTTGCTTGAATTAACTGAAAATTTCTGTTTGACAAAAGTCTTGTTTTTATTAAAATTAGACACTTGGTTTTATGAGTATAAAATTTAATGAAATTATTACACTCATTAGTAAATAAATGACGTTTGGCGTCACATAGGCGGCTGGTATTCATTTTGAGTAAGGAACTTTAAAAAAATTTAAACTTTTTTAAAATTAAAAGTTTGGTAATATAACTTTTTTATGTGACCATACCTGCAATATCGAACAAAACAATTTCTTGTGTAGTTGCTTAAGCAATATAAGTTATATTTATTATTTGAACAAGACTTAGTAACAACTAATTGAAATGATCAATTAGATACCATTTTTTCTAAACATATAGATACAACCAGAGTTTATGACCCTTACTTATCCAATCCCAAACCAATTTACGAGACATTAGATCAACAGGAGCCCAAACCAATATCCGTGATGCTGGACCCATAGAAAAAAGAAATTCAACTTTCAACAATTTCTACAAAATGTATCAAATTCATAACGAAAGTTAAATAAAAATAAAACCATCAATTGTTTGTCAAGAAGTTTGATAATATGTTTATTGTAGCAGTAGTAGTATATAAAGTTGATTGTAGACCACTCCAAGTTTTTTGTTTACAAAAATCCTTGCATTAACCACCCTTCAGCCCCTAAGAAGCAATTTTTACACATTCAACATAGGCTCTAACACCTATTTGAATAAAGAGATTAACTTCTTATGATTCACACACACACACACACACATATATATATAGTTCAATGTTCATAAAAAAGCATAGAGAAATTAAAAACACACACTTACAGTCTCTAATTTTTGGTTGAACCGTCTTCAGGAGAGATAAGAGATTGAAACCAAGCGCACTGGTAGAGAGACGGTTGGAGACTGTAAGTGCGTGTTTTTAATTCTCTATGTTTCTTTATGTACATTGAACTGTATTTGTCCCTTTCGGATCGTAATTTCATCGAAAAAGTATACATATATATATATATATATATATATTCGTATATTTGGGGAACAGTCCTTCATTTGTACATGTGAGATTAAATTTTCTGCCCACTTTTGTCTTAATTAGTTTTTTGGATTTCTTTTCCAAAGTGGTGAGTTATTACACCTAGTTCCTAAAGAAATGAAAGTAAGACTTCGAGATTTGGAAAAGAAATCCAAAAAACTGATTAAGATAAAAGTGGGCAGAAAATTTAATCTCACATATATATATATATATATATATATATATATATATATAAAGATTTCACATAAACACGTGAAACAACAATCAATGATCAAACCACAATAAGAAATGGGAAAACAAGACTAAGATCTTTCAACCGTAACAAGCGGTCTTCGTCAGTGTCAAAAACCCAACTGTTGGGTTTTTGACTCTGACGAAGACCGCTTGTTACGGTTGAAAGATCTTAGTCTTGTTTTCCCATTTCTTATTGTGGTTTGATCATTGATATATATATATATATATATATATATATATATATATATATATAGGTGTGTTCTCTAATCGGGGTTCGGTCAAGCAGAAATATCTGCTTGTAATATTCATAAGTTGTAACAATCCATTTTCATATTGTGTATATGTTTGATGTTGATATGTGATTTCTTATTATCCTTTGTTTGTAGGCCTATGAAAAAGGTTTTAAATAAAACCGAAACGTTGGCAACGAGAGTTTGATTTTTTATCCTGGAAAATTGACCGAACCCCGATTAGAGAACACACCTATTCTATCAAACGGTCGATATATTATTGAATCTGTTATATATATATATATATATATGTTTGGAAAAGTTGGAAGCAATCCTTCATTTAAACATATATAGTTAATAACGCCCCATATTTGGCTTGTATCTGTTTCTTACATAATTTCCCCAGTTTCCGTAATTCCTTCCTCGTCTCTTCATTAAAACTATAAAGCCTATCACCAATATTGCTAGTCGACATGTTTCGAATGTACCACATTCATCATCAGGACAATAATGAGAATAATAGTAGGATTGTCAGTTTCCTACAAAAATTGTTTAATTGTTTCCCTAAAAAGGAACATAATTATAGAAACATAAGTTTTGAGAAAGGAACCATTTTAAATTTCAATTAATATAAGCAATAACAATTCAAGAAAAACAGGCAGCCATAAAAATCCAACTTATTAATTCTTGTGGAATTTTAGAACTATTTTCCAACTGACCGACCCAGATTAGTCAGGTAGTAAGTAAGTCCAATCACCCTACTTTGATCCCCCATAAGGGCGATGTCCTGTGAACATTCCAATACTAATCCACCTCTATATATATAAACTGACAATCCTACTATTATCCTCATTATTGTCCTGATGATGAATGTGGTACATTCGAAACATGTCGACTAGCAATATTGGTGATAGGCTTTATAGTTTTAATGAAGGGACGAGGAAGGAATCCGGAAACTGGAGAAATTATGTAAGAAGCAGTTACTTAACTTAAGAGGCGTTATTTAACTATATATATCCATAAAATAAAGCTAATTGGAAAACACAGAAGACAATATTGAAATATTATATGAAGAAAATACCATAATTAGCTTCATGTTATTGAATTGTTAAGTTTAAAAGAGAAGAAGTAAAACCTTAATGATCAGACCACCTGTTTCTAGAATTTTGAGGTTACATACGTGATAAGAACTAGATAGTGTAAATAATGTTGTGTAAGTTTTATGTAATATAATTAAAAGTGGCTTAAAGTAAACTTTATGAAAACAAACCTGTTGATACAAAGTTATGTTTAGTTATGTTGTAAATTTAGAGTGTTTAATTTATTTTAATGCTAGTTTTTAATTAATGTTATTGTGAATTAAGTTAGTTTATGCTTTTCTTAATAATAGTCTATGTAGACCGAAACGTCTGATCTTTGTAAGTATCAAAAAATATCAAAAATAAATCATTTGGTGAACTGGTTTAAATGTTACCAATGAAATGGAAGACTCATATAAGACAATTAGAGAAGGTATGTAGGAGACATACAAGGTTAGAAATAAGCGACGCGTTTAACGAAATGTGTTTAAAGGAAGGTCTGGTCCCAAAGTATACTAATATAACATATATATATATATATCACTCAAAATTCGAAAAAACGATCCAAACTGGACGCAAATCAGCTCAAAACGAAGAAAAGCAACACACAGGGAAAGAGACACACTTACAAACTCAAATTTCGGAGGAAAAAAGAGAATGGGCGACCAAGCACGGCGTGCTTGTCTTCAGGAGAAAATTTGGGTTTATAAGTGTGTCTCTTTCTCTGTAAGTTGCTTTTTTTCGTTTTTGAGCTGATATATATATATATATATATATATATATATATATATATATATATATATATATATATAATATATAATATATAAATCACATAAACACGTGAAATAACAATCAATGATCAAACCACAACAAGAAATGGGAAAACAAGACTAGGATCTTTCAACCGTAACAAGCAGTCTTCGTCAGAGTCAAAAACCAACTTGTGATTTGATCATTGATATATATATATATATATATATATGACGAGTACCTTATATCGTGCAGCCACGGTACTAACAGCTTTACGTCTTTTCACAGGCAGAATATAGTGTGTATCAAGTAATTCACTACGACATGAAAAATTATTAGTTATGACCAATATATATATATAAACTAGAATTTTCAAAAGAACACATAGAAAAGAAATCACTGAATTCACTACTATATTTCGATGTCCTCGTCGTCAGGAATAGATGTGAATCACTCCAAAGGCTGAAAACGACTCTATATACTATATATATATATATATATATATATATATATATATATCAGCTAAAAAACAAAGAAAAGTAACACACAGAAAAAGAGACACACTTACAAACTCAAATTTTACAAACCTGAAGAACTGACCGAGTCCCAATAGACTTTAGCTTTGTTTCTATTCCACGGTTGATACTTTTATCAATATATATATATATATATATATGTTTCACAGTAAACTATAGACACAGAAATAAGACATAAACACATTTACTGTCTTATTTCTGTGTCTATAGTTTACTGTAAAACGTTTGTTGTTCTCTTTGGATCGTTTTCCTGTTGACAATATATGTAACATCAAGTTATTTGTCTTAAGCAAAACATAGTTTCTGTATAGGGTGTGTTCCAATAAATAGCAGCTTTCTTATCGTATTAAATATTAAAAGCTCAAATATTGGTCATAACTAATAATTTTCATGTCGTAGTGAATTACTTGATACACACTATACTCTGTCTATGAGGGGACGTAAAGCTGTTGGTACCGTGGCTGCACGATATAAGGTACTCGTCAAAGATTACTGCTATAATAAACTTGATAAACAATTCAGAACTGCGTAAGTGGAATTAATCAGGGAATATGGCTCTCTCATAAGGCAAATGTGCGTTAAACAACAAAGAGTCACACTTCCCGACCGTAGAACATCACTAAATTCCTTATACACGTCAGCATTAGAAACAGGTGCACAAACCTATTCTTATTTATATTGAAAAAGTTAATTCTTAAGTTTGAATAAGACGTCATCATCAAGTTAATTTATTGCTAATAACGCTGACACAAATAACAGATGTTTTATGTTCCACCGACTAGGACATTTAAAAGCTTGAATTTAACCACAATTTATAACACTAAAATCAATGTTAAACAGATTTGAAACGTATGTACTACTAATGCCGACTATGTAAAAAACAGCAGTAAGAGAGAGAAGAATCTTTTGAAAGTGAATAGAGAGTCGAGAAGAGTGGATGGAAGAGCAGGCGTTAAGACGAGAAGGTGTCGGAGGTAATTGAATTTTGATATATCTGAGTGCTAACAAGAGCACAGCGGCGAGCAGGTATTTATTGAATCAATTTGTTGACTGCCTAATTGGGCGAGTGGGCTTGGGCTTTTCATGAATAGTTATAGATTCGCTGTGGAGATCAAAGGGAGCAAGTGTAGGGGAGAGAGAGCGAGTGAGAGGGGGCAAAAACAGTATACCTGCACTGCACTGTCAACATCTTGTTTGGAAATAAGACTAAAACGGCACACCTGGAAAAAAATTGTTCATTTCTCGTTACTAATAATGCAAAATGTTACTTACCAAGGTCTATCTACTCATCTCTAACTAATGAACAGACAAGAGACAAGGTGCCTACACTACTCTGAGTTGACCTTGCTAAGAAGTAAAACTCAATTATTACACATATCTGTACTGCACTAATGCCACCTTACAGTAGGTACTGAGACCCAATTATAATAATAGTACTGCACTAATGCCACCTTACTTAGTAAAGAGACTCAATTATTTATCTGTACTATACTAAAACCATCTTACTTAGTACTGAGACTCAATTATTATAACTGTACTGCTCTAATGCCACCTTATTAGTACTGAGACCCAATTATGATAATAGGTACTGCACTAATGCCATCTTACTAAATAAAGAGACTCAATTATTTATCTGTACTATACTAAGACCATCTTACTTAGTACTGAAACTCAATTATTATAATCTATACTGCACTAATGCCACCTTACTAGTACTGAGACTCAATTATGATAATAGGTACTTCACTAATGCCACTTTACTAGTATTGAGACTCAATTATGATAATAGGTACTGCACTAATACCACCTTACTAGTACTGAGACTCAATTATGATAAAAGGTACTGCACTAATACCACCTTACTTAGTACTGAAACTAAATTATTATAACTGTACTCCACTAATGCCACCTTACTAGTACTGAGACTCAATTAATTTATCTGTATTGCACCTATGCCAACATATTTCGTTTCAGACTCAATGACTACATTGCAACGCACTAAATCCGTGTTGCTTAATAGTGGGACTCAATTATTATACCAACCCTGATCTAGGGTGGTTGTCTAGTGATTGTGTTGCATATGTTTATTGTATTGCTAGATCTACGAGTCATACTGTTTTACATAACTTATTGTCGGACAAGTAGTTCTTACTGTTATAATGACCTATTAGTTTGGTAATATTAGAACATGGGAGAAGAACTTTTTCATTGTTTATTGTAATAAGGATAATATTTTTATGCTTACTTTGGTGATTGGACAAATATAAAATACTGGATTAAGTATTACCTTGATTCAAATACTTCATAACCTGAAATCTGAAAATAGCAACATTGCATTAAAAATGACAAATGCTCTAGCAATAGTAATATCAAAATTTAAGTCAAACGAAAACCTTCATAAGAGACAACACACCTGTCACAAAGTGAAATTGGTAGAACCAGTTTTAAAAATTTTCTTTAATAAAATAAAAACAATGTTGGAGCCTTAACAGATCATTTTGGCTTGGTAATTGAATTTGAAAGAGGTCATGGTAATTGCTTCCAAATCGGACGAATGCACATGATATATGGATGATTAATTCAGAAAACTATAAAATGAATTATAGCATTCTAATAGAAAAATAATTATAGTAAATATTGTATCTACCTCATCTTAAATTGTGAATTTCCAAGATTGTCCTCAGGGAAGTGTACTATAGATCTTATTCTGGTGATTAGTTGTCAATAGCCTAGTGGATCCTCTAAATAATGAAGGTCCTCATACGGTAGAATATCCATATGATATTATATTAGAAGAAGAAAATGATTGATGGTGCATTCTTTCTTCATTTTCTTTCTGGTTATGCAACATGGTTCTCAAATAGTTGAAATAGAGGCAAAGGAAGATGACGTGCTTATTCAAAATAGTCCTAACATTTCTCTAGGAGAATGAAATTGAATGTAAGGAGCAATCATTAAAAACATTATTCCAGAACTGCGGAAATACACTTAGAGTCTCATTAAATGAAAGACTAAAAGTAACAGATAGAATTGGTAAGGTCACAATGGTAATGTTCTGGTAATGTAATTGGTAATGTTCTGATGTATGCAATATTTTGGTAAAACATTGTGTCTTAATAATAACCTTAATAACTAATTTAAATCTCAAATATGATCATTTTTGTGTATTAATCATAAAGCATTCATTATTTTCATTCATGGGAGCAATTATTATCAATACTTATGAACGAAAATAACTTCAATAAAGAATTTAATAAAGCAATAGCTATTAACAACGGGTATAATTCAACCTTAGTAAATAAAATGCTAAAAAATAAAAAACCGAATAATAGCCACAAGAACAATAATGTTAATAATAAGAATAATAAATATACATCTTTAACATATTTAGGGGAAGTCAGTCATAAAATTGCTAAGTTAATAAACCAATATAATGTAAAGGTAGGTTTCAAAACTAATACTACAATAAAACAAACAATAAATAGAGGAATGGATTGTAAAAATAATATATATATGTGTATATAAATTAAAGTGTGAAGACTGTAAACAGATATATATAGAGCAAACTGTAAATAACACGAATAAATCAAATTTTGCTAACCATTTAAAAAAACACGGACATGAACCCGACAGTATGGAAAACTCAATCAAATTAATTAAAATAGGACAAAAAGGTAAAAGATTAAATGTAATAGAGGAAATATATAAACACAAAAATACTGATAATCTAATAAACGAACAAATTAAGCACCAGGCAGATATAATATTTAAACCAATAAAAATATGAAAAGACGACAGGACGGATAGGACAGAGAGGACTTAAATTTTAAAAGACAAAAAACAGATTAAACAAAATAAAATAAAACTGTTAGCTAGGAAGTTTAGGCATATATATTGGCACCATTGAGTTAAAACAGGTATTTAAATCCGTGATTTTGGAAGGTAACATTAGTCCCATTGATATGATGCAGCCATTGCGAAACCGGTCGGGCGACTTCACCAGCGATAGACGAGGTATGACGGTTGATAATGATATCTTATTTACTAACCTCTGTGCCACTAACAATATGCATGTATAAAGGATTCAATATATGTATTCATATTATCGCATGATATGTATTTGAGCATATCTGCAAGATACTTTTTATTTTTTTTTTTTAACCGATCCCCTAGCTGGTGATAACGTCAGCCGTTTACCGGTTTTTTGTTTGGTCGGTGATTCTACTGATTCTACATTGGGAGTCCTAAATTTTTCCTAACACAAGTGCATTTGAATTGGGATCTTTAACGAGTACTTGACATCGTACAGGCCCGGGACCGACGGTTTAACGTCCTTCTCCGAGGGATAACGTACTCAGATTTATTCACCTCCCACGTGAATAAAGTGAGTGCCAGGTGGGGATCGAACCCCGGACTACCAGCCCAGAGGCGAGTATGTTAACCACTGAGCTAACCTGGCACTCTGCAAGATACTTGGGTGGGGCTAAAAAGAGTGGCGATTACTGCAAATGAAACAACTGGTCCCAAAGGATTATTTGGTTTGTGTGTTTTAACTAGTCAGTACAATCGAGGATATATACAGTTGTGTTTAGTATGTGTTTAGTTGTTTTGGTGTATGAGTATATCTTTTTCTATTTTGTACTTTTGAACAATCTTATAGTTTTTTGTCTCTATGTTGACGTCGGGTTTCACTTATTGTCCGTTGATCTTTCAGAAGAAGATTTAGTTTAGAGTAGTTTCAGTGTTTGTCCATTATTACCATTTTGTCAGTTTTATCTTAATTTAAAATAATAATGCTGCTTTAATTTAAAAAAATTCTTGTCTTCTAAATTGACTTGTTAATACGTGTATTTTTACTTGCGTGTTTCTATTTATGTTTAAAACTGGTTATGATGTTGGTGCATTGTGTTCTTGTATGGTTGTGTTTAATTTTTTGGCAGAGATATACACGGATATATAAAATATATAATTATACATATAATATGCGTTTATAATATAATAATAATAACACAATATATAATATGTATACAATTTAAGGTGTATGTTACTCGTATATACACATGATGGTAAAAGTGACTGTTTAGTGTGACAATACGAAGGTGTACATTTTAGTAACAATCGTGTTTGAATTCTTGTTAAAAGAGCACGGGAGGATGGGGTCAAAATATTAAGGTGCCATTAACTTCTAAATGGGAGGCATGTTTGCAGTAGAGGTGTCATGTTTACCTAGCCCTGGCAGTTAGCGGAATAAGCATTTTATTGCTGAAACAAGGAAAAAAGGAGCTTAAGCCCTCGAATAAATTACTTTTTTTTTGTATGAATCCAGTGAAAGGCATTGCAGAAGGTAAATAGGGTGATTTTTCTTGCAAATAAGCACCGGGGGGGATAGAGGACAAAGCATTAGAGAGGCGTCTCGGCTGGAGAGGGGCCAAGCAAGACTCAGAGGGTGGAGGGCGCTGGCTTTGCATTCACAAGGCTTTTCTACTTGGACGAGATGGCCAGATATGACGGTAATTGGGCCGCTCTGTAGGGGGATCAGGCACGTCCTTACGTCTTCTCCCACGCCGCTTCAAGTCTTCTCAACAAACACAACAAACTGCACTTTTCAAAGCGAATGCATTCATTCTGGCCTCTTGCTGGCTGACTGAACCATATGACAACCTAATAATCTATTTAGAGGTGGAACTATAAAGGAAGAAATAACTGTATTCTCTTCCACATTACCTGCGAATGCATTGTAATAATTTTCGTGAAATATTGTAAGTTATAATTTATCATCTCTATAATGGTGCTTCTGACATTGTATACATTATCTTCTTTTTGTCTATTTTGTCTAAAAATGTGTCCTCTTCAGCACGTTGTTAAGAAAGAAATGCAAATTACTATATTCAGCGTTATACAAAGACAATAATAAACTTTCTCTTGATTGTATTGATCAACTTCCAATCTGTATTATCTATTTGATATTATCTTTTGCTATAATAAAGTACTTATTTTATTTTTTTTAATTATTATGAATTCTTAATTGGATTCACTTTTTTTATCTCTGCTTTTTTTTATCTGCATCCTTTTCTTGTTTGTCTTCCTGTTCTTTCTCATTGAAATGTTTTAGGTGTAAATATTTCTAGTACTTCTGTTATTATCAGTCTTAGTATTTTATGACCATATACAGAAAATATTGAAATTATTTTTATTATATTGGAAAGCATAACATGTTCTTTATATCATCATTTTAAAATGTATTCCGTCTGTCTACTTCAGTACTCACCCCAATCCTTGTATTTAATTCTCCAAACTCTCAAATGTACTACTTGTTTATTTTGTTTCAGAAGAACAGTTCTGGTATAATGAAATATTTGGTTTTAACAGGATGTTTTTGTTAACAAGTTTGATAATTTAATGATACTTTTTATGAGAGTTTAGCTCCACCAAGCAAAGCTTGCACATGGCTAATCACACGCCACCGTCGATAAGCACAGTGGCCCTACCGTTACCACTAATGTTGGTTTTCAGGGAGCCAGTTTCTATTACTGTTTCCCTGTTCAAGTTGTTACGCACATTCTTGATCCCAACATCAATGTCCCAACTGATTTAGTGATTCCTATAACTAATTAAATGATTACAGCTAAATGTAAAATAAATGATCAATATTTATTTAAATGTAAACAACATAAAACATCAGTCGGTGGTTAATAAATTTGATATTATATTTACTTATAGTAAGGTTGAGGTTATAGTTAAGGATTTTGTACAAAAATATTTTGGATTACATATTGTTATTTCTTTGGGGGTATTTTTATATTTTTATTTCATTTAATATTACATATCTCATCACCAGCTTTTCTCATACCATATGCAATTATTTTTCTCATTTTTTGGATATATATTTGAGTCTGCACTCAAAAAATTACTATAAATATATATATATGTATAATTACTATAAATTTGTAATTACAATTTCTGAAGTTTTTCTTTTTGTATCATGAACTCTGCCTATTTCCGTAATTTTTCATATTTCAGTAGTTTTTCAATAATATAATTGAATAGTTAACATAATATAAAACCAGTATCATCTGTTCTAAGTTTGATTTGTTTCAAATAAACCTTGATTAAGAGAATAATCATGCATGTGAATGCTATACAAATTCCATTTATCTCATTAGGTTAGAAAATTATATCCATATAATAATTTGCAGAATGACAGTAATTTGCACCAAAATAGTGGAGAGCACTGGAGTAGCAAGGAATGTGTGGAGGTGGGGTAAAGGAAGTGCGCCCCGGGTGGCGCGTGACAGGGGACGGCATTTTGAGGGGGTAATGATAGAAAATAGAAAACAATTAAAATAATAAAAAGCTAACAAAAATCTGAAATTGTATACCAAAATGAGTTTTTAAGGTCGTAATGTTTAAGGTCCATTTAAATGATATGTTTTTGTTTTGAAAATCTTTGGTTTTCTTTGAAGACGACTGTATATCTACGCGAGAACTGAAATAAGATATAAGCCTAGAACCAATGACAGAAGTCTAAAGTTAGATCCTTGTTGTAATTATATGAAAATAAATATGTTTAGGACATTTTGGAGTTTTGAATATTAACACGCATAATCAAAATGTCCAGTGGGAGGGGGGGGGGGACAAATAGCAAATCTTACACCTGCCCCGGGCGTCAAAAATGGTTGCTAACGCCACTGGTGAAGAGGCATATTTCAGATAAAGTACCTTTAAGAAAGTGCAATATTGGTGCCGACCTAGCTGGATGTTCTATCTCAGGAACTCTCCTCTCACTTTCACACAGACGTATGTACTTGTAACATATATGTCATGGACATTAACATTAAAGTTGCGAAATTTATTTTATTATCTTAGTGGACCTCAAAATATAATATCATACGAATCAACTAGCTGAGAATGCTAGCCGATAACAGCTATCCTTATGATAACTAAACTCAGCTTATTCGTCATTTTTAAATATAGGAAAATTCAGATTATACTCAGAAGATTTTTATGAAACTATTTCAGAAGGGTGTCATGCGAGGATTATGCAAGGTTTAGTTTACTGAAGATCGTCCGATATTGACGTTTTCAATAGCTAATTCTACAACCATTATGTAGTTAAGTTGCTCAATGGAAACTTTCGCATATTATTTAATAACCTACTTATGTAACATATCAACAAATCAATTTGGAAATTAATTTTAAGTTTCATAAGTGACGAGTTTTTTTTTCTTTAATATTTAAGATCAAAAGGGAAGAGATAAAATTGAACAAACAGAGCATAGTTGAAGAGGCGATAACAGATTCGTAGTCCCGGAGGGTTGGGTTATTAAGTCCCATTACTGATAGCGATCGGTTGTTTTAACAGGGCACTGCGGCTATCGGGAGATGATCGCTGATAGCACCACTCTCGGACCTTCTACTGAGTCAACTCATTAGGAAATAGCTCCAGAACGGGTTCGCTTTGAAAATCAATCCAATGATGCCAACAAACAGATAGTCTAGTCCTTATTTATAGGTGTACGTGCTTCTGTGCTTCCTGCCAGTTATCCATGTATTAACTTCTATTTAATCTCTAATAAATAACATTGATATCTTTTAGCCAAAACGTAATCAGCTTTAATTAGTCATAACAAAACTATGATCGAAATTTAGTGACTAGAAAAAAAAAGCAATAATAATAGTTGCCTTAAATAATGTTTTTTCCCATTGAATACAGCCTTAAGATACGGTGCATGAGACCGATCATTGCAAACTGTTATGATTTTCTCGACGGTTCAAACCTGTTAATTCTTCATTAAGAGCTTAGGTTCTTACTTGTATCGTGTCGTGTGGTTCAGTCTTCCAGGTCTTGTTTAAGGTTCATTAAACCTTAAAAGGTTCAATAAACTTTTTTATTTTTATTGTTTAAACCGTTTCCCTAGCGGGTGATAACGTCAGCAGTTTACCGGCTTTTTGCTTGACCGGTGATTCTACAGATTCTACATTGGGACTCCTAAATGTTGCATAACTCAAGTGCGTTTTGAGTAGGGATCTTTAACGAATACCTGACATCGTACAGGCTCGGAACCGATGGCTTAACGGCCTCTCCGAGGGACGACATACTCAGATTTATTCACCTCCCGTGTGAATAAATCGGGGGCTGGTGGGGATTGAACCCCGGACTACCAGCCCAGAGGCGAGTACGTTGGCCACTGAGCTAACCTGGCCCCTTCATTCATGGCATAGTTGATAATGTGTCTCTTCGTCTAGTTGACTTGCTGGTGCTTGGGAGCCTTAGTTTTCTTGGCTAGTACGACTTGACTTAAGAGTATTTTGTTAAAACTTCTTTATAGATTACTCCCATGTTTGAGTGATTCAGATGCCTATTCTCACTTCAATTTTTGTCAGTGGCACGTCGTCAAGTCTTTCATTCTTTATGTAAAGTTCATGGGTGTCTTTCGAGGTGAGCATGTTCATATGAGGTGATTCAAGATTTGACATAAACACGTGAAATAACAATCAATGATCAAACCACAATGTGAAATGGGAAAATAGTCTAAGGTCTTTCAACCGTAACAAGAGGTTTTCGTCAGAGTCAAAAACCCTGACTCTGACGAAGACCGCTTGTTACAGTTGAAAGATGTTAGTCTTTTTTTCCCATTTCATATTGTGGTTTGATCATTGATATGAGGTGATATGGACTCTCTTCCCCTTAGTGTCAGGCACTAGTATTCGAGTACCCTTATGATTTCTTAAGGTGGCTCAGTTCTTACGTGATTTAGCTATTTTACTTTCCGATGAAGTCGTCTGGCTTATGTCCTCAGTACTTGATACTACATTGTCTGTTTGTGTGATAGCAGCAGGATGGAGCTTGTATATTATCATTCTTGTAGATACACTAAATTATAGATAAAGATCACACCGTGTTATAGATGATAATGATATGTTGATGATAAAATCAACATATTTTAAGAAAAAGACTGAATTGTTTTCATATGAAATAGTATCTTCGGAATTATTACAAGGTTTACGTGACAGAATTACTGTTCCAATTCACCAAAGTAGTTATGCATAAAAATGTCAGAACTCATCACATCCTTATAAAGATGTGAATGCCCATCCGGAAACAAGCCTACATTCTACCTTTCTGATGGGGAATCATTAGATCGAATTGATAGATTATAGGTGTTGGAGAAATCTGTAAACCGGCCTCACTCTTCTACTATAATATATTAAACTTTCTCCCGTGCTTTTAAAAAGACCTTTCCCTTTAAACGTGGCTTCCTAACTTTTATTAAAGGGACGTAGTACACTTGAGCTGTAGTAATCCCAAAAACACCTGTAAATTTATTGTGACTGTTATTTTAAAATAATTGAGTGAAAGTTCTTCAATGGATTTTTCTTATTTAATTATTAAGGACTACTACCTTAAAAGAGTGTTCACTGTAATGTCCTGAATATAGTTTGCTTACTAAATTTAGTTTTTTGACTGATTATATTATAACTGAAAAATATATTTTGAATTATTAAAGTATTTCAATGTTTGAAATCCTTAGAATGTTTTATATGTTTAGACATGTTTTGTTTGATTTCAGAGTGCATATCAATACTTTAATGAACGTGAAGGAACTTTCAAAGCTTCTTCACTATGCTTGATGGAACAATACTGATATAAAGAATAATCTAGATTTTTGGTAAAATCTGATTATTGAAAATGTATTGTTATGGCATTTGACATGGATTTTTATATAAATGAGGGTATCAAACTATGTTAAGTAAAATTTCTTCTATGAACTTCCGAATGGTTTTTGCCCATTTTCCTCCTAATTCTTTTTATAACATGCAATAGGAGTGCCTCAGCGGCTTTATCGAGTATCCCTCCTTAGTCTTAAAAATAGAAATTACCTCTACTATATTATACTAATTGCCATAGATTATTATATGCCTACAATTAAGATAAATAACACTTTTACTTATCTAAATGGTTCTCTATAGAATTAATAGATAAAATTAAGGAGTAAAAGGTGTATCATTTACTGTTCAAACAAATAGATGGAAGCAAATGTTCATTTCTTATAGCTGAATGCAAAACTTTATCTAAGGAATGTTATAACAGATGTTTTGCAAATGTTGAAAAATCATTTCGAGTTACCTATGTTATCTCAAATACTGCTGTGCTTTCGATTATACGAGTGCCTTTCTCCGATGGCTATACAATTTCTAACCTATTTGCCCAACATGAAATGAACAGTACAAGTAGGTCATTAAAACGGAATTCCAAATCTTTCATGTGGCAATCCTAATATAAACAGTAAACTTGTGGATAAATGTCAGTCAAACACTAAGTTCGTTGTAATAATCTGGCTTGTATGCTTGGAAATCGACTTCACTCCCTCCGTTTAACGTTTTGTACCATAACCTCCAGGCTGTCAACATTGTTCTACTATTTTACATAAATAACTTTGTCAAATCAATTATAATTATTATTTGTTGTTCTTTTGTACAAATTTAAGGATTTGAGGGTAGATGGGGATAATCAAATCTTTCTAATGGCAAATAAAAGTTGTATGGATCTCTCACGCAAAATATGTTCCTTTTCATTAACTTGCTTGGCTGATATGGCACTTTTTATCAAGTACTATTCCTTTCCATGCTGCGTGTTTTATAAAAATACTCTAAATTAGAGTAACAAAATAGAAATTTATTTTACGTTAAAATACATACTTAAAAATATCAGTAAAATTGAAGAAAAATACGTTTAAAATAACTGTTTGCACTAATACCAAATGGTCATCTGACGTTTGGGACAACCACACATTTCAAGGTATAGTGGAAATCATAGCGTTTAGGCTGTTACGTATTTAGGTGGTATGTGACAATGGTTGTTTCCTGATGTAAGCACTTGAATCCTTGCAGTGTCGGACTTGAATCGGAACAATGTCGTTTATCCGGAAGCTACTTCTTCCAGTTTTTATCCCATGCAACAAGTGTAACTCAAAACATCCTTCAGGAATTTTCGCTTATTTACATATCTTGTAATTTCATAACATTCGATATGGATATATTTTTGAATATTTCATATTATACAGTAATAGACAATCTATTCTACCGTTATGCTGTTTTTCTCTTGTAAACAAGAGATCGTTGATACTTTAATAAGATGCCAAAGAAGATATTTTATTTCTTCAAAACTTTGCAGTGCAATTGTACATAGTTCAGAAAAAAAATGTCAGTTGTTTTTGAGTTTTAATGCTATCATAGCTATATAAAGTTGGTCGGCTTCTTATCTCGGAAGCCATAAATTTCTTATCCACCAAGTCCAGACGCTATCGATCTGTGTCCCATCAAACGACCTTTCAACAATCAATTCTCATTCCACAAATTAGATTATTTTATAACAAATATCAAAGTCATAATAATTTTAAGGAAATAGTTATTAAATAATTTGTTGTTTTAAAGTTATATATGCAAACAATAATTCTCATTTATTTAATGAGTTCTTCAAAAATATTTCATAAATATATTTTCTTTTACTCAAATAGAAATTTCCGATACTTACATCTTGCAACTCCTCTTTTTCAATTTGCTGTATGAAAAATTACAGTATTTTAATTCTAAATGAAAAAATTGTTAGAAACTGCCTAACTATTCTTTGAAAAAAAAAAATAAAGAAAACATTTAGCTAAATTTCTATTTCGACAATAAATTCGTTACCTCCAAGAACATTACCTATGAAGACATTTTTCGTTTCAGGTAATATAAGTTTTACGTCTATTTGTGTTCGACGTTCATTATGGATGCTTAATGAATGTTTTCATCCTTTAAACCGTAGTTTTTTAATTGTATATATATATATTCTCAAATTGTTCTTGCCATCTTAAATCAACACAGTATTTGATCAGTTTTTTGAGGGCTAGGTCTTAAAATGAACTTCTCCTTATTTGCTAACATTTCGATGTTTTTAGACGTCATCATCAGAGCTTGCAGTAAATATAGATTAATTTATTTTAATAATCTATATTTAAAAAATTATTTTATTTATTTAATTTAAAATAATAATATTTTAAAAATTTTATTTTAATTTACACACACACACACACGCACACACACACACACACACACACATATATATATATATATATATATATATATATATATATATATAAGTTTCTAAAAATGTCATGCCAATTTCATGCTTGGTTACCTTTTTTCGAGTTTCTCTAATGTCCTGCATGCTATTCTGAGTTGCTCGGGGATTAAAAAAATCAACTGGTCAAACTTTGTCTTTCATATATAGTACACATTCTGACACTGTTTATATCTGACACTGTTTAATAACTAACTAAATATTATTCTAAATAAAACAACGATATGTTTTGGTCTCATAGACCATCATCAGGTTAAGCTTGTAACTAAAGTATAGAGTATATTAGTATATTAGTCGTAAGCTTAGCCTGATGATGGTCTATGAGACCGAAACATGTCGTTGTTTTATTTGGAATAATATTTAGTTAGTTATTAAATAGTATCAGATATAAACAGTATCAGAATGTGTGTATATGAAAGAAAAATATTGGGCTAGTTGATTTTTTCTATTCCCTGAGGAACTCAGAAGAGCATGCAGGACATTAGAGAAACTCTCCAGAAAGGTAACCAAGCATGAAATTGGCATGACATTTTTAGAATCATACTTAAAAGAAAGATTGCTACCAACCTACACTAATATATATCATGATAAACGAAAAATGGTCCGGCAGGACAGATAACACTTAAAACAAACAGTGACACATAGACTGAAACATAACAAAAGACTCACTTTTCAATATTTCAACAGTAATGGTGGTCGAAATATTGAATAGTGAGTCTTTTGTTACGTTCCAGTTTATGTGTCACTGTTTATTTTAAGTGTTTTATATATATATATATATATATATATATATATATATATATATATATATTAGAATAAGTGGGCAGCAGGTCTTCTTAGAGACAGATGGAATTAAAATGTGCTTTCGTGACTTCAGCGTTGGAGTATCCATTGCAATAAAGTCATTTTTAGATAAATGGTACAATAGTAAAGTAGAGCCTCCAGCCTCTGGTGAGCACCTTACACTCTACTATCGAGCATACATGCATAGCGAATATAAACAAGTCGAAAGAGCCCTCCACAAATTAATAAAAGACGTTAAACCCACTAACAAAACTGATAGATTGCAGCTTAGAATATTTTATAAAATATGAAGACCAGTGACCTTGTGATTTCTAATAAACCAAAAGTCGACACCCCATAGCTTCAACACAGTCACCTAATATACCGGTACTCATGCTCAACAGGGTACTTACTGTGCAACCCTGAATTCTAGGTACATTGGAACCTAGCCTGCAGTCATGCAACGAAGCTCTCAAGACGTTTGACCACGCATCTCTTGACAGGAGCCCCCAAGAAACAAACGGAGGAGGCCCGTGGTATCAAGCTCACAAGAGGCATGTTAGTCGAAGGAACTGTAGCACTTCAATACAACAATGACAAGGATAATTGTCCCTACAAGGCTAATATTAAAGATATTAATCCCAGCCTTATCAACCAAAATGATTAACTTAATGTATACCAAGCAGCATCACGTTTGAAAACAGTTACAAATTTGTAAGAGAACTTGAATCTAGTAGGGTTGGCAACAACTGAGGGTCCAACCTGAATGTTGCTACAACCCTGCTATAAACTACTATCTTTTGTTTTGTCTTGCTTTCACGTGCCGTATTCTCTCCTGTTTTATTTTTTGTTACACTTGTTTCGTTTAGTGTTAAAGACTCATCTATGAATTTGTTATTAATATTATACATACTTTTAACCTGAAAATGATCAATGTATGGTCGAAAGCTTGTTTGTTTTTAGTGTATTGTGATTTTAATATAGTCGTTTAGTTTTATCACTAGTTTTGCTTCTGTGTTCACATGTCTCTGGCCAATTATATTTGTAAATTACCTATAGAGCAACGGACGATTGTGAGAAAAATAGAGAGTACAAAGGTCGTTAATGCAGAGGCTGCTGCACATTTTAATTATATATATATATATATATATATATATATATATATATATATATGGATGTATATTTGCTAAGTAGACCATGGTTCATTAATACACAATAAAATTGCTTACCTTTTTCTCTTCATACTCATTTTCTGGATAGCTTTTCGAGATTTATTATTATTGATTTCCATTTATCAGTCAAAAATTTCATGAGATTTTCTATGCATTTTACAAAGACTCAAAACCAACGTTTCGGTCGTCTTAGAACATCCTCAGGGTGTGACGAAATATATAAATTAACATAAAAAGTCCTACTTACTAAATTGCAACCCAGCCCCCTTCCTTTTTAATGCAATCATGTTCACATTAACTCTAAATTAATTAATTTTTAATAAAGAGGACAATGACACATATTTTTAAGTTAGTTCCTTTTATTTAAATTTTTTGTACAATTAGAATTTTACAAAAAAAATTTTGTTTTTTTTTTCTGTTTAACACTACTGAGAGCAACATGTAACTCGCCATTTTGAAATACTGTTTTACATAAAAGAACTAATACTTGCTGTAGAGTCTCTCCTTGAGACTTATGAATAGTCATGGCAAATGCTAACTGAATTGGAAATTGAATTATTAAAAAAGGAATGTTGTCCTCTTCAGGTAAAACAATTATCAATTTTGAAATTAAAACTATTTCCTCTTGCACCGTGATGCGATAATTTAATAATCAATGACACTATCATAAAGCTCTTTGGTTATTAGTTTTGTTCCATTACATAACTGTGGTGGATTCATGTTTCTCATATATACATATAACAGGAACTTTCTTTTTGAGTTCTAGCTTATGTTGGAGCAATCCAGACAACTCTAGTGAGTCAAGAAATATCTATGAGTTTGATATTAAATCTGCTCGATAGTTACATTAAAATAAAACTAAAATTCAAATAGTTATCGTCGACGACTTTGATATTATGTTTAGTAGAAGTGAAGTTGTGCTTAGGCCACTCCAGATATTTTAATCTGGTGATGGTGGTGTCCCTCATGCTATAGTTGACTTGCTGTTTCTCAGTCATTGCTTTTCCAAGCAGGCCGCTTCTTCTCCATGATAACGAGTGTCAGGATACAAAAGTGAGTGGTATCAGTAATTTCTATTGCATCCTTTTTGTGTAATAAGCGCGTTGTCTTCGTGAACTTTTTTTCTTCATTATATGACTGGTAGTCTTTGGGGGAGACGTTTACCATAGAGCAGTAGCTAGGACTTGGACAAGCAGTAGGCGATCACTTGATGCCAGAGTGTAATGGAAAGACAAAGTAAACAGTGGGATATTTACGACATTAGCGGACAGTTGAAGATGGCGGGAGGGAGGGCAGGAGTGACTGATGACCCAGGCCGACTCTGTATGTAAATAGAGCCACTCGAGCAGCTCCCTTGGCGATGCTATGATGGACGATTTCCTCCAACAGGTCGTTATTCGCCCAACACCCGCGGGCTGCTGCCGCCGCCGCCGCTACCCCATCTGCTGCATCTCTGTAATCACTGAGTGCTCACCCAGAAGAATGCTCCGACCACCACGATGCTTCGTCACTTCTACTCAAAACTCAACAAATATCAAACAAACTCCTGCAAAATATAATTATTAAGAATGCCCTGTATAAAATACAAATCGGTCATGTTTGTGAAAAACAAATATCAAACAAACTCCTGTAAGATATAAGTTTCAAGAATGACCTGTATAAAATACAAATTGGTCATGTTTGTAAAGCTCAAAGAAATATGTTTTCCTAAATCGGGAACCTAGCTTTATATTGTGTAAAACAATTTTTAAGGCATCATTATATAATTTTGGCAGCAATTATATTTTTTTATAGTCCAAATATACAAATGTTGAATATGTCGACTAAAATATTATGTTCATAACATCAATATCTAAATACATGCAATCTTACTTCAATGATTAGACAGATTAATTGATTATTAGATGCATATGTAACTAATCATCAGTTGATAATAATTTTCTCTATGCTATAATGTTCTCTATTATTTTGTCAATTAAAAGTCAAAATCTTTGTATGTTGCAGGTTGGAGCGTTTAATCACTGATGGAGTAGGGTAAATGCTGCCTATCAAAGGTAGGGTTTTACACCACTTTCGATTATCTCTATTATAAATATACATTGTTTCAGAAATTAAAAGAAATTAATTTTTTTTTATTTAAATTATTTTGCAGATAACTAATATACTTATTTTTTTGACTATTAATTATTAATTATAATCATAACTAATAAAAAAATGGTATCACTCTATAAATTATAAATTTGTACTAAAATAAATTGCATGATCAATAAATTAATTACCTTTCGATAATCGTTCAATGAATCAATTTAGTAATACTGAAACAAATAATCTGAACGTATGTAAGCCCACCCTTTCCATTTGGAACACATTTGAAAAGTAGAAGTCATACTAGGTAACTATTTACAACAGTAGAATTCTTTGATTTCTATAGTTAGATCATTGATATCAAATTTAACATGTGTTACCATATTTCATTACTTGTTATTTAATCATTGTAAAAATTTATTCGGAGTCCTTCTAAGTTAACTATTTATTTTTTATATATGATAGTATTTTATTTGACATATTTATTATATAATAATTTATTTTGTATATATATATATATATATATTATTTAACAATTTTGTACTCATTTGGTTCTAAAGAATATACCACAGATATGCATGTTAAATAAAAGAGTAGATTCACAGTGATTTTAACCGAAATCGTAGGGATAGATTCCACTAAATAGCAAAGATACCTATTTTATTTTTATATGGAGTAATCCCTGAAAAAATGCGACTTTGGTGTCAAACTTACTATTTTATCTCATGGTCAACAGTAAATTAAATATGAAATGTCGATTTACTTGACTTTTGATTTTTGAGATACTCTCCTAAAAAAAATTGACATACGTACTCGTACATACCAAAAAATTGATGAAACCTATATTATTGGATTGTTGAAACTGAAAACCTGTATTTTTGATATGTTTTCAATATTTTTAAAAGGTTTATATTTTGATATAGAAATATTGATATTTAAAGACAAAAGTTTCATTATGCCTTATGTTTAAATAGAAAGTACATAGAGGTTGAAAGTGTGAGAGGTGTGATTCTCCGAATGTGTCACAACAGTACATTATCATTGGTGAAGTCGAGCAAGACGGCAGAGGCTTTACAGTCCTGAATTGTCACCTACTCGTATTTGACAGATACATAATAGATATTTATGCCCTTAGGGAATAATAAATTTTATTATTTCCCTAGTTGATTACTAGGGAAACAACATCAACTTCCCTAGTTTTAGTTGATTACTGACGCAACGCCGAAGGAATCAAGGTTAATAAATATCGAGACGTAATTAAATTAATCTCGAGTTAATTATAATCGAACTAATAGAACTTTTACCATTATAATTACAGTTTTATTTTACAGTTCTATTATAATAGAACTTTTCTAGGACTCATTAGAATTATTGAATGAATTATACCATTTTTTTTTAGTTTGGAATCAAATAGGTTAAATTAATGATAACTAACTCCCGAGGCAAAGCCGAGAGAGATAACTACACAAAGGAATAACAACTCATTATTCTCAAGGAGCATACAATATTTACCTTCAGAAAAGGCTCTATAATAATAATTTATTATATTCATTAATAAATAACCAATTAATAATCCAAAAGAAATAATTAAGAAAGCTAAATAAAAGTATGTAAACAAAACAGAGTAGAATAATTAGCAATACAGCTGAGATTTAAAAATCAGACTTGCCCCTCTAACTCTCCCCCATATCATTTCACTTTATACCTACAAATTGATATCAACAAAATAATTAGATCGGGCAACCTGAATTATATCCCTGGAAAATAATATTTTCCATTATTGCCCCGTTTTTAAGCGACAGTGATTATATGTCTTTCATTATTACCTGAAAACTATATGTAAAAAGGTACTTTTCTGGAGATAATCATATTTCTATTTTACGATAACTTATTGCCTTAAAGTTTTAACGAAACTCCTCAGTGACGCAGATATTCTTCATGGAAATGTATTAAGGTAATTAATTTTAACTCAAAACTGTTAGAATAAAATATTACGATTAAATACATTAACATGTTTCTGCTCGCAAATATTGAACTTTTGAAAACAATTAGTGATAGTTAAGGTATTAACGTGGCTTATAGTGTTTACGGTTTGATTTCACTAATTATATATTTTTCAAATTATTATAATTAATAATAATATAAGATAATATACCAATTTTTAAATAAATGTGAAACTAGATAATTGTGATATCTTATCTTTAAATCAAATATATTTAATTCAACCAGGTAGTAAAATTACAAACTCTAACTTTATTATAGCAAGCTTTAAACAATTTACTTTTAGAATCTGAACCGAACATGGTCATATAATTTATGATAAAAGCCTATATCTTATAGTCAATGTTTGTTGAGTTATATTTCATATAACTCAAATATAAGTTGAGGCCACATTTTCTTAATCGTTTTTATGTGTGTTATATAATTAAAATGGTTATGTCGCTTATTTTTGATAGCTCTCAGGTTTTTAGTGTAAGTGTCGCCATTATATAACTTCTATAAGTTTGTATTTGGCAGAGTAACAAAAGAAAAGATTATACGTGAAACTTTATTTGTATAAATCCGTTAAGGAATATGTTAGAATTTACTAACATGTATTAACTCATTAAGACTTTTCAATTTTTTTTAATAAACCTTTGAATAACAAATTGTTTCACTTAAAAATGTTCTTAGTCAATATAAGCAAAACAAAGAAATGTAAATATATCCGACCAGTACAGCAGCTGATCCATTATTCCAAGAGAAATTTTCATTTTTTATATGTCATTGTTCTTTTGAACAATAGAAATTTTATGATTTTTTTTTTATAAATTGGTAATTTTATGTTTAATTGATAAATCTCATAGTTAAATGGTTCAGGGTTAAAAATCATTTCCTGAAAACATAGAATGAACCATAATTCCCCTCTTGGTTAATGTAATTTTGAGAAAAAACACTGAACTCAACCCCAACGTAATGCTTCTATTTTTAGGAGTAATTTAATTTGGATTTGTCAAACGGTATGGCTTGCATCTTACTTACAAACTTTCAGATTCATTAATAAGTCAAAAGTAAATAATAATAATAATACAAGTATTATTAATAAGTCAATAAAATTTCTTACATTTTATTGTGAGAAAAAACTTTTCTAGAGAATTTTTTTTAGTGTTGTAGTATCTGTCACTTTGATGATAATAAATAATGTCATCAAATATTGATCTATCTAAAAAAAAATTTTACCCAAAGAAAGTGACTTTCCCATCATGTAATATTTCCCTCAAATAATATGGTTTAGAATGCTGTCCAAAATTACAGTTTGGTAAAAAAAGTGACATTCCCATCATGCATAATTGCTTTCGAACAGTAGGGTTCATCTACACTGTGAGGTCCATTACTGTGTAAAATGTCAATTTGATCCATAAAAGATATTTGTAGCATAGCGTGTATAAAATATTCTGAATTCACATCAACACACACCAACTCACCCACCCACACACATACACACACACACACACACACACACACACTCTCTCTCTCTCTCTCTCTCTCTCTTTCTCTCTCGCACACAGATACACACATCAACGAATAAAAGTGAATAAAAGACCTTGTACTTCAATACATCTACTCGATCAAAATCTGGAGTTCGAATTTTTTCATTATCACTATTATTTATTTATAGCAAAGAATGACAATAGCAAAGTTGACTGTACATTCCAGACAATAATTATTAGAGTTAATGATATAAACTAAATGAATACATTATTTTATAAGTAATTGCTTGAATTCCAATGTAAGTTAGAGGTGGTTAGTAATGTATGTAGTATATTGGTTAGAAATTCGAAAATCTGGAGGGCTAATATTTGTGTCTCAGCAGCACGTGCAGTTTTGTGACAGGGATTTTTTTTTTTTGTTGAATGTACAGCGATGTACGCTATGTATAATGAGTGAGGATTTTTGTTGGTGTCTGTGTCTCTGCAGGCGGGCAGTGGCCGAGGTCTATTTCATTTCAGATTTGTAGCTAAAGGATGTTTGTAGAATGTGGATTAGGCATGTGCAATATCGGGAGGTTGGCTCGTCTCCCTCGGCAGGACGTGCGGCGGGCAGGCTGTTTGAATGTCTGGGCTGCCAGAGAAGCTCCTCCCCGAGGCGCTCATTATGCACTACCACACGTCTCCTCTTTATCGCTTTATTAGCCCCAACGCGCCGCCTTACAGACACGTTCGGCACTTCTCACTTTTCAATACTCTTTAGGCGCTCCATTGTAAGCCCTACCAATCCTAGCAGCTGACAAGAGCGATTCTCCTGACATTCCGTGTATAAGAAAACCATTCGTCATGTGAAGTGTAACAGTTTCAAAAACAAATTCTTAAATAAAACACTTATAACTTCTCTCTAATAAATATATTGATCATGTAATTATAGATGATTGATTCAACTATAACACTCATTAGGAATGTTTTTTCACAAACTACTATGCTCTTGGATTCATAAGTGGCATTGTAAATATTGCTATACACATTTATAATATATACATTTTATGGGTGAATGTGTCAGTGTGTGTGTGTGTGTGTGTGTGATCGGGTAGTTTTTTCGAGTGTGAGATTGAGTGTTATATAGCTACACCTCTGACGTTAGTTTTTCGAGGAAATATTGCATATCCGTAATTATTATATATGAGGAATTTAAACATTTTCCTTGATTAAGTATATTTAAGGGCCAGGTAGCTCGATGTTTGACATAGTCGCCTCTGGAATGGTAGTCCAGGGTTCAAACCCACCTGGCCCTCGATTTATTCACGTGGGAGGTGAATAAATCTCTTTGGAGAGTCCCTTTGGAGAGGACGATATGCTTCTATCTATCTCTCTCTCTCCCTCTCTCTCTCCCTCTCTCTCTCCCTCTCTCTCTCACTCTCTCTCTCTCTCTCTCTCCCTCTCTCTCTCACTCTCTCTCTCTCTCTCTCTCTCTCTCTCTCTCTCTCTCTCCTCTCCCTCCTCCCTCCCTATCTCTCTCTTTCTTTCTCTCTCTCTCTCTCTCTCTCTCTCTCTCTCTCTCTCTCTCTAATATGTGTGTGGTGATTGTGTGTTTAAGTGAGAACGAGAGAGAGAATGGATGATGAAACGGACCAGAGGACAAGGTGAACGTCGCCTTAAAATAGCAATTTTAATATTTTTATTATTACGTAATTTGGTAGAATTGAAGTTTTATTATTTTATTCTTTAACAAAATACAGTTTTTATAATTATTGAAGCATAATAAGAATCTTTAAATATTTAATGATGTTGATTATACTTAATTTGAATTAGATTAGAGGAGCTTGAATTTCAGATGAAGAGAAGTAGGTAAGACCTCGCCTGAGTGCATTGAAGAAGAAGCTGGTTATGAGTATAAAGATGTTAGGCGAGTGGTCGAGTGAATAGACCACGTGTAAGGCCACGTGTCCAGGACAGGCAGGCGATAGGCCTCCCGCAACACTTGCCAACACTCCTCGTATTCCTCCCTTACTCATTACCAGCCGCATCCCCCTCGTAAATGTCTTTCTCTTCTTCATTTCCTCCCCTTACTCCACTTTCATCCCCTTCTCCTCATTATGCCAATTTTTGCTTTCAATTTCTCCCAATTTTTTAACAACTCAGACCAAACCGTTTCAGATCAATATTGTTGAAACTCAACTTGTTCGATAATTGACTTCACTTTAACTCCGTTTTTAATAAAACTCTGAAAGATTGTTCAAGATAATACAAAATGATATTTTAAGATAGCAAATGTAATCGCATATGAATAATACGAGTATAATAGATAAAGAATTTCCCCAATTCGCTTCATAAAGTTTTGTATAAAAATATTTCTGTGAGAATGATTTACCTTTTCTTCTTCTTATTATTATAATATTATTCTAATTATTATGTGTAAATAATGTGTTAATATGGTCAAATTCGTCGATCTACAACTGGAATGTGTAATAATGTTTGTACATACACACTAATAAAAAGATTTCACATAAACACGTGAAACAACAATCAATGATCAAACCACAATCAGAAATGGGAAAACAAGACTAAGATCTTTCAACCGTAACAAGCGGTCTTCGTCAGAGTCAAAAACCCAACTGAACACTAGATGCAGAAAACATTCTTTGTTTGTTTGAAAACAAACATTGTTTTCTGCATCTAGTGTTCAGTTGGGTTTTTGACTCTGACGAAGACCGCTTGTTACGGTTGAAAGATCTTAGTCTTGTTTTCCCATTTCTGATTGTGGTTTGATCATTCATACACACTAAATGTAATTTTTCCTACTGCATAACATGTATGCTACATTTTTAGTTTATTACTTTGTTTGTCTCCTATTACATAAGTTGAAAGGCCTCTGAGCATATATTTCTATTGTTTTCCTTTCTCTTTGTTGTTTGAACTTCAATGATTGCATCACATTTTTGTTTTTATTGTGATTTTTATTATAATATAATATATTATAAATTATATAATATTTTAATTATAATAATATAAATAGTATTACATTAATTCTTATATATTGCTTATTTATTTATTAATGGGTGATTTGATTTCCAAACAAATATTAATTTAAATTTTCTTTATCTTGTATGCAGTTTTTATTTTTGTACATTTAAATTTGTTAAGTCATTTCCAAAAACCACTTATATAGGTCAATTCCCTTTATTGTGCTTGATTATATTATCTGTGGATGGGTTGTGTAGAGGGCTAAGGTCCAATTGAGACTTACTTAACACTGTACCTTGAATAAAGGAAGAAACATTGTCAAAGAAAAGTAATGTCAATTATGTGGCAGAGGTTTAATTATATAAATATATATACCGGATCATAAACAAAACAATTAAAGAGGACAATATGTTTCAAGGTAAACTATAGGTTAACAGTAAATAGATAACAGTCGCTTACAGTCTCTAATTTTCGGTTTAACTTTCATCAGGAGAGAAGAGATAGCGATGCCAAGTGCACCTGCGAATCGACGGTCCTACGTCCAACCGTGCGCTTAGCGTCCCTATCTCTTCTCTCCTGATGACCGTTAAACAGAAAATTAGAGAATATAAACGTATGTTATCTATTTATGTTAACCAATTTTTTTTATTGTTTATTTGTAGCAGGTGATAACGTCAGCTGTTTACCGGCTTTTTGTTTGATCGGGGATTCTACAAATTCTACATTAGGAGTCCTAAATTTTCCCTAACTCATGTGCATTTCGAGTAGGAATCTTTAACGAATACCTGACACCGTATAGGCTTGGGACAGATGTCTTAACCTCCTCTTCGAGGGACGGCGTACTCAGATTTATTCACTTCCCGCGTGAAAACACGACCCAGAAAAAAGAATAAAAACCACACTTACTAAATTCTCAATATTTCGAACCATTGTTCGTCATCTGGAATAGACCAGAAGAGAGAACGAAGTTAGAGAGATGTCTCCACGTTGAAGGGTGGAGCGCGAATGAAGCAATGAATGATGTATAATGAAGAAATATAGATATATAAGTTATAAATAAATTAAGTATCTATAACTTATAGGTAACTTATAAGTTATATATAATATGTAACTCCTATAAGATGTTCACTGAGCTGGTCTCAAGTGATTGTTAGCAATATGAATTATACATTTATTCGTTCGAATAAATGATATTTTGAGTAGTTATGACCAGTAGATATATGAATCTGAATCATACAAGTTGGATAGATAATTAAACCAATTTATTTGTAATCAAGTATTTTTACAGTTATCATCTGTAGTATTATTTTTTAATTTGATACAGGTTTCATAAAGAAGGCTTAAGATTAGAAATGATGATGTTATATGGGGTTTTGATTTTTCTTTCAGTGCGTAGGCCTGTTGATGTTTTAATAGTTTAGCGATAAAATGAATTACAAGTTGTGCTGTTGTGCGGAGGGGCAAGGACTAATCAAGACGGAAGGTCACCTGAGGTTTTTGTCGACGCCGCTAATAAGGCAACACTGTGATGTATTGGGATGTCTTCATGGGGCAGCATTAATACCCCAAGACGCATATATAATCCTCAGGGCACTCTCACGACTCTAACAAACCACTTAATGCTATTAATATAAAAAACAATCCCTTTTACTTTAGCGTGTCTTTGTCGGCGATAATCGATTTGACCCAATTTGAACAAAGCTAATTTATATTAAATTCCTTATAAAGGTATAAATAACTCTAAACAAAAACAGCCAATTTTGTTAACAATGAATGTGGTGAATAAATGGAATGTGGTGAGTCAGCGGAGAGTGAGGTCTAGAAAATGATGAAGACAACAAATATGACAGAGTGTTTACAATACTTTAAGTACGCATTCAAATATCATAAAAAATATTAGAAATTATTTAAGGAACATCAAAATGTGTAAATCATTGGAAATCTCAAAATAAATTTCTTTTTTTCATTACTATACATTCTAATAAAAAAAAAACCTAATGGTATTTACACTTTAGATCAATGTTAGAGGTAATGACAAATATTAAATGAACTAAATTCTAAGTGTTTATAGTTTATAATAAACTATCAACACATCAAATTATTATCATGTATGTTATACAAAGTTTTTTTGATTTTGCAAGTGAAGTGTAATACTTGCTGCGGGCTCTTAGCCCTATCAGAGTACTAAGAGACTTGAGGAATACTTTGTGACAGGAGTACCAGTGCACTTTGTGTGAACATGTTCATGAACACTGATATGAGAAATGATGAGGAAGAATGGCTAGAAACAGTTGAGTCCGGTGATTTAAAGAATACTAGTTTGTACAGAAGAAATTTGGTTTGTTTGTGTTTCAAAGCTAGCTTGGTCAAGTCAGACTTCAATTCCAGGATAGTCTCTATATAAAGGAATTTTAAAGAAGAAACATGAGACAGCTGGCAAGTTTTTTGTCAATTCAAGTTGAAGGCAGAGAAGGTTGTGGGCTCTCGGTATGCCAGGAAAACACGACGCAGTCTGTTTACACTGCCGCCCGCTAATTGTCCCTTAGGACCTCTCTTCCTAAATCATTCCCCGCACTCCTCCCTGTCCACTTCATACCATTGTTTGGACCTTCCCTACCTTCAGCCTCTCGCCTTCATCCTTCAAAACCGCCTTCCAATTACCCTCTCCACTAATAAGTTTGCACACAAAAAAAATCACCTGCACCCGAAATTTTACTTCAAACGGTAATAAATTAATAAGGCGCCTCAAACACACCCTCTTCTTTTTACTTTAGTAATAAAAAACACACGCTAACTTTACGACTCCCACAATAAATAAGAATTCGTACATACCACTTAAACATGTAACCATATTCAAAAAGTGTTAAGGCATTTCTTTAAGAGCTCAATTTTGAATGTTTATTATTTCTGACCACTGACATGTTTATAGGACAACTTCTATCTCTTTAAGTTTTTATCTCAACAAAATTCCTTTTGCTGAATGCAAAGGGTAAAAATATTTGCCTGAAAAAATTTACGGGAAAGTTACATAATTTAAAAATTCCAATATGATCGTAAAAATAAATGATTGAATTCGAGAAAACTAATATAAAATATTTCAGGAATGAAGTAAATATATGAAAACCATCTGTTATTTCCAAATAAAGAATTACTTGGTAATTAGCTATATATAATCATTTATACAAGATTTTATAAAAACACGTCAAATAGCAATCAATGATCAAAAAACAATATGAAATGGGAAAACAGCCTAAAATCTTTCAACCGTAACAAGCGGTCTTCGTCAGAGTCAAAACCCCAACTGTTTGACCCAGAGTCATTAGGGTTTTTGACTCTGACGAAGACAGCTTGTTACTAATGAAAGATCTTAGTCTTTTTTTCCCATTTCATATTGCGGTTTGATCATATAAACATATGTAACAAGATTTCACAATAAACACGTGAAATAACAATTAATGTTCAAACCACAATAAGAAATGAAAAAAAGACTGGCATTCAACTGTAACAAGCATGGTAACTACGTGATCCCAAGTATGGTAAAGTCTAGATCAGTGTTTCTTAATATTTTTATTTCAGGGCGCACCTATGAAATAACCTGTGCTTTGGGACGCATCACTGATTTTAATGTAAACAATTTAGTTCTGAGATTTGATAATAGGAAAATGACAATAAATTAAAAGGTATAGTTTTTTTAAGAGAGAGAGAGAGAGAGAGAGAGAGAGAGAGAGAGAGAGAGAGAGAGAGAGAGAGAGAGAGAGAGAGAGAGAGATAGTAAAAATTATTTAAATCCCGAGGAAAGAAGGCAAAGAGAAAGTATTATCAATTGATGCTTAGACATTAAAGAAATTTTTCTTCCAGTTCAAAATATCGAGTGGCGGAGACCTGACTCAGACTTAAAAACCACATAATTGGTGATTCTAAAATAAATTAAAACGACGCAAATTTTTAAAATAAAAATCTGTTATATAAACTTAATCTTCTGATATCTTGGGGCGCACCTGGCTACCTTTCAGGGCACACCGTTTGAGAAGCACTGGTCTAGATTATAGTAGGTTGGGACTAGTCTAAAATACTTTAAGGTCTAGATAGTTGTAGATCGTGAAGTCTAGATATGATGCTTAGATAGTTTTCAAGGAGGTTGATCATGATGACAGGTCTATTCTAATAATTCATAGGCAATCAAATCTGGATAGGTAATCTCTGTTTTTCTACTTCAATGCTTTTCTTAACCACTTACTAGTCTAATCAATAAAATTTTATTATATTATTTATTACAAAATTAAATAAAATGAATTCACCGAAAAAAAAATATATACAAGAGATCAGAAAAACCCCCAATATCATCGTCATCATGTAGAATGATGTGAGCCGCTGTGATGAAAGCTAAGACTCTTGCCTTATAATAAAATAGTTATGTAGTTGACTATTTATAGTAAATAAATTTATGGTTTTATTATATTATGTTCAACTATTCCTATTTATAGGTATAGTTTTATTTTAATTCGTCAAACGGTATGGGTTGTACAGCTCTCACAATCTTTCAGATTGAATTATAAGTCAAAATTTTTACATTTTATTGAACAAAACAATATTTTCTGTTGGTTTTAAAAATCTGAAGATCTTTTGTTCATTGCTTTTGTAGCCTCAAAGATAATGCCTGAATTTTAAGACTGGAATTAGTAGTTTATGAGAAAAAAAAATGTCGTCTAAAAACAGGTTTTTGGCTAAAAAACTAACTTTTCCATCATATATAATTTCTCTTAAACTATACTGTACATCTACGCTATGAAGTCCATTTTTGTCGAAAATATCTATTTGATTCATAAAAGATTATGGACCGTAGCGTGAGCACAAAGTTTGGATACTTAAACAGACTTCAATGAAGGCCGTAATCATTTCGAACAAAAAGAATTTCCAGCAGCTGAATTGTCACGGTGAAATCTGTTTAACTTCGAGGAATGAAATTTCCCAAAAAAAATAAACCATAAAAACAATATATCAGTAAGAAATAGAAATAAATTTTGGAATAATGGTACAGGTCACATTTGTTCACAATTACCTAGAAATTTTTTTAATAAACCGAAAAAATATTTATTTGTAGTTGTAATTGATTGATTGATTTGGTAGTTGATTGATTCATATATTGTATAGGAGGAATAAAATTCTTATATATATAAAACAACGGTGACCAGACATATATTTCATGATGCCTTTACAAAGTATGACGGAGTGTCGTCTAGCAAACAGTTGTAATAAAAAACATGTTAAATCTTTAAACAAAACGTACTGTTGATGTATAGTTCTTGGTGTGATTGTCTTTTGGCTATATAAAAGTACGAGAAACATGCTATTTTGTACTTTATTACAAAACGGACACTAATTTTAATTTCTGGTGGTTTAATGAACTTGAAATCTTTTGTTACATTCTTCAGATATTGTTCTGAAAAAAATAGTAACATTATAAAGGAGTCACTTTGGCATTAATCTTGAATCAAGAACGAAATGATATACGCATTTGAATCGGTAAATCAGCACAAAGATATAGATGAATTAATATACAAACTTAGAATAGATTACAGTAGTATTCTAAAAGAATAATTACTAAAAGTTTTAGATCTATCACAACTTAAGTTGTCAAACAGTAAAAGATGTTCTCAGGGAGTTGTGCTGCGCTCCTATTCTATTGGTCAGTAGTGGATGAAAACTGAATACTCTATCATGCTTGTAGTTACTATTCGCAGGGACGTGGAGAATACATTTTATTAGGAGATGACTAATGCATCATGCAACTTCCTTTTAGATGATGCAGCATGCTCCCCAAATTGTTGAAACATAGGTAAAAGAAAACTGTATGGGTATAAATCTAACTAAAACGATCATTGCAGCTAGCTGAAGGAAATAAAATATTAACCTAAAACTATCAAAGTTCAAAAAAATTATATAAATGATTAACTTGAGAAAAACATGTAACAGATATATTGGCTTATGAAAGAAAAGCAATGTTCCGTTGAAAGAACTCATTGTATGAAATATGCTCTCTTAACACTAAATCTTCTCTTTTATTTCAGAAAAGTACCATTACTGTTGTCGTAAATCAGTGTTTAATCATTTTAATAACATGTCAGATTGATCAATGACTTCAAGTTTATAATAACAAAGATAACAAGATAAAATGATTATAGTCACATGTATTCAAGTGATAGATGATTGGTTAATATGTACGTATAGACACATTAAATTAAAACAAAAATCTGGAGTGGCCTATATCAACTTACCTATAAGTAAACATAATATCAAACTTCTTGACAACTTGAAGAATTAGCTTAAAAATCCATTCTGTAATGTAAAACGAAAATGTCCATTCCTCATACTTAAAAATTACCCAAACATATGATTCATAACACAAGAAAATCTTCACCTGATATTAAGTTTTGTTCAAGAGTGTAACATACAGATTAATTAAAGCATGTTGTTAGACATAACCATCATACCATGGAAAGCATCAGAAATTATATTT
Source organism: Hermatobates lingyangjiaoensis (assembly GCA_026182355.1). Lineage (NCBI taxonomy): Eukaryota > Metazoa > Arthropoda > Insecta > Hemiptera > Hermatobatidae > Hermatobates > Hermatobates lingyangjiaoensis. The sequence goes on from JAPFBL010000079.1 coordinate 182,344, forward strand.
CATTGGCGTTGATTTTTTACATGGAAGAATTTCATTCTTCTTATCACATATTAAGTTAGTATATAATTTCAACTTTTTTTGAATAAACTTCTAAACTCAATTTTTGAGTTTTAAAAATCTAGTTTCAATATTTCAGTTTATTTACATAAACAATTTCTTAAGTCAATGTAAATAAATGTAAACAAATCCAACAAGTATAGCAGGTGATCCATTAGTTCAGGATAGATATTCAGTTTTTATAGATTTATATCTCTTTGCGGTAACTGGAATTTTATGATTTTGGTTATAAATTGCTCATTTTCTGATTCGTTTGTTGGTAAAACTTCATTGTTCTTAATGAGCTGATTAGCATCAAAACACATTTTCTGGAAACAAAAAATGTGCCAAAGCACCTCATTGGATAGTGCAATTTTGAAAGAAAAAAACTGCTTCAAATCATCCGCAAAGTAATGCTCTATTTTTTTGTTTAAATAGAATTAGAAATTTTTTAAACAAACCGAATGAAATAAATTATTTACAGTTGTAATAAAATTTGAAATGATTAATTGATTTCATATGATTGATTTATATGTTATATAGGTAGAATAAATATCTCCCTATATTCTCCTCAGATCCTTTCAGATTAAATCATAAGTCAAAATGTTTACATTTTATAAAAGAAAATATATTTCCAAATGTTTTAAAAATTTGAAGATTATGTCAGTAATTGCTTTTGTCATGCCATGGAATCACCAAAATAGCAAAACTGTAGAGTTAGTAGTTTAGGAGAAAAAAAAAATGTCTATGAACAGAAGCTTTGGCAAAAACAGTGACTTTTCAATCATGCATAATCGCTCTCAAATAATAGTTGACACATCTACACCAAGAGGCTCATTTTTATATAAAATACTAATTTGATAATTGTATAGACTGCAGCGACCGCACGAATTATAGGATACGCACCCACCCATAAAACACACAGACACAATCGAATAAAGTCATAAAAGAACTTTGGGTGTCTCAAAACGTGTAAATCTGTCAAAATCTCGAGATCAAAGTTTATTATGATCACTATACTAAACATAAAGTAAAATCTGTTGGTTTTGAACGAGTTTGATATTACGTTTACTTATAGCGAAGTGGAGTTTAGTTCACTCCAGATTTTTTTGTATTAAACTTCTAAAAAACAATTTTATTTCACTCAATCAACTTAAAAAATCCTAAGTTATTTTAAACAAACCTAATAAGTACAGAATGTGATCCATTATTTCAAGGTTAATTTTCAGTTTTTATAGTTATATTGCCCTTTGCAGTAATCCTAAGTTTATATTTTTTTTTTAAATTGCTAATGTGGTTAGTTATTTGAAAGAACTTTTTCTTCGTGGAATCGCACTTAAAATCGGGAATATTTCTTGACAAAGATTGGGTTTAAGCCCATAAGGGATTACTTTTGAAGCTCTCAGGTTACATATCGCCAACAGGTGATTACATACGAGTATAATACTTTGAAAGGTCCCCTAGCGTCCTATGTGAGTACGTTGTTTGTTTCTTAACGCCCACACTTATAAGGCTTTCACATTTAGTGCCGTTCTAGGGTGTGGAAATCGTGACTCCTTTATTATTTGGCATCCATTTTAGTAATGGGCGATCCACATGACCTGTTGATTCTACACTGGAAGTCCTAAATATTGCCTACTCAAGTGTATTAGAGTAGGGATCTTGAAATACGAGGTGTATAAATAAAGTAGTGAGACTGGCAACGTCGCTTTCGATCTGGCAACGCTGGAGACGCGTGGCCTTGAGTAGCGTCAGGTGCACGTGTGATGCGCCTCCAGTATGAATCTGAACTCGCCACAGTCATTTGTTTGTCCGTAGCGTTGGTTTTCGTGAAATGGTTTTTTCTTGAGCGTTTTAAAAATGAGTGACCTCAAAGTTGAGCAGCGGTGTGCAATCAAATTTTGCTTCAGACTTGGACATAATGCCACCGAAACTTTTGAAAAACTTCAGGAGGCCTATGGAGAACGTGTTTTATCAAGGGCACAGGTTTTTCGGTGGTTTAAGGAATTTTCAGAAGGAAGAGAGTCGATTGAAGATGAACCACGAAGCGGAAGGCCTTCAAGTGCAAACACCGATGAAAATGTCAACAGAGTACGGAACCTTGTGCGTTCAGATCGACGCTTAATCAGCACTTCTACCGTGAGGTCCTTGAAAGACTTCGAAAAAGAGTCCTTCGTGTGCGGCCAAACATCAAAGACAAGTGGGTGTTGCATCACGACAACGCGCCCTGTCACACTGCCATCTCAATAAACGAGTTTTTGGCCAGTAAAAACATTCCTGTTGCTCCTCAGCCTCCTTATTCACCAGACTTGAGTCCTTGTGACTTTTTCCTCTTCCCGAGATTGAAAAATCACCTCAAGGGAACTCATTCGGGACACTACAAAACATACAAACTGCTGTAACCGACCAGCTGAAGGCCATTCCAGAATCCGAGTTCCAGCAATGCTACAATGATTGGAAGGACCGTCTCCAGCGCTGTGTGGCTTCCGAAGGGAACTATTTTGAAGGTGACAATATCACATTGTAATTATATTTGAATAGAGAATTAAAAAAAAATCAGTCTCTCTACTTTATTTACACACCTCGTAGTACAGGCTCGGGATCGACGGTTTAACGTCCTGTCAGAGGGACGACATGCTCAGATTTATTCGCCTCCCACATGAATAAATTGAGGGCCAAGTGAGTATCGAACCTTGGATCTTCCAGTTCAGAGACAAGATGTTAATCCCTGAGATAACCTGGACTCTCAAATGTTTCGTTAGTATAGTTGAGAGGTTTTCAAACTTTTTTCGACGTGGAACCCTTTTTGCTTCAGTAACTTTCCCAGGAACCCCAGATTCTAATGATTTTATACAGTCATAATATAAATATTTTCGTATGCTTTTATGTATAGTATGTATGTTTAAAAACAATTGAAAATTAATGTTACTGTAATCGTATTTTTCGAAGAAAAATTCAAAACTAAATGATTTAAATTTTCATATCTTTCAGAAGTACATAACACATGAAACAGAATTATTAGCAACTTTAACACAATGTTTATTTTGTAATCATTTTTGGTTTTATAGTTGGAAGTTTGATACTCAAGTCAGACAGAGCATTAAGTCTACTTTGGTATTTAGTTTTTATGTGCAGTATAGAAGGAAAAACCGGTTTTACATAAGTAGGTAGTGGGAAGTGGCATCAATGTGTGAACTGCTATTTTGACAATAGAAGGAAATTCGGGAATCAGTTCCAAAAACTGACTAGTGATTCATCCTAAATATGAATAAAATTTTGGCCACTTCTACTTATGTGTATAAGTATTATTCGGTTTCATGATACACAACAAACAGAATAAATCTGTACCCACTAAAGAAAAAAAAATTAAAAAAATTTTTTCTCTTAATGTTTTTCGTGGAACCCCAGACAGTCCATTAAGGAACCCCTGGGTTCCGCGGAACCCAGTTTGGTAATCTATTTTATAGTTTAACAAACTAGTTGGTATCAAAGTGTAAAATATTCATGTTTCATATTGTTGTTATTTTTGTAATGATAATTGTTGGGACATTTGTTTATAACTATCAGCCTTATCTATAATGCAGATCTGTTTCATTTCTAATAATTATTAATGAAACGTAAACTAATCTATTTAATCAATGCAATCCAGTTTACAATGTATAGATGATCCTAGTTTATATTTTTGTCACTGAGATGAAGCTTTGGTTCCTACCCTCTGACCCGTGCCGCAAGGAGATATATTACATTAATAATGACAGTGATAAGTTCCCCATCGATTATCCCCTTTAAGAGCAGGTAATCTCCTTTGTGAATGATAACGTATCTCGAGTGCCAGACATTTCAGCGTCTTATCCTCTCTGATAACATTTCTTTAAACAGTGTCAAACACCGGAGACATTCTTTTACTCAAATCATTTCATATAACCTTGGCTTAAATAATCTTGTATTTTTATTTATGAAGTAAATTCTACGTTTTCTAATCAACGTCTCTTTTATTTTTGATAATAAATAAATAAATATCTACATTATGGATATACATATTTACTTTTTTAAATTATATATTCCTTTAACTATATAGAAGTTAAAAAATACAGCATAAAAAAACAAATAAGAATTTTTGAACAGTGTTACCACTTATATACCACTTTTATTTAAAGTGGTATATAAGGTTTTACTTTTATTTAAATATATGTAAGTGTTACCACTTTTACTGTGCTCCAAATCACAAGTAGCATTAACATTAGCACATTTTATAAATAATAAGTATAGTTATACATAATGAAACTAAGCATGATTATTGAATTGAAATGATTTAGTTTCGCTTTTATTTAATGACCTAGCAAATTTTGCTCCTACTAAATTAGCATTTTATCCTGATTTGATATAGATATCCAAGAAACATCGTTTTTCTTTATCATTATGGTTAACCCTAGTAATAATTACTTAAATTATATAATATATAGATTTTTTTTTTAGAGATACTAAAAAAACACAGGTGAATGTTTATTAGTTCGCAAACATGAGTCAAAATTAATGCTTTGACTGATGCTGATTTCATTCAACCATGACGTTTCATCACAGCTATATTGCTATTGTATTTGTCTTGTCGAAAGTGTATTCGTATACGAAATACGCCGCAATTTTATCACTATTTATTCAATATATAGCAAAAGTAATTTATTACTTTACAAATGCTAATGAACTTAAATTCAAAAGAAATTACACTGTGGAAGCACTGCTGTAAAATAGATTGTAAGTATGATGGCTTTGGTAATCAAGTTTTGATTCAAAACACAGGTCAAACATTGTCGAATCTCTTAAATAATTCACATTTATGACTAAAATTTTGACATTTTGAGTCAAAAGCTGAATGCTTTCTTCTTCATTTGCATGTCACTAGGACTAAAGCAAGATTATCCAAACAATACACTTCCTTAAGCCTTGACTCAACAAAGCGTCAATTGCAACATTCACTCAAACCCTAATGGTGGTTTATGAAAAATCAATACTGGAGTAATATTAAGGGATAATTCTCTATGGAATTGACAGGTGAATTGGAGGGTTGTCGCAATGGCTTTAAAGCCGAAACAGTGTTGATCAACTTCATTCTTAGTTTTCCCAAGAGGCAATAGTTGATTTGCAATTCATTCTAGTCGTGTTCTGTCAATGATGTTACATAACATTTCAAAAGTTATAGAATAAGCAAATTTAATAAAACAATTGAATTTATAGAGAAAAAATAAATTATGCAATAGTTTTTTATAGTTTAAAGAAAGAATCGTCAACATTTGGAGCTGGCAAGCGTATTGAGTGTGAAAACACACTCTTTTTCTAAACGGTTTCACACTGGTTTATGCCAACCCTACTCATAAACCTAACTGTGGTCATTATGAACCACTAGTGTATATCATTGCCTTTTGTTACCTTAAGGTCAAAATGAATATAAATAGCAATTTTTAAATAGTATAAAAATACATTTAAATAATACAAGTAAAGATTCCATTTTGTAAATATTCTTGCGCTTGGTGTTGATGCACGTTTATCAAAGCGTCATGTATGATGTATATCATATGTAGAACCATGCTAACATGTATAATATATTTATATAAATTCACTATAAAATCGGAAAGACCTTTCAAATTGAACAGAATATGAGTTCAAAAACAAAGTAGAGTAACACAAAGAGTAAAGAAACACATTTAGAAGCTCAAATTTTCGGGATCTGTCTTCAGGAGAAAAGACAAAGGGAGACCAAGCGCGTTGGCTTACTTCTTTTGCATCAACGGATAGCCCGAAATTTGAGTTTGTAACTGTGTTCTTTACTCTGTTTGTAACTATTCTTCGATTTTGAACTCGTATACTTATATAAATATATATAGTATATATATCTTATAGAAAACAATTCAATGAACTAACTGAAATTAATTCACTGGAAAAAACAATATAATAGATTATAAAAACTCAACACTGTATTTTGATGGAATCATCATTAGGCTATTTTGATAAATAAATCAGTGACGAAAATTTCACTAATCTACTGACGCTCCCTCGATACTCCTCTGACTCTGATAAAAGTCTTCCCAAGGGTTCTTTAGGTTTCTCATGTCGTAGGTTTTCATGTTTTTCTTTTCAGTATGGTGATATTCTCATATACGAGGATATAAAGCAGCCGGCAAATGTATTATAACATTCACTATAAATCAAACGAGTGATTGATATTCATCATCTACAGATAAATTTTTCCTGTAACGGTTCGTTATTTCCTTTTTCACTTCCAGATTGCTGGTCCTTTTCTAATACATAGTCACAAGCCTCTTTTGGTTATGATTATCAGTTGGTTGTGTCTAAAACAGTTTTGAGGAAAGGCAGGATAGTCAGATATGGTTGTGAAAGGAGTGGTGTTGAAGAAGAGGTGCTTTGGGACCTGTTTGAGCACGATGTGGCGACCAGTGCTCTCTATGCAAATCCACCAGCACCTCTCCATTAGCTACAACCACAGCATTACTCCCTGTCACTCCCAACACCTCCGCCAGAGATAAATTCCCTCTAAATACCTCATCACCCTTAAGCAGGCATTTTCCACATCCTTTCTTCGAGAATATCAGCCCAAATTGAGTATTAAGTCAGAAATACCGCTAAACAGTACTCCTTCGGCCCATTCGTGATGAATCGGCCTCACTTTGTATTACAGACTTAATCAAGTATTTGGTACTATTCAGAAAACACCTGCAGTTAATTTACTTAACTAAAAGCATTTTTACTGGCCTGGAAAAAATACATTTTTAAAGTGCTTTGTGTGATACAGTTTTTGTCATTTTCCTTTATTGAGTGATTCCCAGAACGTAGTTACCCCAGAAAGTATAGATTTCTAGTGCAGAAATAAAAAAAACCGCTTTTCATGGATTATCTTAATAAATAAGTGGTTGTTTCAGTATGGTAGTTTTCAAATTATTGTGTTAACCTTCAATATTTTTTTTATTGTTCAAAACGATCCCCTAGCGGGTGATGACGTCAGTCGTTAACCAGCTTTTTCTTTGATCGGTGATTCTACAAATTCTACATTGGGAGTCCTAAGCTGTGCCTAACTCAAGTACATTTTGAGTAGAGATCTTTAACGAACATTTGACTTCGTACAGGCTCGGGACCGACGGCTTAACGTCCTCTCCGCGGGACGACGTACTACTCAGATTTTTCACCTTCCCACGTCAATAAATCGATGGCCAGAACCTCGGAGTACCAGCCCAGCCCGGAGTACATTAACCACTGAGCTGACCTGGCCTCTCTAACTTCTCTGGCTAGTTATAAATAATTAACAAATATTTATTGTTGATAAATAAATGTAATAGTTATTTCACAGAAGTAGGTTACTCTAAAATAGTGGTTAGGTTGAGAAAAATCTAGGGCTGAGAGACACCTATGACAAGAGTAAGCCTTAATTAATTAATTAGTTAAAAAGCGAAAAAAATATTATTTAACTATGAAGAACAAATAGGGTTGTACTTATTGCAATTAGGTTAAGAACAAGGAACTGACCACTCAGCTAAATCCCTACGAATAATATTTCCTCACTAGGGGGGATGATCATTATTATTATTTGAGGGTGACTGTAGCACTGCGTCTTAAAAACTAATGTACTTCCCCCTATGTACTAAAGTACCCCAGCAGTTATCTTCAACGCCTCCAAGAAGCTCAGCACTTTGCTAGTTTCAGCGGTAAAAGTTTTTCTATGGTTTGTTGAGTGTCCCGAAGCACCTACCTCTGTGCAGCAAAGTTGCCTTACAGTCAGTCAGCAGGAGCTACGCTGCTTCTTCCTCTTCTTTGCAGAATCTGCACAAACCATCATTGATAATAGCCATTGAGGTTCCCTATGTTTCGGGAGAAAGTGACTTCCTTTTTCCTTCTTCAGGTCAGTCTTCTTCGGGCCCTTAGGTGCACTTGTGGGAGTTTTGCTCCCACTAGATAGCGCTTTTCGACCCTCTGCGTTTGCGGAGGATGGTCTCCGGACTTTTTTCTTTTTAATATCATACAGGAAAAAATCCCTGTTGGTGGTATTTTGTCCGCTCCGCATATCGAATACATACTAGTATACAGTACTCAAAGCACTGCATACCAGAGTAAGGCTATTTACTCAAGGGGTTCGCCTGGTCACCTTGAGTGCTCTGTTCGTAATACATTATTACCTGTATCATCCATTCTTCTGCACGGATTGCATAACGCCTTGGAGTGGGGCTGGGATAAGGGGAGAGGATTTGGGAAGTGGGAATTTATGGACTGATATAATACAGTCACTGATTATTTAATTTCTTTTATTGAAATTTATAAGTTTTAATGCAAATATTACTATAAAGTATTGGTTAGTATTAATAGATATTGCTGAAAATAATTATTTTTAGTCATGATTATAAACGTAAACTTCTTAATTTGTTTTAAAAATAATTTGACTTAATTTGTAGAAATGTGGGTATTTATTCATAATGAGTTAAATGCAAGTTTTTGTCCTTCCATGCCAGGTTTTTTAAAAGAAGACTGTCAAGGTTTGAAATCACTTTGCCTTACATGTTAGGTAGGGTGGTTGAAGTAGTTATTGGTTTAATTTTTACGAACAACAGTAGTACTTACAACTCTCATTATACAAAGCAAAACAAAACGTATAAAAAGTTCATAATTCATAAATCTCATTATCATTTATTAATATAAAATAAGCATAAATATAGTGCTTGGAGAGTGAGTTTGTGAGGGGATAGTGGCACTATGATCAACCCCTAAGAACCCAGTAAGTGGTTGAGTTTGATTGATATACTGCACCCTTGTGTGTGGGCTGGCCTTCAACCCCATCCGTCTGATCGCCGCCCTAATTGAGACATTAATCCTACCCTTGTTAAAAATCGCAACCATATCATTTCCTAATTGAGATGTGTTACAGGCTCTCAGACAGGGTGCTATTACAACATCTGTCTGACGGCTCAATGCCGATCTATCAAGCTTGATTTGAACTCATAAACTTGGTGCACTGTTATTAGATTGACCTCCCAGGAAGGAGACTCTACCGATCAGATCACATCAGCAAAATAGGCAAAGCTAAAACGTCAGAATAAGGTTCAAATTTAAAAAGAAATTAGGAAACATTGATATCTTATAAGCTCTAATCAATTTATTTAATCAATTTAAAGACAGAGCCAAGAAAATAAAATATATGTAGTACGTTTTAAACAAAAAGTTCATTACATAGTACATAGCTTTTACATGTATAATCAAATCAAAGTTAAATTGATTTGGGATGCAATAAATAGGATGTAACCAGGATATGCTAGCTTTCTCTGACATGACAGTTTCCAAAAGAGTCCGAATGGGGAAGAACATTACCATAGGAAGAATTGTTAATGCAGAGTATCCTTTGGAGTAAATAGCATCATCTAAGATATTAACTAAGATATCTAACTAAGATATTACTTAATATCATGTAATATTCTTCAAGTCAACAAGATAAACTTCAATGGTCATGGGTCAAAATGCACAGCAAGGTGAATGCCAAATTAGTGGAAAGGCATCTTACCCTTTTATCACTTCATTCGTTTAATTGAATTGTATGGCGGGATTCAATGAACAACTGGCGCTTTTACTTCTCCCTTATATTTAAAAAAAAAAAATAAACTACCTTGGCTAGTTTGGACCTTTGACCAGTGACCAGTAGCAAGGTTTATGCAAAAAGAATGCTTTATAAGCAATTAAACAACTATAAGTGAGAGAACAATCCAAAAAATCAACATTACTTCAAACATTACTTTAATACAAACTGACTTGAGTTTCAGTTTTGAGAACAAAAGTATTAATTCAAACAGACATGTATGGTATGGAGTAATAAATAACACTCGAAGTAAAAAAGCACAGATAAAAGTCATATAGCTTCTTCTACAGTAATATCTTCTCTGTAAGATCTTACATAACTCGATTTTGAGTAAGCTTGCTAAATTTTATGATTCATATTAACGAAACAACGAATATATCATGACAAGTCAAAATATCGTGAACATTTAACCCATAACTGTTGTATAGGTAGGCTCCAGGATAACAAAAATCTAATGAATACATCTTTCAAGCAGCATAAATTATTGACTATTACTTTACTATATTGTACTATATTAATCGTGAAAAAAGTCCAGCTCCACATTTTGACAGAATCACATGTTTTGAAGTACAAAATTTTGTTCGACCTTTTGATGGGTTCACTACAGACCACACTCTTTGATAAATCGAATTTATATATTAGACAAAAATAGTTCCCGTAGTGCAGTTACTTGTTATTTTTTGTGAAATTTTATGGTGGTTGGACAAAATATGATTTTAGACAATATTTTTTTCTCCTAAACTACTAGTTCCAATATCTTGAAATTTTGGGATCATCATGGAACTGACAAAATTAATAATTTTAAGAAACCTGTGTTTATTAAAACTACTCCAAAGGAAAATAAGACATTTTTAGCAAAAAAATATGGGGCATTTGACTTCTAAGAGATTCTAAAAGCTTTTAGTGAGGATACAAGCCATACTAGATAAGGGGTTATTTAAACTGAGGTTAGTAACAGTAGACTGAATGGCAATCTTATCCGTCATGCCTCGTACAATATCTGGAGAGGTTGACCGGTCCTTCTAGATCTTCAAGAGCTACTGATTGTGGATTTCATGTTTCTGATAACCTACTCCTGCTGTCCAGATCATTAAAATCTATTGTCTGCATAGTTAGCCCCATTATCTTGGTTTATATGTCTACTTAATTATTAAATTCTATTCTTTTATTTCTCTCCTCATCGTCTATTTCAAGTTCTTTGTGTCTCTTTTAATTTTATTAATGATCTGGTTATAATGTCTGTTTGACGGTTTGTCTGTTCGTTAATTATATTGTCCGTCATTTTATGCTTGTGAATATCTTCCCTTATGTTCATTCATTGTCCTTGTTGCACTCTCTGTACTAAGTTCATGTTCATTGTGCTTTTTTATGCTGTATGGGTTATGTCCAGTTTATTTAGGTGTGTGTGGTTTGATTTATTTGTATTTGTATTTCTGGTGTAGTCCTTGATGTGCTCTTTGATCTGTCTTTTAGTGTTCTTCCGTACGTAATTCTTGCCTCGGTCACACAATGGACTGATCCTCATACAGTACACTGTGACTAGAATATTCTTTCAACTGCACCAATGTGATCACAAATAATCACTTGGATTATAAGCATCCTCATTTGAAGCAAAAGTCTCTTATCTAATACACTGATAAGCCAAATATAATCATATATCCAGTACAGATACGTTAACTCTTAGGTGGTTACCTGAACAGAAGTCAATACAGGGTAATGAATGACTCTGTAGACCGATATGAAAAGGTTGGATTCCATTGAGGAATGGGTGCAATGGAAAGTACGAGTAGATAAAAGGAGGTTAATATAACAGGCTGTATTTTAATTTAAAAAGGTCATTCCAACAGAGGATAAATTTCTATAAACATGAATAAGTTGCATTAAGTATTTAAAAATATGTGTTCAATACATAAGCAGGCATCATTCTTTTATATATGATTCAAGCAAGCTGCAGTTAATGTTATAGAAACAGTGTAGACTTTGTATTGAAGAGGCTTTGGAATGTTTTGTCACTTTCTATGTGAACGCAAGGTAATCAATCACCTTGATGAGGTTAAAGGTTTTCATATTCACACTTGAGCCCATACAAGTGTGAGACACTTCTCTGAAGACAAGCATTAAAGAAATTAAAATTTAAAGTTGATTTTATAAACAAGAGTATAAAGCATAATACGAATGATACTGCAGAGGCGCCCCGAGCCCACTGAGACTCCTGTCTTAGTCTAATAATACCAATAATAATAATAATGATAATAATGGTAGTAATAGTAATAATAAGCCAGATTTTTTTAATCCAATTAATTTAATTTTATTAGAAATCAATTGGATATAGCCACAGAAAACGACAAAATACTTAAACTGATCAAATATGATATAGATAATATTTATCATACCGTTTGATAATAAAATAAAAATAAAACTCAATTGGTTGTAAACGAGTTTATCATATTTACTTATAGCAAAGTTGAATGTAGATCTCTCAATATTTTTTATATATCTATATGAATGTGTCATATGAAATCTATTGAAGTATCTGCGCATTCGACAATATCATTTTTTTGGTGAATAAGTGATGAGAGATCAAAAACCGCCAAATGTTCTTTTTTTTTCAATATATCTGGAGAACTAGATATATATCTGCACTCAAAGTTCAACATAACATACCCTATTATCTTATTAGTGTAATAACTGGAAAGATAATCAAATTAACTGATGGACATTTCAGCATTATTTTACAATTTGTACAAATATGTAAGAAATTGATTGTCAATTAATATAAGGCTGAATGCTCGTACTCCCAGATGACGAAAATCTCAATATCATTTCCTGAGGTTGACTTGCAGTGAATGATGCTATAGGGTAATAAGTGTTACTTTGCTCAAAAAGTAAGCCGTCATGACAGTGTGTGACTTTTGGCATAAATTACAATCAGGTGTTTTGTACATTGCTTGGTATTGCTAAAGAACTGGATAGTTTTCATCCAGTCGAAGGCTATTACAGACCTACATTTAATAGTTAAAAAGAAATCATCAAATGTGTTATAAAATTTATACCAACTCACCTACCCATCTGTTATCATAATGAATTCAGGATGTTTTATAAAGTTAAAAGCCTTAACTTATTTTTTTAATAATATTTTTATCTTGTTCATTCTAAAGCAAATAGGTTTATATGTTTCTTTGGTATCATGATGACTGTATTAAACAGGGATTGCAGATACCTTAATGATAATATTCATTTTTTGGTTGTTTTTTTGATTTGAGATTCGCTTGTGTTTATTGCAATATTTATGCATATTTATAAATTATGTTTATTTTATTTTGAAAATATATATACTCTGAAATGCTCAAACTGTAGCCTTTTTGTGTTTTGTATTGAGATAGAGTGTAGTGTTTTCTTTTATTGTAATCTGTCTCTAATTTTAAAGAGTGGCAGGAATTAATGTGATACTTTTTGACTTGTTTCACGTTATTGTGTAGTTTAGGGCGGCTTACTGGACTGACATTAGTGTCTTTAAGCTGAGCAAATCGGGTAGTGATCACGCAAGAACCAGCTCTGCGAATCGGCAGTAAATCACGCCATTAGTGCCCACTTCTAAACGCACGGCGCAGAAAAAACAACCCTTGTCTTTGACCAAAACCACCGTAAATCATCGTGGAGAGGAAACCGCAACCGAAGTATCCCTAATAGTTCGTTTAGAGTGAGTAACAAATGGGTGACTGGGAGGGTTGAAACCACAAGCACACCCCCACAAACATAAATCTGGCCTCCATTTTCCTAATAGGATAATGCGCCCATATTTCGCCCGAGTCCTTAACCACAATATATATTAATGAGAGGCCTCGAAGGTGAGAGTTAGGGAAAAAATAGACTCGGAATTCCTAGACAATCAGATAACTAGACAAGAGGTCTGGTGTCAGATTGCTCTCGAGTGCCTCCTAGACTCGTCATTTACAAAATGTCTCTTCCTTGAGTGTATGTGTGATTGTTTTAGTGTATGTTTGTAATGGTATGTATGTGGACTCAATATGACTGGTATATGAGTAAAAGGATATGTTAGTTGTAGTATTTCAGGTTTTATTAAAATTATAAATGCTATCAAGGAAAACAATATGTTAAGTAATAGACTTCAGATATATTTTAGAAATTTTACAGTAAACACTCTGTGTTATTTCAAGTTGGGGTTTCAGTTTATAAAATCATATTGACTTTTATAGTAATCAAAATGTAATAATTTTTTTTTTGGTATATTAATTTTTGATAATGTTTTCTCACAAAATATCTTTGTTTTTTAATTAGCCGTTTAGCATAAAAGAAAAGTTTGTGAAGTCATAAAATGTACCATAATTATCATTTCCGTCCAGGAAATTTCAAGAAAAAGTTATTATCGACGCTGAAGATGTAATTTTTGGGTATATATTCATTAGGATTTGTCAACTAGTGGGACCGATCACAAGTACATTGTCAACTCGTATTGTGAGCACAAGATTTTAAAAAAAAATAATATGTCAAAAATGCCACATTTATTAAAAAACTGACCGGTTATTAAAGAAGTATCAAAATTATTTGAGTTAAAACTGATGAATTTTATAATAGTACCAAAATTTAAACATTCGAGAGTTAGCAGTTATGGAGAAAAAATATCTAAAATCACATTAGGTCGAAAAAGTTACTTCCAAATAATTTAATATTACCCAAAACAACAGGACACGTCTGTACTATAGGGTCTATTCGAGTAAAATATTAATTTGAAATTTGATCAGTATCAAAGGGTGTGCCAAAAACTTCTGGATACATACCCAATCACACAAAAACACGCACGCACATTCAATGTGATCTTTAGGATTTCAAAGATCACAAAACGTATCAATCTACCAAATACACTAACATGAATTTTTTCATACTTGCTATAAATTGCTATAAAAATCGAAAATTGTGTAAGATACGAGTATATTAATTTAATAACTTCAATATCAAAAATTTCTTTATAATGACAAAAACAAAATTGAAATATAAATGTCAAGCAAGCACGATTTGATGGTTTATGTTTATTTCTGAGGGACGTCAAATCATCATTTACTGCATCCTATTAATTACATTAAACAATGATAGATTTTTTTTTAAATTGTAAATAACATACGATTATGCGGTTATAAGTTTGAAAAATCATTAACTCATATGTAGTTATGATATGATCTATTATCGTTATTGAGGAATTATATCTTGAATCAACATATTTAAAAATCCATTTTTTACTTGTATACACACTCATAGTAATTTCACTGTAATTCTTATAAAGTACAGTGATAATAATGACATCTGGATTGAACTACACTTAACTTTACTGTAATAAAATTAAACTCGTTTACAACACACTCATTATTTGTTTTACTTCATGTGGTAATACATTCATGATGGGCAATAATGTATCAGTTGTTTATACGTGTTTATGATTCTTTTATTATTTATAAGAAAGTTTAAATCATTAATCAATCTGATATTTTATTAGAATTATTAAACCGAAGACTTCTAATCTCATCGGATTTCTACTGTCCGCAACAATGCTTCTCGTACTGTATATTCCATTCTTGCTGAATTTAACTTGTGATTTTACGTTCTTTAATGACATTCATAAATATATATAGAGACGTACCCCTCACTTCTGTAGTTTTCGTTATGGTTTTACAAGTAACATTATCCTTTGCAAGGTGAACTCATCGCATTTAGATATAATGTGGTCAGAGTTTTCTTGTATTATGCTTCATGGAAAAGTCTTTTTTTTTTGTCTAAAATATGTTTTTAAACAAATTTTTTTCCCCCAAATTACTAACTCTAGATTGCTGAAGATTTTGGCATTATTTTTGAAGTTATAAAAGCAATAAGTAGAAAACTCTTCAGAATTTTAAAACGACTGAATATTTTTTTTTATAACATGTAAAAGTTTTGACTTATCATAAATCTGAAAGATTCTGAAGATGATAGAAGGCATACCAATAGACAATCACAATAAAATTATACCTAAAAATAAAACATTAATGGGAGATTAGTTTAATCAAATCTTTTTAAAATTACATGAAATAAAGGGCGTTAAAGTCAATTTAATTTTTTTTACGCTAAACGGCTAATTAAAAAACAATGAAATTTTCCTGAAAAAGTGAACCAAAAATATGCTATATATATAAAAAAAATCGTGAAATTTCAATTACTATAAAGAGGAATAAAACTACAAAAACTGAATTTTCATCCTGGACTAATGGATCACCTGCTATACTTGTGGTATTTGTTAACATTTATCTATAGTTAGTTCGAAATTTTTTGACCGAATCGACTGAAATAAATTTTTTTTTTATCATCTTTATTTACAACTACGCATATTATGCGTAACAAGCATATTTAGTAATAGATTACACAATGACATCGATGCACATGAGCAAAGAATGAAACCCAGTGGTTCAACTTCTCACTTTGGGTTTTTTTTTTTTTTTTTTAAGTATATTATTGTAATAGCAGATCCCTGAGCCATTTTCTCTTGAGTCGTCTTGGGGGATTCTGGGAAGGTGAGGAGGAAGCAAGGATTCGTACAAATGGATTTGGGTGAGAGGAAAGGTTGTTGTGAAATGACTTGTAACGATCAAAGCCTAGGTTTTGGATGAATGAAATTTTTATGAAGAGTGTAGTTTTTGACGTAATAAGGAGCATTTGTGGTAGTACGGAGGATTTTAGATTGCAATGATTGTATTCTATGAATATTGGATGGTTTTGCACAACCCCATAGTTCAAGTCCGTAAGTCCAGATCGGTCGCAGTAATGTTTTGTATAGTAGTACTTTCTTATGTAGCGTCAATTTTGAGTGTTTCCCTAGAAGTCTGTACAGTAGTAAGAATCGTCGTTTTAAGTCAAGTCCTTTTAGTCGGGTATGAGGATTCCAAGTTAGTCTTTTGTCAATGAAGAGCCCTAAGTACCTGACCACATCTCTCGTTGGAAGGAGAGCGCTATTCATAGTAACATTGGGACATTGAAATAAAATTATGTTTAGAAGTTTAACAATAAGAGGTTAATTTTTTAATAAAAAAAATTTGTTATGATTTAATGACTTATTATGAGGTATAAGAAGAATAAAATTCGTTCATGTAGAAAATTAGCACATCAAATGTGTAGTTTTTGATTCTTTCCATGGTAGGATGGGTTTAGCTAACAAAATGTTCTAATGTATATGTTACAGTCTTGAAGAGAACTTAGTATCTGATGTAAATTCTCTTGTGTTTATAGATCGTATTATCTTTAGATTCTATTGGAGTTTGAGGAATTGACTCCGTTCTATATTATAAAATGGATAATAATTTGAAGCTAATTCTTCAGTGATTCGACGACACTGAAATGTGTTTATATATGTTTCTGAAAATTATAAGACATAATAGGAATATTATGAAGTCTTAAAGAGGAAAACTTTGGCTTAAATCTTTAATGCAGAAGGAGATCACATAAACGACATTAAATGTAATACATCTTCTGGTAATATAATGTTACAGATGTCCATGTACGAGACCTACTAGCTATGGGAACAAAAGCCATGTTCTACCGTAAGAGATTATTTCGTAACACGAAATCAATTGACAAAAGTGTTATTGTTTCTGTGGTAATATAATGATATTACATGCATAAGTTGTAATATGATAAATAGATATTGATAAATGTGTCAATCACTATCTGTACTGTCCCCAGGAAAGAAATGCTAATAAACAATATAGACATATATTACGCCTAAATGTGACATTATATACCCAAGAAATATGATATTACATTTACTTATAGCAAAGTTCAGTGCAGGCCACTCCAGATTTTTTCCTTAAGTTCAGAGTTATTTTTTATTTACCAGAATTAGTAATTTTTAGTGTTTATTTTCTAAATGTAGAAGAAGGGTAATAAAAAAGTTTAGGCTCGCTATAAACTTCGTTTGCTTCTACAAGTTTGTAAATTATTTCTTTTAAAATTTTAAATCATGAAAATCTATGTTCGGTAATTTTTCTGCATTAAGAAGTGATTTAACCAACTGAACATAATTATATTTCTGGTCATAGTAATACAATGTAACTTATGGGGGCCAGCTTAGCTCATTGGCCAAGAAAACTAAGGCTCCCAAGCACCAGCATCTGTCAACAAGACAGAGAGACACATTATCAACTAAGCCATGAATGAAGGGGCCAGGTTAGCTCAGTGGTTAACGTACTCACCTCTGGGCTGTAAGTCCGGGGTTCAATCCCTACCAGCCATCGATTTATTCACACGGGACGTGAATAAATCTGAGTATGTCGTCCCTCGGAGAGCCCGTTAAGCCATCGGTTCCGAGCCTGTACGCTGTCAGGTACTCGTTAAAGATCGCTACTCAAAACGCACTTGAGTTAGGCAACATTTAGGAGTCCCAATGTAGAATCACCGATCAAACAAAAAGCCGTTAAATGGTTGGGTTATTCATCACTCGCTAGGGGATGGATTTGAACAGTAAAAAAAAAATACAATGTAACCTATATTCTTATTCCATTCCTGTATTATTGTCAAATTTTTATCTGATAGATAAGGATCAAATTTTTATACGTATTTTGGTTCCAAGATCTTAGTGACCATTTACGCAATTAAAAAATTCTTTCCTCCAATGTTCGTAGAATATGGCTGATAAGATGAATTTTGTTATTCGCAGAACACTATTAGTTACACTTCTTTCCGTAGCATATAAATATGAGTTTTTATTTATAACGACAAAAATTTTTCAGAAGGAGATTGAAAAATATTAATGATTTAGGAACAACTTTCTTTCCCAAACACTCAACTTCAACTTTAAAAATTAACTTTAGTTTTAATTTATAGGACTTGACAAAACTAGGGAACAATTGCTTACTACAAGTATAAAGGTAAAAACAAAACAAAAAAAAATCGTCAAAGCTATGGATAATTGCCTATTACGACTATCTGAGTAATTTAAATATCAACTTTTCTTAAACTAAAATGTTCACTTAAATTTATTAGTGCTTTTCAATCTAATTCACAGTGAAAGAAGAAGTAAATTGTAAATTATCTTTTTTGAAAGTCCTTGTTCATAAATTACTTAAAGTAATCTATGTTGCAAACCCAATAACGTACTTGTTCATGTCCACATCTATTCTGCGAATCCCAGAAATATTTGTTTTTAGGCAAATGTTTTCGAGTCGTATGTATTAGAAATTGTGATAAATCTGCCCCCCTAAAATCCTTAATGATAAACTATGAACATGACTTATATTGTTTACTTATAAAAATAATAAGCGCCCCTTAAATTTAAAGAGCTCTAGAAAAACGTTTTCCAATGCTAAACATAAACCATTTGGATTGCATAGTCAAATAGTATAGTGTTGCCATATCATGAGTCACATGACGTACTTTCAATGCTTCCTCGTAGTTTTAAATTTTCAAAAGAAAAAAAGGTAATTTGTTCATTCCAAACTCTCCTGGGAAATTGAAGTGTAGTATTGTTTAATATTCCTTGTAAGAATTCTCGTCAAATATTCATCGATTAATCTAGTAAATCATCAGCATTGCGTAAACAAAGCGGCCACTTATTTTTGCATACAAATAATAATTATCATGATTTCATTTGGACAGAGACTATAACGTTCACATATGACAAACTGATGTTGGTGAGTGTCTTTAACTAAATTTACTAGACGCAATGCTTTAATACATATTAGTAACGGTTTATTCATGTCAGATTCAGTTGTAAACGAGAGCATTAGCTTGAGCTCTCGTAAGAGATACCTTTTACTTATTTCTTCCTAAACTCCTTCTTTTACTCTGACTTTCTCAGTCTCTGTTTCCTTTCTTTGCTCTTTACACCTTTTAAAACACCAGTCTTGCTTCCCTTCCACACTAGTACCACACCAGATGCTCTATTTCACTTCTTTTATTTTGACTGAGATTTTGACTAAAACCATCTGTTTTTTCTTAAATATCTTAGTCCCATTTTTAATTTTAATTGTTAAATTCTATTTAAAAGTTGTGTAGTAATTCTCAAATAATCATCTGTTGAATCATAGTATCCATACATATAAGAATTTTAAGACTAAAATAAATTAATGACTTAGAAAGCTTTATAGTTTTAGAAAGCTCCATACAAAATTTATTGTATTTCATTATGTGTATACCCTTTTTTCTCATATCCTGTTGATGAACATTGAACATATATGAGTAGTGGATGAAGATAAAATTATTGTAACCTTTTTTTCATTTGATGATCTTACTGCTATTTGTAGATGGACAAAAAGGAGTGCATTAAAGAAACTTCTAAGTACACAGGATCTTTAATTTTAGGCTAACAACATTAGTGAGGTTTGTTACAATATGCATTTAATACTGTTAGGTCTACTCAGGCAAAATACATTGACAGCTTTTTTTTTTCTGCATTAGCAAACTAAATTTCAAATTAATTCAAATCGCTGTACAAAAACAAAAAAAAAATTACAATAGTAAAAACAGAAATGCGTAGCCAAGCTAGTCTTCTAAAACACATACAAGTTACACTTTTCAATAAACACCTAACAACAAAGTGCTTACATTGAACCAAGGTCCATTTTCACGGTGTAAAGAAAAAAAAAAATATCCCAGTTGTATATCTAAAGGAAATTATTAAATTTAAGTAATACAAGTTATACATAAAACTGTTTTTTTTTTCGTTATTTAATCTGTTTAAACAACTGAGATTGCAAAATAAACTTAACACTTAGGCTTTCAGTCTAGTATGGTAAACATATGTTACTTTCCTGAATGACGATTTGAAAAAACCGACCTTTCATGCTTCCTGTCACAGCATCAGTAAATTTATTAACTAACCTTTTGAAACATTCACTTTCCTATCTTAGTCAATTGAACACATGTCGTTACATGTATATATATATATATATATATATAACACAGAATACTTAAATTGAAAACTTAACACTATAATATTATACAAAAATTATACAACAAAAACGTTTATATGCACACTGGAATGAATAAATTAATATACTTTATGAAAAAAATATATATACGTAAATAGCCTATAAAGAGGCGAAATTATATACATAGGTCACATAAAGGTGGGAGTGAGTTGAAATACTCAAAGACGAGGGTAATCCCTTTGAACCTTAAAAAACTGGATTTAGTTTAATATATGGGCAAAATATAACAAAGTAATTGTTCAAAAAAAAACTAATATATATTAATATATTGAAATAAAGAAACTCTCGACCAACAGTCCTTTGGACACAGAACTACTCAAATAGTAGATGTGGGGGATGGATTTCGATTCAAATCGGTCAATCAATGATTTTTATAGTTACTTTTCAATGGTAAATCTCCAGCAATTAGTGGTTATTCAAAGATAAATTTCATTTTTGCTGTGGTAAAGGCTAAATTTTAAAGTTGTTAACATATTTGATTGTAGGTAAATATATATGAAGTCAACATGTTTGTGTTTGATTAATGTAATGTATACACATATTAGGGTGGTATGTAATATTTGAAATATTATATAGTATATTAATAAATGAAATATTATAGTAAACAACGTTTGTTGATATATTCGATTAGGTTGTTTGACGGCTGATGATTGATATCTGATTGCAGTCACTTCTTAACAAATGCACCTCTCTTACATCAGCTGACGATGGATATACTGATCAGGTCAGCAGTGAATTAGTATTATTGTTATTGGTTATCTCAGGATTAGGTCAATTCTAGACTGACCTAAACTTACTACATCCTGTACTTTCTTCTTTACTCTTTTTCCCTATTCCTACATTACTGGGCAGAAGATTCCGCAGCCAGTTCAGCAAAAAAATATATGACAAATAAGACAATTTAGATATTCACCCAATTTAATTTGTTTTCTTCTTTTTTTTTATATTCAAGTGTTTTTAAAAACAGAAACTAACAATTTCAAAAATTTCAGCATAAATCTTTGCTATATTAAATATAACAAAACTCTATTATGATAACTTATTATATGCAGATAAGACATATCGGTCAAATAACTAGGCCAATAAATAACTGGATAATTTAAAATTATTTTACAATTTTTAATAGTAATTACACGGAATATAACAAAGCAATGAATTTAAAAATTGAAATGACATTTATTAGAGATTTCTCAAGTAATAAATGATTTCAGAGAAACAATGAAAGATAGTTTTAGTAAAAACCAAACTCGTTGTTTTATGAAAGTAAAAAAAATTTCAAAAAATTAATAAATGTTTTAGCAAAAAATTTTAAGAAAAAAATTAAATAATGTTTAATAATTAATAACATTTAGTTGTGTAATAGAATAATTGAATTATAGGATTATCTAATATATATATACATATACAAATACATACATATAAGTGGGAGACTAACCAAAAATTTTCTTCAAAGAATTAATCTCTAAAGTTTAATAACAATAATAAAGAAAGTAAATATTGTGAAAATCTTGATTCATGTCAGAGGTAGGCTTTGAAAGAAGTTGACTGCAATCAAAATGGCGTTATTGTAGTCCGGTTGCTTGTTTATGTTTTGACAGGAAATAAAAGTTTAAAAGTATGTATGGACATTAATGAAGTTTTGTGTCGGTGGAAAGGAGGAGTTTATTTGTTTGGGATGGGCTGGAGATTTTCATGAGCAGCACATTGACGGCATGAAGTCACGGAAGCGGCATGAGAGGTGCTGGAGAGAAGCAAGGCTTGAGGAGAGGATGCCACTGGTGAGAGTTGGTCCCGGGCCGAGGCAGTGACTAGAAGGACGGGGGGCAGGCCGGACGGCCTAGGGGCGGCGGGGCCGGCGGTGCCGCAGTCGGGGGCGGCCCACGAGCGTCAGGCCCACTCGCCGAGGCAGACTGGCTGCGCCTTGCGCGCGGTGGTGTGCCTCGATGCTGAACTGCTCGTCCAGCTTGATGAAGTCGAGGCAGCGCTGTGGGGGCCGAACGCGCCGCCCCCGGGGGCCGCGCTCCCACCACGTCACTGGTTTGCCTTGCCCCGTGAACCCCACCAGGTAGCTCGGGTCTGCTGACGACCGGTACCTCGTATAGCTGCTCTCCAGCATCTCTTCCTTGAACTGACACATCCGCCCTCTGTTCCTCTTCTGTAACAAAAAAAAACACTCTTTACAATCATCTCCCAAACCAATCGCTTGCGAAAAATGATATTTCAAATGAAGGCAAATGACTAAGATTAATTAAGGGACTGTGTTATGAGACATGGGATATCAACTGTGAATATCAGTCCACAAGCTTTTCATATATATAGTCTACTACAACAGAAATCACTTCGACATTAAAATAAAATGCTGTAAACCCCAAGACTTGTTGATGTTACTCGCTGTAAACTAACTTTTCCTTCGCCCTTGTGGTGAGTTCCCCACATTCTTATTATGTGTCGTTACTGGAACTTGCCCAGTCATATAGACTGTAATCTCCCAAATACTGTGAATAATATAAAATACTCTATTATTACAGAAATAAAACTGATTTAATTGTTTATAAAAACTATATGCTTTTAATACAGAGTATATAGAGTAAAATTCTCAATATTATAAAACAAGCTAAGAGATGTGTATACAAGTATACAAGCTTAAATGTAATAACAAAAATCGAAAAAAATTTGAGCATTTGGGAGTGTTACTCCATGTTTGAAAGAACTGAGAAAAGAAGGAAGAAAGGGAGTAGATGATGATGTAAATGAAAGATTGTTTTAGAACCGTAAATGTGCCGATCAACGGTGCCATATTCCCTTGATTTTATCAATTTAATTTTGTGTTTTTAAAGCGAAGAAATGCCCAAAAAATCACTCAATAAAAAATGAATCTTTATAATATAAAGTAAAATTCTTCAAAAAAATAATAACTTATAAAATAAAAACAAACAAATTAATTAAAAGTTAAAAAAAAATTAATTTAAGAAAAAAAAGCACTTCTGAATATTACTAACGGTTCAAGTTGATAACTGGATTTGAACGAGCTCCTAAGAGCTATATGTCGGCTTCGTCAGAAGCTCTTAAAGTGACAGATATGTTGTGACGAGGGACTGATTTTAGTATCTGAACTTTAAAGTATTCCTTGAAACATAGATTATGGTTGAACTGAGACTTTACGAGCTATGACGGATTGTATTATTACTAATTCTAATAGATTATGGGAATTGGCATGAATAACAACAATCCCGACTGACCGAGGATCATTGTTCTTCTGGACAATGAAGTTGTAGTCATTCCAGGAGGAATGTATATATTAGCTGTACATATTAGCTTTTCCAGGCCTCGCAGCTCCTGATGTTATACAAGATTTGTTTTTTTCAACTCTTCGACGTTCTATCAAATTGCCTACTGAAGGGTATTGGAAATAAGTTATCAGGGTCACACTATCCTCAGGTTTAATTCATCCGTATACTGGTTCTTGTAGAATAGTTTGTGGTTTGTCCCTGTCTTTAGGCTCCCATTATCTGAGGTGAATCTTTTCTCCACTCAGCGTTTTAGAATGCTGTCAAAATATTTGTTTGATTAACCATTATGAAATAGGGCTTGTTTTGGTTAAAGAAATATTGCTGTTAAAAAGGTCCCGGATGAGGCGGCCTGAGAATTGAAAGGACTAAGAAAAAAATTGGAAAAGATATCCAAAAAATTGATTAAGAAAAAAGTAGGTAGAAAATTTAATCTCACACACATACATTTACTCAATGATCAAACCACAATAAGAAATGGGAAAAATTTAAAAAGAGTGGAAAATGGGAAAAAGAGTGGTTTGATGATTGATTGTTATTTCACGTGTTTATGTGAAATCTTTTTATACATTTACTCGTATATATATATTGATCAGAGTCAAAAACCCAAATGACGAAGACCACTTACTACGGCTGAAAGATCTTTCTTTTTAAAATATATAAAAAGATTTCACATAAACAAGTGAAATAACAATCAATGATCAAACCACAATAAGAAAATTGGAAAACAAGACTAAGATCTTTCAACCGTAACAAGCGGTCTTCGTCAGAGTCAAAAACCCAACTGAAACACTAGATGCAGAAAACATCTTGTGAGGGGTTCAGAAGGGTGGGAGAGAAGAGTGGTATTTTAAAAGGGTGAAAGCGCAGGAAAGGACTAATGTCCAGAAAGGGATGTCCAGAAACAAAGGAGTGCAGTAAGAAAGAGTAAAAAACTATCCGCTAGCTGTCAACCCTCTTAGAAGAGGTTAACCTCTTCTATATATACTTTTTCGTTGAAAATACGATCCAATACAGATCAAATACAGTTCAATGTACATATAGAAAGATAGAGAAATTAAAAACACACGCTTACAGTCTCTAATTTTCGGTTGAACCGTCTTAGGGAGAGATAAGAGAGGGAAACCAAGTGTACTGGTACAAGTTGGTCTCCAACCGTCTCTGTACCAGTGCGCTTGGTTTCCCTCTCTTATCTCTCCTGAAGACGGTTCAACCGAAAATTAGAGGATGTAAGTGTGTGTTTTTATTTCTCTATGTTTCTATATATATATATATATATATATGGATTAATTTACCACAATGAAAACAATTTTTGAAACAATACTCTAAGGCCTTTCGTTAACAGATCTTCAGAGAGCAAGTGAACTAAAAAAACAATAAATACTTGTTAACTTGTTTTTTTAGTTCACTTGCTCTCTGAAGATGTGTTAACGAAAGGCCTTAGAGCATTGTTTCAAAAATTGTTTTCATTGTAGTAAATTAATCCATCTATTATATCAAGTGTTATTTTGATTATTATTCATATATATATATATATATATATATTTAATAGTAAGTTTTTTTAGGGCTAGTTTTTTAAATTAAAATAGTCCTTATATATATAAGGAGTATAAAATTATAAATATAATTTGAAGGCAATCCTTCATTTATGCACGCTTGCCTGAATAGAGTCTCATATTTTTTACAAATATCTATATTTCCTACATTGTATATTTACAATTTTCCTTTGTACAATCTTCAATTGGGGGAAGGAAGAATTTGAGATGCATTACCATATATAGTACGAGTATCAACGATAACGCAAGGAGATTATTCCGCGGCCTTGAGAAATGTATAAGGAAAATGTTAGTAGAAAATAAACTCTTACATATAAAAAGAAATCTTGTTATTTTTATATACATTTTTTTTAATAAAACATCATTCAGTTTATATATATATATTTTTTTGAAAACAAGACTAAGATCCGGTTGGGTTTTTGACTCTGACGAAGACCGCTTGTTTGGTTTGAAAGGTTTTAGTCTTTTTTTCCCCATTTCATATTGTGATTTGATCATTGATTGTTATTTCACGTGTTATGTGAAATCTTTACATATATATTTCAGTTTTCTGTCATATAACAATATCAGTCAAAATAAGTTCTACTGAATTAAAAATGAATTACAGGTGAACAGATTACTACAGGTTACCTGTAGATATCATTCAAATATGTTTATTAGATAGTTTACTGATACATTAACTCGAATTAATTTCGATGCGGATTTTATATTTACTGTTTTATAAATCTATTTTATTAATTTACGTTGAATTTTTGTTGACACTGCGTTATTTTTATATAGATTTTATTTTGTGGTATCCCAATCCTTTTTGATATTTCAATATTTGTTTGGTGTTGCATGGTTTTAATATAGGTTCTTTTATTTCAATAAATATTTATATTTGGATACTTGTCTTTAGCTGACACTTAATCACATACAAACCAATATTTGCTATATTTACGATTGCCAGAGCACAGAATATTCAAATTGTCAGAAGATGTGATGCTGCAAGCTACAGCAAAATTTCGGCCAAAAGAGAAGTATTGGGACAAAGCACTGGATGATAATAAAATTAATTTTGCAGCGGGTTCATTCAGAAGGTTTTATAACTTCTAAAATATCATTACTTGAGTGCACTTACATAATTTAACTATATCGGAAATTTACATGCCTTGTTACGAGTATATTAGATACGGTTATTACTTAACTTCAAATTAGCTTGAAGCAGGCTATGTTTCTCATACTTGAATTTAAGAATGAGCTCTTTTAGAGAGGGTTTATGGCGAAGTGAAGTTGATAAGTTTCTTGAATGTTGGCTTTACACATTACAAGCTAAGAGGTGGCTCTCTATTAATGAGAGCCTGTGCGAGGAGAGCAAGGCCCGACTTAATTGGTTTTGGCAGCCGTTAGTGCCAATATCGCGGTTAGATCTCAGCTAAACACTTGATTAGCGGTTTACACGAAGCCGCCTTGGCCTTCTAATGGACCAATCACACAACGTCTCGTCTCACCCTCTTAATAGCTATTCCCTCTCTCTCTCCCACCCTCACAGAGTACCACTTTTTTATTTTATAACAACTCTGTTCAACATTACGTAATTATAACAACTTCATTCGTTTTCTTTCATTTGAAAGTCAATGAACTTTGTAATTATCACAATGATAATTTAAATTAAAGTTGCTCTCTTCTCGAGAAGTCGAGAATTGAATCCGCACATTTCTGGCCAAGTTAGTGTCACCGAGGAGTACTTATCTGTCAATTTGAATTTTGAAAATAAAAAACAAACCATCATATTTAAAATAGATGTAAGTTTCAAACCTACCTATAACAGTATATAACAGAAAATTTGCAAGTTCAAAAATATATTTAACCAAATTATTTCATATGAAATAATATTTAAAATAAAATTTTGGGGCACACAGAATTACACACAAGTACTTCATTAAGTACTGGTATCACTGATATAGATAATTGAATTTCAATTATTACTATTATATTTTCTTAATTAGCTCATTAAGAAATTCAAATATTACATATCCATATGAAGTTAGTAATACTAAAACTCAAATAAGGGAATTAAACTCACATCTCTGTGAATCTTACTAGCAAAGCGACTGAGAAGCTAAAATTTTCATATGGCTTGGTAACCTGTATATGAATGTATACGTAACAAGCTAAAAGTTACGTGAATGTATATTTTTAAAACTGTGATTCTGTGCTTTATATAAATTAGGAGGTGGCAACATTATTTTATTTTCTTCCAGGAGGAGTAGTAACATAATTTAGAACGCATTGTATTTGACAATTATGAAGGTTACTACAAATTGGTGGAAAGAAGAAATATATGTGAAGGAAGTTGAAATACGATAACGGAACATTCTGGCACTGACAGGAATTCAAAATGAAGAAGTTTTTGACTAACCGATCCAAAGAGCTTCCATCTCCTCTGGCTGAAGCAGAGGTACCTTCTTGACTCTTGGCTGTAAATAGTCAGGTCCTTGCTGAACCCCACGGACTTCAGCGTTAGATTTTCTGAAACAACACACATTTCTTTATATAGCATAACAATTATTAGAGACACTGCCATTTCTATGTCAATATATCTTATAAGTTGTCCACGGCACATGTTTCTTACAATAACCAGAATCGATTGGTCTATGAAGGAGTCAGGTTACTTCATTTTATGAAGTTAGAGGCTAGACCAAGGATATTTAATTTGTAAAAACCCTGAGAAAATAACTACTTTCCTAAGAACACCCCTTTGTACAATATGCTTTAAAGGATATTGAAGCCCTGATATGTAGTGAATAGTTGTTTGCAGAACTGAAGTGATAATTATTAAAACTAATATTATTGAAAAACATAATTGGTTATTGAGTATCAGGTCCAAGAATAATGCTGTTTCGCAGAAATTTGTTCGGAATTCTCAAGCCTAAAAACAATTTATTGAACAAATTTGTTCTACTATAAACAAATCTGAAAACGAATATAGCCACAGAATATCAACTAACACACAAAAAGAAACAAACACAAAGAAAGTAAAAGGAAACCAGAAATGATCATATTCAACACTATTGTAACAGACAGAAAACAAAGGGAGGTTACATTAGCATAAAACAAAATAAGCCACCCCCAAGTTCAAAATAAAAGCAGATTAAGTAAAAGGAATAAAAAAAACATGTTTACTGTTAATTGATATTCTGTGAAAGTATTTGTTTTCAAAGATTTGTTTATAGTAGTGCTAATTTTTTCATAAATTGTTTTTCGCCCTGAGAATGCCGAACAAATTTAGTCGAAACTGAATCTGAAATCTTTAGGTGAAATTTTAGGTGAATTAGGTGTAATTAATCTGAAGCAATTAATTTTTGGACATAATGATCAATAACGAATTTTGTATTTGAAGAATCAGTGGTCAAGAAGCTGTATCAATACTAATATATTGTTAACAGCGAGATGTGGCAATGACAGCATAAACCTCTAACTTCCATGTTACCAATTGAGCCAACAAAGTCCATTATGTGTATGACCTTATGGGCTTATTCCTTTACATCGACAGGAGTAATGATTACTTTTCAGCCTGCTATCAATTTTCTAGATTGGATCTAAATGAACTATTAATTAACGCTCTAGTCTTTCACCTGGATTCTGTGTAAGCAAACTCAATAACATTTCTGTTTCTTATATAAAACGTAATACTTGAGAAATAAATAGAAATCCGTGAACCATAGAGGTGCACTTGCTTACTGTATCAGAGAGTTTTTGTCAGAGGAACTTTAGAGACGTTCAAACCAGGATCTTCTACATTTCATTAAGAGAAGAATCGACAGATCTTTCAGAGAGTGAAGGTCGAATACGGCATGTATCAGAAGGAGGAGAGTATGAACGTAGAGGAAAAGTGTGAAGAGTTATACTGAATCGATAAAAGCATATCTTCAGCTGACACGGCTGTCACCTCGTAAGTGACCACAGCGCGCTACATTGTAAAACTGAAGATACCACTGTAGGCGTGTCAGAGTGTCTCTTGGCTCCCCTTCCTCTGACACGGCTGTCACCTAGTAACTGACCTCAGTGCGCTACATTGTAAAACTGAAGATACCACTGTAGGCGTGTCAGAGTGTCCCTTGGCTCCCCTTCCTCCTACATACCATACTTCTAAATACTTTCGACGAGAATTCTATCAACACAAAACTCCAAGTTATTTTTATAAATTGAAGAGTCATTTTCCAACTCAATAAGCAGTCTGTTTTCTTTTCGGATGTTTTACTATGGAGTTAAACTGTCTCGTTCCTACTTTATTGTTTTATGACTTTCAAACAATTGAAGTCTAACTTGTCATATCAAATATTAAACTTTCAAATGTAATGCAATTCCTGTGAAGTAGTAAACATGGAATCTGTTTGGATTTTAATGAAACAATATAAAGAGATCAGTTGATAAATAGACATTTTGTTACAGTATTTTACATTACCACAATATCTGTCTAAAATTTATTATAATATATTAAAATATTTAATGATTTCAAAATGCCAAACCGCTGTTATATGATAATAAATTAAATTTCAAATGAAAATTTGAGAAGTTATTGGAGAGGAACACGCGGCAGTTGCCCATAGGGTAATGTTGACTCGGTCTCTACAACAGCTTACAAAGGAAAGTCGTCTTAACCGGTAAAATCAACAGGACGGAGGCTGGAGTGTGTGTGCAAGGTGTAGAACACGGCGGGCGGTCCCTTAGAACCCGGCAAACAAGAGCTGACGCTCTTACAGTCAGTCCCTTCATCTCTTCAACGACACTGCAGTAAGGCGAGTCAACGAAATAGCATAACACGCTCCATACCTAAACAACACAATTAATACCTTATTACTCACTATTAGATCATTAACAACATAGCAAATCAACTGTAAATTTATCAAAATGAACTCTTCATTAAATGATTTTTTCCCAACTTTAAAGTCTTTCACACTTTTTCCTCACACATGAAGGTGTTATACGTTCGCTACATTAGCACCAAATGAACTTTAAAACTACATAACAGAGGTAACAGAATTTCCAATATCTTTCTTTAAATGAACGCACATTAATTTTTTTTTACGCAGTTCACCTTCCTAATTTTATTTGATGTAATACCATCGTTATTAAATAAGATCAGGTGAATTACAAAGTAATTTTGTTTGCTCCACCTGTAGAAATAAACAGTTTATTGTAATTCCTCCTTTCATTAATTTATTTAAGAAACAGTAATTAGTTAAATATATCAGTCTTGGTGTAGACTAACTGGCGGACGTAAGTTATAGCAGTAAACAAGAATTCCATTGATGGTTTAAATTGATTAGTAGAATAAGGGAAGCTATCCTATGGTACACTTGTTCTTTACAAAAAGATTACATCTATATACTAGGCAACACAAAATAAGGATATTACATATTAATCGATCTAGAAAGCATTAATGTTTCTACTGACACAAATTTTTTCTAACATATGTTAAGCACTGACTACTCGACATTAACACAACTGCTCTTCTAACGGCTGAGAGTGAGAACGATTCTACCTCCCTGCGGCAACATTCCTCTACTATAAATCAAAGACTACGGCTTTCACATCAAGTCAAACTAGCCCATCATTTATCAAATTAGTGACTTGATAGTCATTTGTAAAAAAGTTTTTATGTTAACTTCTTTCATAGATATGTTTAGTGTTGAAGAATACAACTATTCCATGAAAGGAAGATTATGTTAATGATTTTGTGGTACAAGAGTTAAACAATACTATTCCTTGTTTAATGGGCGGTTAGTATATTAATTTATAGACAAATACTATATATTTGTAATACGAATAAATAAGGATATATATAAACTGGTAACAGATCTTCTTCCAAATATGTCCCATTAATGTTTAACGCTGCCCCTGCTCTCAATATTTTCTGACTGATATTTTACGATTTTTTCATTATTTTAAGGTGATACAGGCTAAGGAAAAACTATCGAAAGAAAAATTATATAATATGTAAAAAAGACAAAAAATATACTAATAATTGTACAAGTAATAGCAAACCATGAAGGGGAAAAAATAAATAGATACAATTAATGAAATGGTAGAACGGAATTTTAAATAAATAACAGTTAAAACGTAGGTAGCAGGTAACGAAGGTTTGAAATTATGTTTTTGAGAATCAACATTATGCGTGAATCGCATTCGGGAGATGAGATTAGTGTGACGCAGTGTTTTTGACATGAAGTGTAAATAGCCTTGTGGCTTTAGGTGATCGCAGTAGTTTGCAATTTTTTTCTGCTCTCTGTAGTTTAATCGTGACTGAGCACTCTTCGTTTTAACCCTGTATCAATCACGACCTTGCGACGAATCAATTGAATATTGATCGTCAACTTTTTCAATTGACTTGATTCTTTTTCGCGGTTCAGCTCACGTAAGAACCCACACAATAGTGCAGATAAGAGCGAGATTAGAGTAATGAGAGAGGTCTTCAATTGGGAATTGTTTGCTTTGAAACAAGGAAAATACTTGGGCAGAACCACTTGACAGCTTTAGACGAGATCGCGTCCAGTTTGCATATTGAAACTCATCTTTACCAATTAATACTTGAATTGTTTAAAACGATCTCATTGTGGAATAAAACATCGCCAGTATTACATAATATCAACACTGAACCTGCCAAGCTTGAATAATCACTACCATCATCTTTTGATTTACATTTCATTAAAAAATATGAGAATAACAATCTAATATTGCTTGTTGTCATTTATATTAAAGAAGCAATAAATAGTTTTAGCGTTAAAATAAAGTCTATAAATTTGTTGAGGCTATCTCAAAATCTTCTAAACAAGTTGAAATGCTAGAAGTCTAGCAAAACGGGAACCATAATAATAGTTGATTTAAATTGTTATTGAAATTAGGAGAATACGAACTTTTATTGAGATCCAGATCGGTTGTTTTTTATATTATCCGCGTCAATCGAACACTTTCTGGAATGTGTTAAACCTTATCTTTAATATGCAGTTAAAATCATATCTCTACGATTTTCATTCATAAAACTGAAAACATTATCCCAATCACGTTACAACCATCAAATGTGACGTACATAGAGTTTATTTTATTATAGCAATATTCATTTCATTTTCATTTGCATCATTAATTATTTTTTTTTAAATATGAAATGAAGAAAGAAATATTATTTTAAAATAAAGTAATATCAATGCAAACGGAATTTAAAATATCCCAGAGACAGAATTGTATTTTACTGAACTACCAAACTGTGTACTTCAAGAGCTCTATCTTGTTTGCGTACAAGTGCCTACTTTGCCGATTAAATCTGTTAGTGTGTATAGACTTCGCAAATAAGTTTTCACTTTCGCTTTTAAATAAAGTATAAATATTGTCTAAATATTATTATTTGGTAATTAATAAATGTTAATTGAACAGGATGAGTTAATATTACTCATATTATTTAATTATAATTTTTTTAAATCAAATTGAAATTAAGTTACGGTTGTGAGATACTGATGAGAGGTTGAGAGAAGAATAGTGACGGCAGATGGCCGTTAAATTTCATTGATACTGAGCCACTTCTTGTGTTAGGAAGGCAAGAACAATTGTATTCTACGAGAAGGCAGTGTGATTTAAACTGGTGAAGGACCACCTGGGTCTCAACCATATTAAGAGATAGTTTATAAGTCTCGTTTGGAATTCGATGCCACTGGAAACTTGAGAAGATAACAGCGAAGAACATTAGTAAAGCAGATAGAGGAGAGAGGCAGAGTCAATGAATCTCCTCGACTGGCTATGAAAATAGTCGGTTATGTTTATTGTGGGGTGCGCTTACATAAAGGACCCCCGCCTTCACCTGGCATTCCAACAGGTCGTAAAAATTCCGACCCCCGCACCCATGAATATTCATCGCCCACCCCATAAATCGGGTCTTTATTTATTTACAAGCTGGCTGGAGGCGCCGCCGAGTACAACAGTCCGAAATGTTATTGTTATTGTTGTTGTTAGGGCGATGATGACTGCAACAGCTGCTCTCACGAGTGATGGCCTTTATTGGACATAACTCTGCCCCCCCGGTGCGGCTATTTCTGTAGAAAGAGAGAACACCAAGCTGAGTGTCACACTCATAGCGACCACGCGATCTGCCGGTGTACTATTACACGTCAGCCATGCCCAAGCAGGCAATCTTGCAAAAAAACCATCAATTTGCAGTCCCCTCGCAAAGTAACCGCTATTGACTTTTATTTCAATAGTAGTCCTTTAACTTTTATATGGTTTCTTACCTTGAATCAAAAGTATCACAATTTGCATCAATACATAAAAAAAGGTATGAACATTTTAGACGGAGAATTTTAACCGAATAAGATAGATGTTCTAAAAAAAATCACGAAATGGTTAGGAATTGCTTTCCATAAACGACCTCAAGAAATGAAATACAATAAACTACCAAATTAAAGAAAATGTTGAAAAATGGGTTCTGGGAAGTACCTAAATGATAATGGGCTCAAAGCTTGATATAAATATTAGTTCTTTTTTTTTTTTAAACCGATCCCCTAGCGGGTGATAACGTCAGCCGTTTACCAGCTTTTTGTTTCATCGGTGATTCTGC
The DNA here is from genome assembly GCA_026182355.1 of Hermatobates lingyangjiaoensis. Lineage (NCBI taxonomy): Eukaryota > Metazoa > Arthropoda > Insecta > Hemiptera > Hermatobatidae > Hermatobates > Hermatobates lingyangjiaoensis. The sequence continues at coordinate 216,402 of JAPFBL010000079.1, forward strand.
AGATTCTACATTGGGAGACCTAAATTTTTAACGTGTACCTGACATTGTAAAGGCTCGGGGCCGACGGCTTAACATCCTCTCCGAGGGACGACGCACTCAGATTTATTCATTTCCTGTGTGAATAAATCGAGGACCAGGTGGAGATCGAACCCCGGGCAACCAGCCCAGAGGCGAGTACTTTAACCACTGAGCTAACCTGGTCCCTAGATATTAGTTATTATTAATAAATTTTCATTCTAAAATTCAAAATATAACAAGAAATAGTTGAACTGTCCACTCTAGCTGCACCTTTTACTGGTTTTTAAAGTAAAAAAAAAACGCGTACAAGAGTATAAAGGCATACGAAGTGTGGAAAAGGACCAGTTCTCTCAGGTTCGATAAATAGCCCGAGAGGTTTCTCTCGCATTCCTCTCTTTTTATTTCCTGTTCTGCATACGCGTTGTTCTGTGTATATCTGTTGATTTTTGTTTGAATATGACGAAATAGAGAGCAACTGATTATGAAAGAAGAAGAAAACAGATAAGGTGGCTAGAACAACCGGGTTTCATTCAGTTTATAAACGTCAATCCCCTGAACTTCTATTTGTAAAAAAATCACTATATCTTCAACTGAAGGATTTAATCATATATATGCAATATCTATAATTTTTTCCTATTAATTATGAAAACTGTAATTAATATCTTAATAACGAAGAGTTTGGATTCAGTCCATGATTACGGTAATTAGTTCATATCCGTTGCATTAGTTTTTCTTTTATTTTATTATTAACATTTTTTTTAATCTAATACAGTATTTATTATTTCATTATTTTATTTATTTAATATTAATATTATTATCTCTATTATCAATATTCTTTTAATTTTTATTTTATTTTATTATAATTTAATTTTGTTAAAGCTTATTCATTTCCTTTTATTCATGTGTCACTTCCTCTGTTTTCCTTTTATTCATTATTTTTTTATATTCTCTATCCTATGATTAATTTTAAATTTATTCCTGTCTAACTTACTCTATGTGACCGGGCGCATATTTGCCAACATTATTGGTCTCCAACCGTCTCTATAACAGTGCGCTTGAAATTTCACTCTCTTATCTCTCCTGAGGACGGTTCAAACCGAAAATTGGAGACTGTAAGTGAGTGTTTTTAATTTCTCTATGTTTCTTTATCTATATTGAACTTTGTATATATATATATATATATTTGGGGAGCAGGCCTTCATTTATACACGTTTTATTAAAAGTAATGCCCAATTTAACTTTTACACTTTTTCTTATCCGTTTTTCAAGTGTTCTCATACTTGACTTCCATGGTTCTGGAACTAAAAACATAAGTTCACCAAAATTTTTATTACTATACACCGACATGTTTCGGTCATCGTTGACCATTTTCAAGGTTAAAGAATATATAAAATTATTAATGATCAAAAAGTGAATAACAATTAAAATAAACTAAAATAAACATAACGAGTCCATAACACATATTCACAACTAGGGAGGTTATCAAAGGTAAAGGTATGTTGAGGTTTCACCAGGCTCTTGGTTACCTTCCATCCGTCATTTGTATCTGGGAAGGTAATCGATTAACTTCTATACCTCTCCCAGACTGGTTCGCCTTCTGACTGCCTTCATATAATTTTAGAATTCTTGAAAATCCTCCTCCTTGGCTGTTAATACTAGGTTGCTTTGAATTTTAATTGATAGGTTGCTTTAATCTTGATCCTCGAAAAGCAACCTAGTATTAACAGCCAAGGAGGAGGATTTTCAAGAATTCTAAAATTATATGAAGGCAGTCAGAAGGCGAACCAGTCTGGGAGAGGTATAGAAGTTAATCGATTACCTTCCCAGATACAAATGACGGATGGAAGGTAACCAAGAGCCTGGTGAAACCTCAACATACCTTTACCTTTGATAACCTCCCTAGTTGTGAATATGTGTTATGGACTCGTTATGTTTATTTTAGTTTATTTTAATTGTTATTCACTTTTCGATCATTAATAATTTTATATATTCTTTAACCTTGAAAATGGTCAACGATGACCGAAACATGTCGGTGTATAGTAATAAAAATTTTGGTGAACTTATGTTTTTAGTTCCAGAACCATGGAAGTCAAGTATGAGAACACTTGAAAAACGGATAAGAAAAAGTGTAAAAGTTAAATTGGGCATTACTTTTAATAAATAATATATATATATATATATATATATATATATATATATATATATATATATATATATATATATGTCGTGTGGGGTGATCTCAATTGTTTTAACCATCAATATATATAACAAGATTTCACAATGAACATGTAAATTAACAATCAATAATCAAATCACAATATGAAATGGAAAAAAAAGACTAACATCTTTCAACCATAACAAAGGTTGAAAGTTATGGTCGGACTCAAAAACCCAACTGAATATATATATATATATATATATATATATATATATATTTGTATAAATATATTTTTATATTTCTTCTGCCTGAAGATGACCTACGAGGTTGAAAGCTTGTGTTTTATTCTATAATTTAGTTATGGTTAGTTCTTCATATATGTTATCAGTTATTGGACTGTTATATCCTTCTGTTATGTCCCTGGGAAGTTTATTATTTTCATTACCTTTGCAACATAGAAAAGTGATTAAAAAAAGAACAATTGCTGAAAAAAAAATCGTGAAAGCAGATTCTGCATTCAAAAATAAAAATATATATATATACTAAATAATCACAATAAACACGTGATGAAAACTAATGAACGTATAAGCCACAAGGAAAAGTAAAAAACACAGAAAATATGCTCTAAGGCCTTTCAATTATATGTCATCAGAGAGCAACTGATGACATATAATTGAAAGGCCTTAGAGCATATTTTCTGTGTTTTTTACTTTTCCTTGTGGCTTATACGTTTATATATATATATATATATATATATATATATATATACCCAATGATCAAACCACAATAAGAAATGAGAAAACAACGCTAAGATCTTTCAACCGTAACAAGCGGTCTTCGTCAGAGTCAAAAACCCAACTGCCCAGTAAAACCCCAAGTCCAGTTGGGTTTTTGACTCTGAGGAAGACCGCTTGTTACGGTTGAAAGATCTTAGTCTTGTCTTTTTCCCATTTCTTATTGTGGTTTGATCATTGATTGTTATTTCACGTGTTTATGTGAAATCTTTTTATATAGATATACGATAATACATGTACGTATTCCACAGAGTGTCTGAGTCTGAATGTGAATGACCCAGTTATCGAAATATTCCCTGACATTCTATCAACTATAGTTGTATTATGTGCCTTCTATGTTATTAGTTATTTTATTATGTTATCGAAAATAAAGTTAAAATGAACGTAAAGTTAAATAATAAATCAAAGCACTAGTATTACTCATCAACAAGGTCAAATAATCTCAATGGAATACCTCAAACAATTTCTGTTTACATTTTGAATAATAAAATACAATTTGAAGAATTTAATTGTTAAATATGCATGAAGTCGTCGCGGTGTTGGGTGCTTGTTTGTTATCCTATGTTATTGCGGAATCCCTACCTTACGTATTAACAAGAAGAAGGTAATATCATTTCTGAATGCTAACTAATTTCTATTCAGAGTTTTGCATTCAGACTCTCTCAAGGTCACTCATAGCAAATTCATTATTAACTGAATTGCATTTTTTTTTTATATCTCGTTAAAAAACATAAGGATTTTATTATTAAAATTGAAAAATAATCAAAATATAATCTACAGATTATTAACAATTATCTAAATTGGTTTTCATATTTATTTTAATTCATGCATTAAATTATAAAATATATATTAATAATCAATAATTAATTCATTTTTAACTCCCTTGATAAAGTTTGTGTTTACTTAAATGCACATGTTCTGTAAAGAAAATTTATAATTTGATTTTATAAAACTCGGTAATTCTTAAAATATTGATGTTGAATTATTTCATGAGAAGATAAATTACATTATTTAACTGTGTAGAAGTTTTTAATAAGTATTAAAAACATGAAAGGGTTTTCAGGATTTCTTGTTTTTGTGATCTATATAAGGACTTATAATTATCCAAGTATCAGATTCAACATGTTTGCTGTTTTATTCAATCTGTTAGGTCAAATTTATATCATATTTAAATTAGATATGACAGTAAGGAGTGGACGATAATAAATGTTAGTACTTATGATTGGATTAAGCGGCAAGCTAAAGATGTGCTGAACGAAAGCGCATCACCAAGGCTTTGTTGAGGCTGAACTTAGGCGCTTAAACGAAATAATGTCCTGTGTAGAAGACTGATGAGAGAAAAAGAATCACACAGAATAAATTATTTATTTGTAGGTAACCCGAGATTAGGAGGTTTTGAAGAAGTTCAGTTTGTAATCATTGACACATGATACTTTGAATGAGAATCAGTGCAACAAAGGAGGAAATCAGGTTAGTTAGAACCAGTGCATAAAAATATTTGAAAAGTTTATCATAAACAACTAAACACGCGCCTTTCGAACACTTGATGTTCTTCTTCAGGTTACATCTAATCTGCTGGGGTGGTTATTTGGTGGGTGAGACCATATTTAAGCAAACGGGCACTAATGTCTATTGTAGCCACTTCATGAGGTTTACTTTGATGAGGAAGAGATATTATATATAGATATAATAATAATCTATAACTAGTGCTATAGATTATATATATAGATATATAGAGACATTATGTCGAATTTAGTTAGATGAAGCACAAATAGATCAGGCCAAATAGAAGTATTACATAAAATTTATATAAATGGAGTCTATTAGAACTATTAAACAGAATTTTGTTAAATAAATAAGTAAATTAGGTTGAATAAAGGTATTATTAAGGATTCACAACACCAGAATATTAAGATAAAAAAAAATTATTGATTGACTAGAGTAATAATTACAAGAGATGAAAACAATATGCGGAATGAGAGGCCTGGGTGCATGTAAGTGGATTGATTCGCAAGGGTGCTGGAAACAGGTGAAATGGCAGTGGGACACTCGTCAGACCGTAAGCCTGATGAAGGCATCCATCAAGGCGACCTCGGCTCTAATGAATTCGTTGTCGGTAAGTACTTGAGGCACCCCTTGGTGGCAGGCAGCACGTAAAAACCACTCCCTCTAAAGGGGGGCATCTTTTTTCTTCTTGGGTTGCAATTCATAGCAGGTAGCTTCTGTTTGATACCGGTCAACACTAGCTGGCCGCCAGAAGTCTCTTAGGACTCCTGAATATAACCAATCGCCCAGCCAAGAGATTTCTATTTTAAACACCTTCATATTCTTTCTAACTTTCATCTGATATGCCTCCAAACTTCTGTATTTCTAAAATCTATAATTCATCTCAAATAATTTTTTTATTATTTCACAGAGTGCTGTAGGAACCCATTTTATAATTTGCAACTTTTTTAAAAACAAGATATTTAATTTTTTTATGAGTCTCATATGTGTAATGATTTGCAAATTAAATTTAAAAAAAAATCTGGTTTGAATTTACTCATAATCATGCTTATTTAATATTAGTTTAATTACTCTATTTATTTCAATGTGGCTATGCTCTTAACATTTTATATAACTCTCTGGTCAACGTATTACCAAACTCCTTGACAAATAATTTCATTTTTTTGATTCCTTTTAATGTGACTGTCTCAATTCTAGCAATTATGCAACAATTTAATCACTGCAGTACAATCATTTATTCGGCTTCAGACAGAAGAAGATGGACTTCTTCAAATAAGATTCAAAATTATTAATATTTTTATAGCACAATATTCATACTATGAATAAATAGTATCTAACACGAATTCGAAAATTCCAGAACCACCAGAAGAAGGGGAAACTTTGTTATAAGTAGTATAGTATGTATACATTCAGAAGAAAAAAAAAATTATTTAAATGTTATTGATGGAAAAAATATAGATAGGACAGCACGCACAACATGATTGAACACCAAAATTAGAAGTATGCATGTTTATAACGATTTTACTATTATTCAAACAAATTGTTACCATTCAGTAAATATCAATATAATGTCTTGTCAAAACAATTTATACTCGAACATCAGGTATAATACGCTGAAATTCATATTTTCGCCTACTGTTGATATTAATAGTTTAAATTTATACACTTTTAATTATTTTTAAACATTCATTTTTGAAGTTGAAATTTCTCTGGTCAGATTATGATAAGAACATTTTGAAGTTGCTGTAAACGAGTCTGATAAATGTACATGTTGCCTATTCAAGTAGAGTTATGCCTTTTTTAGTTCGATATCTTTTCTTTCAATATACCAAAACTTTTCCGATTTTTCACAATATACTGTTATAAAGTAAACAGACGGGCAAAGTATAGTCAATTTTAGTGTTCATACTTGTGTGACAAAAAACATATTTTAAATTCACAAAATTTACTATCATGGTCCTTTTTGTTGAAGAAATTTTACCAAAAAACTATACGGCTCAACCTCCTATAAGTTACTATTAATAGAAAGCAGGAGTTGCTCTTAAAGATAGAAACCAGCAGGACCCAAAACCGGTCGAGCTTCCCAGATATTATACGAGTTATGAAGGATAATATTACTTTTAATTCTAATTTATAGAAAGGTTTTATCTATTTATAAAAATCGTTCTGTTTTCTAAGGGATGTGAATCAAATTTTTATAACAGGTTGTTTGGCTTTATTTATAATAGTCTTCACTGGAAATATTAGTCACTGGTTCTTCATTTCTTGGGGAAAAGGTTCATATGAACAGTTTTTTAACTAAAACTGAATGCCGACTAAAAATGTTAATTAGAACCTAGAAAAGAGTTAAAGACATCAAGGTCATCTAGTGTCGAAGATCAGGCATAATCGATCAGTATTTCTTAAAATATTTTTTTTTTAAATTTATTTATACTTCTGATGAATCGTGTTTATGCACATTCAAGTACTTCTTAGTGCAATTGGAAAATAGACTTTCATTTAAACATTTCTTGTTGAATAATATATGTTACTATATTTTATAGATATAACTTTAATTGTTCCCACTTTTTTTAATTGTTCCTTGCTTTTTATGTTGCGGTCACACAATAAAGTGGAATTAATCTTATCTTCATCCTGGGACAAACATCACTTTAATAATTTGAAGAAAAAAAATGAATTAATAGATTCTCTTATAATTCCTGCATTCTACTCTTGCATTCTGAAGTAATTTACACATTTTGAAACACATTCAGGCAATTCATTCATTAATGAATACTTCCACAAAAGTAAATTGTTAATTTCAGCGTAAACTGTAATTAATCTTCGAATTTTCCAATTTCTCTGATCAGGATAGTTACTGGTTCAATGATCGTTTTCGAATTTTCTCTTTTAAAAAAATCTTATATGAATATCTAGTTAAAAATCAATTCCATTTTGACAAACAAAAAAGTAAACAAAACTCGAATCAGGTATAATACGCTAAAATTCATATTTTCACATGGTGTTGATATTAATAGTTTAAATATATTATGCACTTTCAAGCAATTTTTCATAGGTAGACATTTTGGTCAGGTTTACCACTTTGATAACACGCTGAGTCTTCCTCCTCTTTTTTCTCCTGATGAGAGTTCTAACATAAATCTACGGTATACAAAAAATGTACCTTTGAATTGTTGGAAGCTACATTAAAATTTTTCAGAAGTTTCAAATTATTATTACTAGTGTACTTTGATCTTTAAAATGTGTACAAGGAAATTATGTGATGTACTATTTCTCAAAAATGGTGATTTGGTCTTGTATTTATAGGCCTAACATTAATTACATGTGTCAGTAAAGGGGCCAAATCTGTCGAGCATTTTCAAGGGAACATGCCTCCGAGTTAAGGCGCTTATTGTAGAACTTCGGTGTTGCTGTATTTCTCCATTCTTCACTTTGCTGTAATATCCACTGAAATGATTTAATGGACAGCTATTTATTATCGATAAACTGATTATTATGGATTCTCGTTCATAAGCGGTATGTTGTGTTGTACACCTATTATGTTTGGTCGTTGCTTATTCTTGATTTCTTGTCCCTAATATCTACACAGGTGATGGCACCCTCAAAGTGCTGATTCGCATGCTCCTGGTTGGCCAGCGTAGTTGAGTTCGACGCAGACGTAGTTACACAAACCGTTCGGTTGGTCGACACAGCTCCACATTCCACAACTGTTTGACTTATGGTTATCATCTGCCAATATTTGCTCTATCGTCTTTCAACAAACTGTATACGTCAACCAATGGAATTCGGTACACTAATTGACCACCCCATCAATATTTTACGTAATTCATTCAATCTCATAATAAAATCAATAATTTATAAGAACATCAAGATAAAAAACAATAATTTCATTCAAATCATTGTGTGGTACTAGGCTTACACTGGGCATGGATAGGGCTACATAGTGCTTTAACGCAAAGGTTTAGTATTTAAAATAGTTAAAGGAAAAATAATGATTGGTTAATTCATCGTTAATATTACAATTTTCACACCATACATAAAGTATTTTAAAAATAAAATAGTTCATTTAAGTAAAAGAACACTGTCAATGAGGATAATTCATATAACTACGTAATTTGTAAGTTTCATGTCAATGACTCTTAGAAAGATAAAGTCAATATTAGAACAAAAAAATATAGGTAACTTTGAATTGTACAAGTCATCAAAAGTACACTAAAGCAGGTTATTACTTTGCTATAAGTAAAGTATAATGATTGTGAAAAAATTCGTAATATTGAAGTGTGAGGAATGGACTCTTTCCTCAAGAAAGAGGAATTATGTTTATTGATAAATATCCAGTTATTTCACTATTCTAGTCTAATAGTTCATATCCATTATTTTTAAAAAATTCAAGTTTCCAGCTATAAAAGTTTCAAACTATACTGAATAGCTGGCTTTGAATTTGATTTGAGATGTAAAACTGGCTAATTATTAATATATTTTTTCTCAATATATATTCACGGCTTTATAATATAGTACAGTACGTAGAAAGAAGTTAACACACGCTCAGAGTGAATGGTATATATGATTTTTGACAAATGGAAAGAAAAGTGATTTTTATTAAATACTAGGAAGGCATAAAATTCCCAGTATAATTAATCTATAAAATACCAAAAATGTAAAACATAATTCAAAATTGAAAGCATTCTTTAATATTTTCATTATGTCTTAAATATTATTCTAGACGGAGGTCAGGTAAACTATGTATGAGATCCACTAGTTCTTGGAACGAAAGCCATGGTTGGTCAGCGTAGTTGAGTTCGACGCAGACGTAGTTACACAAACCGTTCGGTTGGTCGACACAGCTCCACATTCCACAACTGTTTGACTTATGGTTATCATCTGCCAATATTTGCTCTATCGTCTTTCAACAAACTGTATACGTCAACCAATGGAATTCGGTACACTAATTGGAACGAAAGCCATGTTCTCTTGGTAGAGATTGTTTCGTAAGACGAAGTTTTCACATAAAATGTTATTACTACTGTAGTTATACTAATGATATTATATGCATCGCTGGTGTGATTTAAAAAAATAAACAAACACACACACACACACACACACACACACACACACACCTATATATAAATAGATAGATAAATTATAAAACCACAATATGAAATGAAAAAAAAAAAAGACGAAGACCGCTTCTTCTCAGTTTGGTTTTTGGCTCTGACGAAGACCAATTGTTACGGTTGAAAGATCTGTCTTTTTTTCCCATTTCATATTGTGGTTTGATCATTGATTGTTATTTCACGTGTTTATGTGAAATGTTATATATATTGATAAGTAGATCAATCACTATCTGTACTACCTCCAGGAATGAAAGACCAATAAACATCTCCCATTTATTCATTTATATTATATCTAAATGGAATATTATATATCCAAAAAATATCATATTATGTTTACTTATAGCAAATTTCAGCGTATGCCACTCTAGATTTTTAATTAGAAAATCATAAGAACAACAAATTTGTTGTAATTTTTTTTTGATAAATTCAGTTAACAGGCTCTTAAGGAGAACAAACTGGTGGTATTAGGTTTGTTGAACCCGTTTGTAGAACAACTAAGATGAATATCATACGGTATTAATGAGGTCAGAAACATCAATGAATGGCTGAAACATGTTCATAAATAACTCCCAACAGTTACAGTCCTTGCAGGCGGAATGTTGTTTGCATTCTGTTGCACAAAAGGCAGTCTCTTAACCAGAAAACTCTCTGATAACCGGTAACGCTTAGACCTCTCTAATAATATTAATTCATTTTCTCCAATTTTTTTTCCATGATGTTTGATGCGCTGCTAAATAATATTAAGAACAAGGCGACGAAAAAACTAATAATAAAAAAATGGAAAGTAGAAATAAAAAAAATTAAACGAGTCATTACTTAATTTTAATAAAATTTTTAATCTTCTTTTTTTAACTATACATGCTTAACAGACAGTTCCTTTTTCTGCCTTTCAGCAATATTTATTCAGAAGAAGTTGCTTACTAAAAGGTGGGAGTTTTTATTGCATGATGACAGATATGTTCATAACTGGCAATATATTTCCAAGCCTGGATATTAAAATTCGCGTTTTTGATCTTATCATCCGAGTTTCTTTTGTTTCTTCTAATATCTTTATATTTATGTATAGAAAGTAAAGGTTTGGTCTGTACATTGCTTAAAACTGGCTTATTTCAAGTTATCTCTACGTTTATTACAATAGAGAAACCATTTGAAAAATATCTGTTTGTTTATGTGTTTGTCAGCAGAATTTTGTCCAAAGTAAACTCAGCCATCATAAGCTACAGTGAGCTGAAACTTTGTCAATAGATTTGTATATATTTAACTTAAAAACTAAGATTTTAATTGATTGGAAATTCAACGTAGAAGGAAAGTTATTGTCTTTTAGGCTGTTTCGCTAGCTAAACAAACATTTTTATTTTGAAAATATACAGGTGTTTTTAGGTACCTATATTGTTAGTTGTTTTTAATTATCTTTCCGTTTATAATAATTTACTCTCATTAAAAAAGTATGTCCTACCTATGCACGTACTAAATAACAAGTATGCATAGAGTAAAATCAAATTTGAGTATCTGAAACTGTAAAACGCAAAAGAACTCCAGACTCAGTTATGGACTGTACTAATAATGATATTTTCTACTATTCTATAATTTCTAATAATATTTTGAAATATCAGTTCATAATTTTTGTAAACTACCCGTGAAAGATGGGCACGTTTTCAAGTTAACAAGAAAAGCCTAAGAACAAAATGACATTGGTATTAAGCACAAAAATTAAAAAATACCTGGAAGAGATAAACAATTAACTTATAACAATTGATGTCAACAAATATTTTTTACTTTACTTTAAGTGAAATATAGTGATTGAGAAAAATGTGATCTCGAAATGTTGATGGAATTACATATTTTGAGGTACCCAAAGTCGTTTTATGAAGTTTTTTCGATGAAACCGGTTTCGAATTTTGATAAAAAAAAATTTTCTCGAATATTCTGTAATTCGAACAAATAATTTTAACAGAAAATTTAGAGTGATTAAAAGCAGTTTTAGACTGAAATTATTTACTGTTCAATTTTATTAATAGTAAAATTTTTTTATGCAATTTAGTAGAACAAAGAAATCATAGTTGACCAGGATTAAATAACTTTAAAAACAATTATTCCTTGTTTATGCATAATTTTTATTATACATAAGGATGCAATTTATAAGGATGAATATTTTTATAATAGTGAAACGAGTTATTCAGCAAAAGGTTCGAATAAATAAAAACAATATATTTTCATATTTTTATAATAACCATATTATTTACCATATTATTTTATAACCATATTATAATAACCTTATTATTAAATCGGACCGATATGATTCTAAGAACCAAACCGCTTGCAACAGTGTTTTCATCAATCTGGTATATTTGGCTACATTTGTCATTTTCACTTTTTTTTAAGTGTTTGAAAACCTTAATATTTATACATTAAAAACCGATATTTTCTCCTAAAAAACCGGTTTTCGAATTTCATAATTTTCTCAAAAAACCGGTTTTTAAAAACCGACAAACGCTACTTGTGGCAACACTACGGTCCAGACGCTTTGAAGGATCAAATTGATATTTTACATAAAAATGGACCTTATAGTGTGGATGAACCCTATTCTTTTGGAGTAATTATATAGGTAAGCCAAATTTTTACCAAAATGTGTTTTTAGACATTTTTTCCTAAACTACTAAGTGTCTTTATTATCATTGAAGCTATATTTTATTATCAAAAGCAGGAACTGAAAAATCCTCAACTTTTTAAAATAACTGATAATACTTTTTTTTCAATAAAATTTAAAAATATTGACTTGTCATTCAATCTGAAAGATTGTGAGGGTGATACAAGCCATACAGTTTGAGAGATCAAATAAAATTTTACTTAAAAATAGAACATTATGTGGCGGATGAGTCATTCCGTCAAAATTTACAGATACTATTTTTCACAATCACTGTACTTTAGTTATAGTAAAGTATCAAAAATTTGTTGATATCAACTGTTGTAAGTTAATTAAGTTTATCTCTTTTTCACTAACCAAAATTAATGATAAAAGTTAATTTTTTTCCATTAACCAAAAGGGTACTAGTGTCAATTTTATATTTTCAGAAAATGTTTTTCTGATGCTAAACGTCTCTTTGTGAAACAAAATTGTGAAATTTTGCTATAAAATTAAATAAAAAGTTAGCTCATTAAAAAAAAAAAGAATTGTGAAATTTCAATTATCACAAAGGGCAGAAGAGCTATAAAAAATTAATATTTATCTTGGACTAATAGATTACCTGCTATATTTGTTTGATTTTTTACATTTATTAACATTGTTTTTATTAACTATTTTCAGTAATCTACTGAAATAGAATTGAACTTTAGAGTTTTACTAAACAATTTCAAATGATGTAGCGACTTACTATGAGATGTAGAAATAATAAAATTCTCGCATGTAAAAATCAACGGCAATGAAATGTATAATCTGATCCTTTCTATGGTATGATACATTTGTTCAACAAAATGCTCTAATCAATCTATATGTTGCACATTTGAAGAAAACTTAATATCAGAGGTAAATATTGGTTGATTAAGAATGTATTACCGTTGGGTAATATTGTAGTATGGGTGCATTCACTCTGTCGTTCTATTACAAAACGGTTTTTAATTTTAAGCTAATTTCTCGGCTGTTCGATGACACTGATTTTTTTGTTAAATGTTTCTGATATTTTCCAAACAAAAATGAATATTCTTAGGTCTTAACAGGGAAACTTTGGTTTAAATCTTCAATGTAGAATGCAAAGGTGGTCAGATAAACGACACTGGCTATAAGAACAAAAACCATATTCTCCTATAAGAAATTATTTTGTTGCACGAAATCTTCACTTTTGCTTTTCAAAACTGTCGTTATTGATGTTAATACCATTCATAATATATGCATCAGTTACATACAAAATAAGCCTGGGTAACTGAATCAATCTGTACTACCTCAAGGAATAACAGACTAATAAACATCTGCCATTTAAACATTTATATTGTATCTAAATGATACAATATAAATGTTTACAGGGAAGTTATTGTATCTAAATGATACAATATGTACCCCACTAATTGGATATTATATTTATTCATAGTAAAATTGAGTGTAGACCATTACAGTTTTTATTCCCTGTTTGAATGAAATATAAATATGGTAACTTTCTTACAATTGAAATTGACCGAATAAATTATGCCAAGTACATAAGACAGTTAAGAGGACCATTAATCTATGATATATCATTCTAAAATCTTAAACACACTCAATTATGTTAAACTCAATGAACACATAAAAAAAACTTATCAGAAATACTAAACTGAGATATTAAATAAATATGGAAGTGCACAGTAATGAAAGCTTCCCTACAAAGAATACGCGTAAACAAAAGTTGAAGGGTAAACAAATCGCACACTTAGATAGCTGTTATACAATTTCTTTTTATATTGATTAAAAACTTTTTGCGTTTTTTATGTATATTTGATTTTGGGTTACATTGATTGTTATTTCACGTGATTATGTGAAATCTGGTTATATATATATATATATATATATCACTCAAAATTCGAAAAAAACGATCCGAACTGGACGTAAATCAGCTCAAAAACGAAGAAAAGCAACACACAGAGAAAGAGACACACACTTACAAACTCAAATTTTGGATGATCCATCACAACCCATGTGTTTCCTGCCGTTGTGTTTCCGGCGTGCTTGGTCGCCCATTCTCTTTTCTCCTGAAGACGGATCATACAAAAATTTGAGTTTCTTTTGTGTTGCTTTTCTTCATTTTTGAGCTGGTATATATGATTAATAATCAAAATAATACTTGATGTAATAGATGGATTAATGTACTACAATGAAACTAATTTGGATACAATGCTCCAAGGCCTTTCGTCAACACATCGTCAGAGAGCAAGTGAACTAAAAAATTATACATACTTGTTAAGCTGGTTGATTGAAGTTTCTAGAATTGTTGGTAACCCTGAATGTGTTTAACGACAAAGAAGTTTTCATCTGTTTAATTATTCCGCTAATCAAAACTTCATCCAATTTATAAAATCCTAGGCTATTGTTCTTTATGAGTGCACTTTCCACAATATTTCTTCTTCTTTCGAAAGACACAAATATTAATTCATTTGCTTCATTCCATTTAATCACATGATTACTGTTTTTTATGTGCATGAACAAGTCACTCTTTTTCGTCTTCTCTTCTGATGAAATATTTGTGTTGTTTAACCTTGTAAGAAGACCTTTGCTCGTCTATCCAATGTAAGACATTTCGCAGTCAGTACATGGTATCCTGTGTACACAGCAGGACTTTCTTCTTACTTTCTACTTGGCTTATATATATATATATATATATATATATATAGTAGATTCAATAATATATCGACCGTTTGATAGAATAGGTGTGCTTTCTAATCGGGATTTGGTCAATTTTCTAGGATAAAAAATCAAACTCTCAGTGCCAACGTTTCGGTTTTATTTAAAACCTTTTTCATAGGCAGAAGTAAGAATTTTTTAACTAAGAAAATGAAATTTACATTATTTAAAGGAACAACAGTGTTAACCGGACAAAACCTTCGACTAGACTATATATATATATAGTTCAGATATACTACTCGTAGTATGAATTACAAAATAGAACTTAAATCCTACTGTAATTATTATTTTGAAGAACCACTCATTACCAAAACAAGAAAAAAGAGGAAATGAAATGTAATTTTTTTCTGATGAGAACCACGTGCTAGATTCAAAATGTTTGTACCAGAATGTGTTTTACTTTTTTGTGTGTCGCATCTTATTTATTTATTACAGGTCAGATAGGATAGCAATTGTCATATTTGTAATTTTATTGTATGTATACACATATATCGGGAATTAGAATTAACGTAACATTTTTATAACTAAAATCTGATTACATGTAAAGCCCTTCTTAAGATAGTGTACATTTTTTGAAATGTTACACTCTAATGTAGCTATTAGTTTGCAGTGATCTGATTAATCCGCAAATCTTGTATGGGTTTTAATCATAACAATCCTTAAAATAAGAACAGGAATTATCATCTAACTTCAAATTTGTCTTCTTCATTTCATGCTTTGTGTTTTCATAATTTTTTTGCATACCGAATGTATTAAATTAAATCTTTTAACCCGAAAAAGTTAGTAATCAACTCTTGATAAAAGTGTATTAGCTGCAAGCAAGGGACTATAGGAACTAGTAGAGAATAAATCTGTCCGTAGCCAAATGAGTAAAATTGATATATTATTCAACCTTTTATTTTTATATACATTATGATTTTTGTTCTTATATAGAAGTCCAACTAATGCACCAAGAATTCTAATGTTGGGAAATATTAAAATACTGTGTGGCAAACCAGGATTAATTTCTCTTATTTAAACAGAGATACTAGAAAAGAATTAGTTCAATTAAATATATCCCTGCAGTTCTTACACTAGAATCCTCAAAATGACTGAAGGTAAAAAGAAAAAAAATCTTTTTTTGAAAATGCCCTCAAAAAACTGTAAATATGCTATAAACACGATTCGAAAGAATGCAGTATATAGACAATGACCTTCTCCATATCTGGCTGGTTGCTGGACAATAGCTTGTAAATACTTTTATGTGAATACCTTAGATAATGACACTTTTTACGGTCCACTTATCAAATCACAAATACACCTCAATGGGGCCTTTTCAAAACCAAGTCCCGCTCTCAATTCATGTATTTACACATTAGTAAAAAAAGATACCTCTCATTTATACTAAAAAAACTTTACTTATAAATTAACCACAAATCTAAACTTCAACTAAAACTAAACATATTTGATAACTAGCAGCATTAAGCTACATTACGGTAAAAAATGTACAACAAATATTTTTATCATCAAACTGACATAAATGAAATTATAAAATCATTGGGAACTCTTAGAGTTCTTTTTTACCCCGAAAGGAATACATTACAGAAATCAAGATATTTATTATGTTTATTGAGTAAATTGATATACTTGTAGGAACTTTTAAATCATAGGCTGGGATACATCTTTGTATATCTTTTTAAATCGGGATGCTCTTTCTCAACTCAACTGTCTTCTAACGACCACTTCGTCTTTCAATAAATGTAAATTTGTTGAAAACACAGTATCGCATAATGGTGTGGTATATGATTTAAAAGTTAATAGAGTAAACGTCGAGTTGGGCTGGTATACTGTATCGTATAGTGGTATGGTTATATCATTTAAAAGTTTGTAGTGCAAAAGTCGACTGGTATAACTGTATCCTATAATGGTATGGTTATATGATTTAAAAGATACAAGTGTAAAAGTCAACGGTTGGACTGGTATAACTGTATCCTATAATGGTATGGTTATATGATTTAAAAGATACAAGTGTAAAAGTCGACGGTTGGACTGGTATGACTGTATCCTATAATGGTATGGTTATATGATTTAAAAGATACTGGTGTAAAAGTCGACGGTTGGACTGGTATGACTGTATCGTATAATGGTATGGTTATATGATTTAAAAGTTAATAGAGTAGACGTCGAGTCGGACTGGTATAACCGTATCGTATAGTGGTATGGTTATATGATTAAGAAGTGCCTAGAGTAGAAGTCGATCGACAGTTGTGCTGGCATGACTGCGGAGGAGGCTTGATGGGAAGCATGACAGACAGGAGTCTCGACTTGTGGGCGTGATCGTGATTGATAGCTGACCCGACCTTGACCACCGCACCACTGTTTGCCACAAAAGCAGACACTCCGACCCTCCTTATCTAACACAGCAGTCATTGTTGTCTCTAACTGCAGGATTCAGCACAGAGGAAAATAAAATGGTCTTATTGGCCTATCTTGCGTGGGCGAGTTTTAACATTCACGACACAGAGTTTTTGACAATAACAAACTTGAGATAAATTAAGGTGACTTATATTAATACCCTTCCTTACTGGTGAGGTTAGGTCAGTAGATGACGTGCTCGCCTCTGAACTGGTGGATCTGGGGTTCGATGCCCACTCTGAACATCTATTTATTCACGTGTGAGGTGAATAAACCTGAGTACGTCGTCACTCGGAGAGGACGTTAAACTGTCGCTCCCGAGCCTGTACAATGTCAAGTACTCGTTAAAGATCCCTACTCTAAATACACTTGAGTTAGGCATAATTTATGACTCCCAATGTAGAATAACTAATCTTCATAGTGTCTTTTATCAAAAAGGGCCGAATGTTCGGCATACATATGTTCTCTTATAGGGGACAGCCACTGCAAACTACAGTGTTTCCTACTACTACTAAAACCTCTCCTTAACATCGATTTGTTCACTTAGATTCATTAAGTCCTTATGTAATCAACCCTTACATATTCGAACTGGATTTCGAACTATCAGTGAAATGGAGTAGTAATTGGCCAGCTTTACAAACAAAACGTCTATGGTGGCGGATACTTTTCTAAACACATTGATGAAGGTGATTACTGAACTTAAAATCTGAAGATGAATCTAGTTACAAAAGTAGGATATATATGGAATATAGCATTCATAGCCACGGAGTATACGAGTCCGATCAACTTCGTACATTCCGCGGATTTATTATTGAGAAACTAAAGATCATTGGTTATCAACAAGTTTGATGTTATATGTACTTATACTAAAGTTGGATTAGGTCCCTCCATATTATTTCTTTATTAGAAGAAGTCAAGCAAGATTGTTATTTAAATGCTAATAAAAGAAATTTGAAGATATGTTGATCTTTATATTGATTTATTGAAAGATGTAATTGATATAATCGGTATTATAATGAAATATTGATAATGTATAATAATATATATATATATTATATTATTATATATTATCGATATTATAATAATGTCGATAATAAAAAATCGGTATTGACATTTGGACGACATACATCTTTTGATGTCTGGTTTTTTATGATGTCTATTTCTATAGTTGCTTGTGTATCTAAAATTTGTAACCGCACTTCTGGTTATATGTACAATAACCAAATGGATCAAGTTAATATATTAATCAAAAATAGGCCTTAATGCACTAAAGATGAAGAATATTAGTTTTACATTAGTAAGGCGAGAAGTTGTCAGAAAAGAGCAGCTTAATAAGGGACAACGTACATATCAGAAGCACAAATCAATAGGGTCAGTACAAAAAACTTTGGTTAAAAATATAGAAAACTTTCTATGTTTTAAATGATTCATTCTGGCATGCTTCTTGAACATTGAAGAAACTTTGCGTAACATGCTTTAGGCTTTCAGAATACACTGAATCAAACTAACATATTAAATCTTGAGTTCAAGAATTATAGAATAAATCACCACAATCTAAAGCAACAATAATTAATGTAAATATAGCATCTAGTATAACTGAAATTATGGCTACTTAAGGATGACCATAGGAGATATCCTATTGTGGTAATTTATTGAACATGATCTGCTGAATATTCTGGGAATACACCACGAGGGTTGAGAAGAATGGTTTTGATATAAATAAAGCTAAAACAGACCTATTACCTTTCTCAAGGAGAATCAAAGTAGGTCTCCATGACCTCTTTATTACAAATACTAAAATAGAACTTTCGGAGGCATTCAAACCCTTGGAGTCTCTTTAGAAATATGGCTAAAACCGAAAAGCGTTGTAACACATATATTGTCTGAGGCTACGAAACTAGTCCCCTTTGCTGTAAGAGGTTATATGGTGAATATTCATTTTTAATCACAAATCTATTTTTTTATACAGACAAAATCACATCTGGTGCTGCTACAGAACAAATGGTGTATATGCGTCAGTTGGAAAATGAGAATGATTCCTAAAACAGCCATAATTAACTACGTTAGTAACAGTATCCATGGCAACAATAGTTACCAACTGATCTACCATCAGTTTAGAAAGGTTGTTAAACGTTTGAATGAAAATGAGGAAATTTGTAGTCATTTCGGACTGATACGTAACAAACATGTTTCTCTGGGAGTAAAATTGTTCAATAATTTAATTCAACAAAATATTTATAATTGGTCAATCTGTTGTCAGATAAATGCTACTCATTGAGTACTATACAGAGAGTAAACTTGTAAATATAGGTTAACTCACATGTGGGTATCTCAATTTTGGAGGATAGGGCAAATGATGTAGGATATACGCACAATAAAACGAATAAAATGATTAACTCACACAAAAATAAAACCAAACTCAAACCCTAGTCAATGAGTTTGATATAATTATATTTACAGTAATAGTGAATCCAGGTGACTCCCGCTTTTTTAGATTAGCAATTCACGGAAGGGTAAAATACGATATCCTAACTTTTGATGTAAAAGTTAAAAATCATTATTTATATTTACTATAAATGGAGTCATCAATAGTGTTCATGACAAATTTCAATGCCCAAATTTAGACAGATTTGCAAGTATTGAGACCCATATGGGTGGAAGGGTTTCTGGAATCGATGAGGCCACACCGTTTTATGGTGTATACCCAAAAATTACCCTTATAGTATAGACGGCAGCACTGCTTTGGGAAACATTGCCTAATGAGAAGTTTACTTTATAACCCATTATTTGTTTATGGACACCATTGTTTTTCTTACGAATTACCAAATCTAGAGAGTTACACAATTACGGTTATTATGGGACCTCACACTTGTATTAACTGAAAAGGTTTCAGAATCCTTCATTATACGATAAATCATTATCTCAAAAATCTAGAGTGGCCTACACTCAATGTTACTATAAGTATACATAAATTGATACTTATTGACTTTAAGTTTTATTTTTATTTATCTATGGTTATGAATTAGAATATAGATTCTTTACTTACTATAAGGAAGTATAGTGATCGTGAAAAAATTTGATCTCGAGATTTTGTCGGAATTACATATTTTGAGGTCCCAGAAGTCGTTTTATGAAGTTTTTTCGATGATGTCTGTGTGTGTATGGGTGGGTGGGTGAGTATGTATCCAAAATTTGTGGGCACGCTACGGTCTAAAATCTTTGATGGATCCAATTTTACCCAAATTTTTACCCACAATTTTACTCATATTTTACTCCAAAATGTGCTTCATAGTGTAGATGAGTCCTATTGTTTGGGAACAATTATGTATGATGGGAAAAGTTACTTTTTTTCCAAAAACCTTTTTTTAGACTACATTTTTTTCTCTTAAACTACTAATTCTAAAGTTTTAAAAATTTGGCATTAACTTTAATTAATTGCATTACAAATGCAATAAAATATATTAATATTTTTAAAAGAACCGAAATATTTTTTTTTCAATAAAGTGCTTTTATCATTAATTCAGTCTGAAAATTAATGAGAAGATACAAGCCACACAGTTTGACAGATCAAAACGAAACTATACCTAAAAATAGAACATTCTAAGGAAAATGAGTTAAGCTGATTTCCGTTTTCAGAAAATGTTGGTTTCTTTGTTGACGCTAAACGGCTCATTAAAAAACTATGAAAATTTGCCCAAAAATGGAACAAAAAATTATCAATTTATAAAAAAATTCATAAAATAATTTCAATCAAGGATTTTGAGTAAAATTAATTACTCAAAAAAAAAAATTAAAACATTGATTTAGAACTATCAGACAAGTCGTTATTAGAATCTGATGGAGTGAATCTCAGACTCATTGTAAGCGGGAGCCGCGCTACCCTATGTAACATTTATACTTCCAATTTTCCTTTTTAATATAAGCTTTGGATTTTAATTTCGTTTTTCAAAATCAACATTTTTTCTTCAGGAATTTTTCTTCAACTTTACCTCTGTTGATTATTTGCATGATTTGAAAAAAATCTTTGCCTCTTCAAGGCGATTACCTCACTTTGAGATTGAATATGATCAAAGATTTCAGCAACTTCCAGACAGAGTCTGCATTATTTGCATATCTGCATTATATCTTACATAAATAGTATAAGAAAACTATTTTTGTATATCACGCAACTAATTCATATAATATTATTGATATTACCATAGCAGTAATAACTATTGTGAAGACAAAGTGAAGATTTCGTTTTATCATCTCTGACAGGGGAAAAAAAAATTTTCACTTTAAGGCATCAAAATAGCCTTGTACGTATATAATACATACAAGTTGTTGACATTTTAAATAACATCTAAACTATCATGTTTGAATCTTTGATATAAATAATATTTAATGATATTTATTTTGATTTTACTTGGAGCACTAAATAGTGGCAAAGTGAAATTATTGATGTATGGGCTATCGCATGACTCCACTCTTTAAACGAGGATCATCGTCACTAGGCCTATCAATCGCGAGATCAAAACCATAAATCTTGAGATACTTCTTTATTGATTTATGTTAAATAAACAACCATCAAGATAAAAACCAAAGATAAGAACAAACTGCATTCATCTTTGCGACAGTTAATGGTAACTCCTCTGTGTTCGCCTCAGGCAATAAAGTTCCAATGCACTCTTTGTCCTTTTAAAAAGTTAAACTGTTAACAATACAATATTAAGATATAAAAGTTTATACCATATATATTTTTTTATTATATCTTTTCCACACTGTTAACATATATAAAAAGTTCTTGAAGTTTCGGTAATTTACCGATATTGCTTGAAAGATGTAATAAGGTTCAACAAACGTATTTGACGGCGTATAAAACGCGCAGGGTTATATGACGCATTCCCATTTCAGCAAGTCAGATTCTGGAAAATGGTTTTTAGTGGATTCAAGCATATATTGTTGAGAACAGTCTAGTTGTAGTTGTAGTTGTAGTCTAGTTAGGCACACGGGTAACATAAAGGAAAAGGGAAACAATGATCTTGAACACCAAAAAAGTCTTCAAAATTCTTATCATCTTCTAAATATGCTACCAGTAATTTTTTATCTTCGTCACTATTACTGAAATCATTATCTACAAACGCATCCATCATCTTCTGTGCCATCACGAGGGCATTCTATTTCTATGTTTTTTCAAAAACTTTACAATAATTTGAGGCCAAGATTTCTTCATTCACTGACACCTTTCTGTAGTGTCAAGTCATTATATTGCTCGGCCATCCACTAGTTTCAATACACCGCAAGTTTTGCTTAAATGTTTCATTCGCTGATACATCTAAAAGCTTCAATTGATTTTTTAGCCCACCAGGAATGAATACCAGCTGGATATTATATCCCACCATATTCTTAATAGCTCCAGTTCTATGTGCTCTAAGTTCTACGATGTTTAAGACGCAAAGCAATTTTTTGTGTCAAAAATGATATATTATTGCTGATTATGTATGTATACTGAATACGCACTTTCAAATATAACAACTAATCAGTAGTTTATCAATGAGTTGGATATTACGTTTACTTATAGTAAATTTAAATGTAGGTCACACCAGGTTATTTCTATATTACCGTTAATTCCGATATATATAATTTCGTAGTTTTTCCATTGACAAAAAGTAGTATTTTAATATACCACTTGAGATAAGAAATTACTTTTTGATCTTATGGAAGACAATTGAAGTCTATAAATAATTTCAATATGAATGTTTTTTAAGGACTCTAGGAAATGGATATCAGTAGAAATTCTGATATGCAAGAGTTCAAATTATTGGTTTTCTACTCTACATTGATTTATTTAGTAGAAAGTTAAGATAGACGGAGAGGTCGATTGGTCTTGATATTGGTTCTAAAACAATATTCTGTAATTCACATGTTTTTTCCTTTTTTTTTTTGTAATTCACTATTTTTCAATGAGTATTTAAGAAGGTGTGAGTAGCAGTGGAGCAGATTAGCTTCTTTGAGTTTTGGTCGCTATTATTATGAAAGATGGAGTTATTTTACTCGTCGGAGAAACCATAGAGAGAGGCAGTTATGGTAATATGAAAGTTCTCTAGTGTTAAATGATTACCCTGCATTATACATATAAATGGATTAGGTTGCCTTTGGGAAGGGGACGTCCTTAGTGTCTTTGTTCGAGAATCTATGGAGTTGTTATAAAGTAATAAATTTCAGTTGTAAGCTCAGCTTAGCTTTTTTTTCTGGTGAATAAACAAACAGGGTGGTGGTGGGCCATTTGGGTTTTGAAGGCGTCCGGAGGTAGTTGAGCATTGTGCCGGGACATTAGTCAGATATCCTCAGGCTAATGCCATTCTTTGTGGGCCTGCTTCGCTGGTCAGGCTTTTCAAAGGCAGCCTTACTGCCTCCTCCTAGCCCTCAGTCCTGACCTCTTGCTGCTAAAACACTTTGCCAACATCATCCGTCTTCCAACTTGCTTTAACAATCGCATCACTATTACAGCCTGCAAGAGTATTCCACTTAGAAGCTTCTAATGGAGAATTCTAAGTTCAACATATACATAAATATACTTCTAGGTCAAATAGTCATAGGAGGATATCATATATGTCAATAAGCTGTCATTGCCAATACTACTGTCAATATGAATCGTACATGTTCAAAAGATCGAATCGAATGATGATTGCATACAAATTATTTTCTGAAAGGTTGGACCAATTCATTCAATTTGTAGGTAGCAGTAAAAAAGCAACAATTACTGTAATAAGGTAATATACAATTTCTTTGAAGAACTAACAAACAGTTAGTTTGTTAGTTAGTTTATAGCCATAATGAAATTAATTACTACTATAATTACTTATAATTATACTATAACCTGTATTCCGTATTACATTTCCATATATTTAACTTTATATAAACAATATATTTATTTCATTTATACTGATTTATACAATAACAACACCTCACCAATAAACTTTTGTTGTTTAGCCCCACATTATAGTAATAGGTATGAAACATTTTCAGCATGAGTTCTTTTCCACCTGTATACTAATCCCATGTATAGGTAGATTCTGTTTTCTATAAGACTTATAGATTATTAAAGTGTATTTTATAAAACTTAGCAATTTATTAAAAGATGAGGAATGTTAGTATCTTTAAAAGCCCGTGTCTTGTTAAGATGTAGGGGCACGAATTGATTTTATCATTTGAGATAAATAGATGGCAATGTCATATCATGACCAACCAGTCTGCAAATGTATTTCTCATCTGGACTTGATTTATTCATCAATCCTGCTACTTAAGAATATAATCCACAGACATTTAATACTTAAATAGCTAACATAAATATGAACTCATTACCTTTAATACTTTTAACATATTAAATATACCTGTTTTGGCAGCAGTTTTGCTGAAAATTTTTCGTTTGCTTTCTTTAATTTACTTGAAACTTTGAAATTTACTTTTATTTGTTTTTCTTGTAAATAGTTCATGTATTAACCTTATATATTCATTATATATATTTTGAAATGTTATGTATAACTTGTATTTATGTTTTCTATTTTTAATTGTATAGTGAGTAGCTTTGATTTATCTATTATCAAACCCTGAGGATGGTCAATGATGACCGAAACGTTGGTCTGTATTTTTATTTGTAATTTTTTCATCATTAAATGGATTGTACGAACAAATCTTTTGGTGAACTGTTGTACTCAGTACCAAGTAAATGGAAATGTGAGATCCGAAATCTTGAAAAACTGTATCGAAAAATAATACATAGAGAAGTTGGGAAGAAATTTAATAATGTTTATATATACATATATATATATATAAAGATTTCACATAAACAAGTGAAATAACAATCAATGATCAAACCACAATATGAAATGGGAAATCAACAATAAGATCTTTCAACCATAACAACCATAACATTCGTTAGGTTTTTGACTCTGACAAAGACCGCTTGTTACGGTTGAAAGATCTTAGTCTTGTCTTCCCACTTCATATTGTGGTTTGATCATTGATATATATATATATATATACCATGATAAACGAAAAACGGTCCGGCAGGACAAATAACATTTAAAATAAGCAGTGACACATAAACAGAAACACAACAAAGACTCACTTTTCAATATTTCGACCGTAATGGCGGTCGTCCTCAGGAGAAGAAGTGAATTGACGGAGGGACGACAGTCAACTAAAGAACTCACTGGGTGAGGGCTAAAGCAGTGCTGCCGCAAAGGAGACAAATAAAAAAGGAACTAGGAAGTCGAGAGCAAAAATAAAAAAAAAAATTTATTTTTATTTTTATTTTTGCTCTCGACTTCCTAGTTCCTTTTTTATTTGTCTCCTTTGCGGCAGCACTGCTTTAGCCCTCACCCAGTGAGTTCTTTAGTTGACTGTCGTCCCTCCGTCAATTCACTTCTTCTCCTGAGGACGACCGCCATTACGGTCGAAATATTGAAAAGTGAGTCTCCGTATATATATATATATATACGGTTCACATTAAATCACAAACACAGAACAAAGGAACAAACACACTTACTGTTTCTAATTTTCAGTTCAACCGTTATCAGATGAGTTGAGATAGGGACACCAAGCGCACTTGTGGATCTCCAACCATCGCTTCACAAGTGCGCTTTGTGTCCCTATCTCATACTTTTTTTATTAAAAATACGATCTGAAAGGGACAAATATAATTAAATGTACAAAAAAAACATAGAGGAATTAAAAGCACACACTCACAATCTCTAATTTTGGTTTGAAACATCTTCAGGAGAGATAAGAGAGGGAAACCAAGCGCACTGGTTCAGAGACGGTCTCTATACCAGTGCGCTTGATTTCCCTTTCTTATCTCTCCTGAAGATGTTTCAAACCAAAATTATAGACTGTAAGTGTGTGATTTTAATTTATCTTTGTTTTTTTTGTATATTGATCTATATATATATATATATATATATATATATATATATATATATATATATAAAGTATATAGATATCAGATAGTTAAAGGCTACCTGCTATCAATTTGTAGTATGTTCGCATGCAGCAGCACCTTGTGTACAATATAGAATTGCCGTCATTCTGTCATGACTGAGACACGTGTTTTCATTGAGATTATCTTTTCGTTAATGGACGACAGTAATACCAAAGAGACGCAGTCAATCACTGTCTTTGCGTAAGGCCCCCTTTTGCAAAAGACCAGTGAATTTCAATGATTTCAAGGCTGTTCAGTCTGTTAGCTTGGGGCCAGGGCTAAGTCATTTCGCTTATTTAATATTAAATCTATTACCACTTTATCATGGCCGACGAGGTTACCTCAATTCCTGGTAAAAAAAACACGCAGAATTAATCGGTTCAGAAATAGCTGGTCCGATTACTATCTAGCCTTAATTTACTAGAGTAAACATCAATATCAGTCCACAATCAACTAAAATGACGAATAGCTACATTATCAACTAGTAGATTTTTTATTTCTATAATTTGTTAATGCTGCAAATAACTGTGATTAAGTTTGTCCTTAAACCCAAGCAGACAGGGGGAGCCGCACCTTCAGCCGTGCCCATACGCAACCAACCGCTTCCATCCTATCACAGTCACATCCTATACACATACCATGGTGTGTAAACAATTAACTGCCATGGTGTTACTGCATATAGATCACATATTTTGATATCATTATTCACGATTTGTATTCATTAGTTTGTCTTCAACCACATCGTACCTTTCTCCCTCTCATTCAGACCCTCTCTTCCTCTTTTTTATTTCTGGCACTATATATATATTCACTTCATAAACGGAAAGAAGATTCAAACTGGACACAATAACAGTTCAAAATTGAAGATAGGTAGCACACAAGTAAAGAAACACACTTACAAACTCATATTTGTAACTAGCCGTTGCGTCTACAACGTGCTAGGTCTCACTTTCTCTTTTCTCCAGAAGACGGATTGCTCAAAAATTTGAGTTTGTAAGAGTGTTTCTTTACTTTGTGTGTTACCTATCTTCAATTTTGAACTGTTATATATATATATATAACAATCAATGATCAAAACACAATTGAAATGGAAATAAAAAAGACTATGATCTTTCAACCGTAACAAGCTGTCTTTGTCAGAGTCCTCTCAGAGTCAAAGTTGGGTTTTTGACTGACGAAGACCGCTTGTTACGGTTGAAAGATCTTAGTCTTTTTTTCCTATTTAATATTTTGGTTTGATCATATATATATATATATATATATATATATATATATAACTTCAATTTCTTTGGGACAACTCCTGTGGAAACTTTCACCCATACAACGTAAAAAAGTGAGAAAAGTAGAATACAGCAGCAACAAAGTCGTGAATGTGGGAGCTGACGTATTTTAGTACAGTAAAGCATCCCATAGGTATATGGTTATAGGTATACAGTAAATAGAAAAATACACAGTATCTAATTTTTGATTTAACCATCATCAGGACAGAAGAGATAGGGGACGCCAATGGCATTTGTGATGTATATGAACATAAATCATCTCAGTTGTAAAGGTTATATAATAAATCATTGGGCCTTGGGGATGGCTTTGAAAAAGTAATTCAGATTCTTTAACAACAAACTAATTCAACTGATTATTGTATTACCTGCATGACCTAATAACCTGCATGAGCTATTTCTGAGTAATATTGATAAAAGATTGAAATAGACTTACGGTAGACGGAGTTGTCTACGCGAGGATCTGCGAGCACCAGACCTGTCTCTTGGATCATGAGGAAGGAATGCGCGCACTTGTTGTAGAGTCTCACATAGCGCACTATGGAAGAGCCGGCTCCGCACGTCAGTACCTGTAATCATATGTTTAGTTCACTCACTACCTCTTAATACTAAACAGTCTTAAGTCAGTTATAAACTCTGTGGCACACCTTTTTAGTCTCACATAAATAAGGTTCAAACACCTTTACCTGCATTTATGCACTTACTATTGTGTTAGTACTAAAGACCTGTAAATACGTCATCAACTGCTAGACACTGTTGTAGGGTGTAGAGTCTTCCATGGTGCACTGTTGTAGAGTGAACCCCGCACGTCAGTACCTAATATCGTTCTCCTGAATTACTGTCACTTAACAAAATGAGCAGCACATTGGAAGGGAATGAAAATTATTATTAACCTTCTCTATCACCTTTCAAAAAGTTTTCTTTTCTTGTTAAACTCACTTGGTCATTGCGAAAGTTTTTCGAAGTCTCTTGTGAAAGCATCATCTGTGATTATCCTTAATTTATTCAATATAGTCAGATCATCTAACATTGGTTTCCAATTGGTAGCCTCTCGCGTTCTGAAAGTTTAAAAGGTTTTCCAAAAGAGAGTCTATTATGTAAGCCCTGTGCAGCCCCACTCGGTGGGTCGTATCACCTTGTCGTTAGGTTTTCCAAACTGACCTCAACCCCTTCTACGCACCCTTTCATCTAGGTCCCCAGCGCACAATAAATTGGCAGCTCTTGGAAATGGGTGGTGTTTTAGTCTATAGTCTGGCTTGTTGAGAGTCCTACACTCCCCAAACTTGTTTTAGGGGTGCGTAAATTGCATTTCACCACCAACACACCCTGCCTTGTAAAAAAAAGTAGCCAAATATGAAATGAGTCATGCTTACGTCAGTTGGATATCACAAAGTGATAAAGCCTATTATAATTATTACCAACGACCAACGAATATATCCGCACACTATAGTGCACGTCGTAACCAGCAGTTCCAGACCAGAGGCCTTCTACTGCTTGATTACTGTGCTACTATAATTTAGACTGTCAGTAATTCATGTCAGATATTAAGATCATGTGGTCTTGTTAGTCATAGTTTTCAATATTTTTAGTCATGCGTTGGAAAAGTAGTCAGTGGATGAAGTAACTGTTCGGTGAGGTTGAGGAAGGTTGGTGGCAGGATTAAGAGCTAGTACAAGGAGGTTTGGATGAGTAGATAGTTCGTTGTCTTCATTGGTAGTAAGTCGGGTGATGTAACTATCTATGGATTCCTATATAATTTTTACGAAATAATTATAATTTTATCGTATCTTCAAGAATCGAAATTAGTTATAACATTTAACGATTTTTTTTAACAAAGAGAGGTTTATTATTTTTAACTATGTGTTTATTATTTTGAAAGTATGTTACATCAGCTTTAGATGGCTTATGAAATTCAACATTATGCTGTGAACAATATATTTGCAATTATTTAATAATTCTAAATAAGCTAAATAATTCTAAATAATTCTAAATTAATCAATATATACTGAAATTTATTAGAACATAAGAAGCTCCTTTACTGAGATTACAGTTTCGCATAGTTTGCATATATGTAATAAATGATGTTAATTTTTGATGAATCCATTATCAGAATCAGACTGCCGTTTAATCTACTTCAAATTAAATTGCTTGCGTTTAAGTTGAAATGCGTGATTTATAATAAAAACATTTTCACACTAATTCGCAAAACAAGCCGTATTTATTATTAACTACTCACTGGGTACTTTTAAAATATTTCACTTTTCAGTGAAAGTGAGTAAATTTACAACATTTATTGTGTCCCTTATCAAAATTCCAATCTGAAACTGACAGCGTTTATATAATCTAATTGAAATCATAACACCAATAAATCCTTGTAAAGGACAAGCATAAATAATTGAAATCGCTCATTATCACTATATGATGAGACAGTAAAATGAAATTTGATAAAACCAACCTGGCCCTCGATTTATTCACTTGGGAGGTAAATAAATCTGAGCATGTCGTCTCTCGGAGAGCCTATAAGATGTAGGGTACTTTTTCAAGATTCCTATTCAAAATAAATTTGAGTTAGGTAAAATGTAGGACTCCCAATGTAGAATAATCAATCTTCATAGTGTTGTAAGATAAAGGGCCCAATGTTCGACCTACGTATGTTCTGTTGTGCGGGACAGGCACTGCAGCCTACAGTGCTGCATGTCACTACAAAACGAACAACAAATGGTATCGTAACTTAGTTATTTTATCAGTAAAATGTATTAATTAGAAAAGTAATTGCCCAAAATTCACTTGTACGGTTAATATTACGGTATTAGGATATTTTGTGACACTTACAATATTATGGTTGATAGAGTATGTACTAAGGTCTGAGCGTCCTCTTGAAAGTCATAAAGTATTTATAGATACATTAAACAATCCGACAGTAACTCACAGCCTGCAAAAGATATTAAATAAATTTAACAGTAAAACATGTCACCGCATGATTAGTAAGCAACTAATAGCTTTTATATCCATAATAAAGAAGCATGGTGTACTTGTTTAACATTTTTTTTTAAGCAAAACAGCTGTCAATATATTAAAACAGTTTTATGAGAAATTGAAAATTTATGTATAAGTTTGATTGTTTATCTTAGACATCGTAAATGTGATGTTCAGTCTTTAAAAAAAAAAACAAACAAACAATGCAGTTGATCATGAAGAAGTAGGCATTAAAGATGTCAAAGAAGAGGTATGCTGGTTATAAAGACAAGGCTGATTTGACGGGAGCCGTGGTCAGCTATCGACCTGAGTCCGCGAGTCTCAGCTTCCCCAGTCACGCCAATCTCAATTCATTCTTTATGACTTTCGTCAGGTTAGTTTCAAATATTCATTGCTTTCTTTTAATAGACATTTTTAAGTCGAACAGACTTTAAGTAATAAATAAAATGATCTCTTTAACTGAGAAAATAGTCCGCGAATACCTGTCGATCAGAAGGGTACACAACCTGTTGCTGTTTAATTACCTCAGTGTTATAGAGGTATGACAGTAAGATCTTTGTAAAGCAAGGATACTGGACAGACTTACGATTATAATTAAACAAGTAAATATATATATTCAGAACTCTTAAGTTTCGTTTCATTCATCTCTCCTAATACTATTCAAAAAACTGGTCATTATCAATCACCAGTTTGATCTTGGAATAAAAGTAGTCATGCTACTGTATCAAATTCACAAAGATCTACTCCGGAGGCATACGAGTTTAACAAAGTCTTAGAACAATTCTTTTCCTAAATTAATAAAAACATTTTTAACTCCCCCCCCCCCCCTTCGGTGGCGTAACAACCTGTTTTACCCCCCACCCTCCGCTAGAACGTGGACTTTAACACTTCAAAATTCTAGAACGTACTTAAAATATTTATTTTCATGGAATTACCGATCAAGGATCTAATTTTAGACGGCTGTTATTAGACCCAAACTTTCATCTTATTACAGTACTCCTACACATATACAGTCATCATCAAAGAAAATCAAATATTTTTTAAAACAAAAACTTATAATTCAAATCATAAAAAAAATTAAAATAAATTGACTGGCTACGCGAAGAAATATAATAAACTTTCAACTCTTTGAAAAAATTGTTTTTAAGTCTAAAATAAATTTATTTTTAGTTTAAAATATTACAGTTGAAAAACAGTATTACACACAAAAAAACATTTTACGACATAAAAACCTCATTTTGGTAGAAAATTTCAGATTTTTGTTATCTTATTATTATTTCAATTTTTGTCTATTATCTATGTATACCACAAAATGTTCCCAATGCCGCTGGCACGTACCGGGGGTGGACCGGCCCCTTCTCCCGTCTCTTGCTATGCCACTGCCCCTCCCCCTTAAAACTTAAAAAGGTTAAATTTGTTCATATCAGTTAGGTTGTAATTTAGATATAACGTATAAGATACAAGCTTATAACACCATTATTACAACATTAACTATTTTCCCCAGCTTATTCCCTTCTGATTTTGCACACTCTACCACCCTTCTCAAACAGGCCCTTCAAATAAACACCCTTCATTGTCCTTGAGCCAGTTCATTTCACACCAAGTTTTATGTAATTCTTTGGCTTTCACGTAATTTTGTTTCATTTTGCATCATCTAATTAATTTATTACTAAATGTTATTTGATTTTTATTACTTGTAAAGAGTGGACAAACACTAAGGGTTCGAAACAGATTAATTTCATAAAAATTGTTTTTTAGAAAACTTTTGTATAACTTCTTCAAGATATATGAATCACACATAGTAACTGTTGCACAACTATTGAAATAAAAATGATATTTTATCTTTAATTCAAAAACATTAAGAAAAAGCTCTATTCTTTTACAGTTTTTAACTGCTTAAAAAAAATAAAATCTTTATTTGTTATTTAAGCTCTAGTAGAGCTAACTCTGCTCTGCTTATGCGGGAAAAGTGAACACACACTCACACACACACACACCACCATGGTTGTTGTACTAATAGCGGCTACCACTGCTCTTAAACACCACCAAATGTCAACTAAAGTAGATGCACATGTCATCTTCTGCCTATTGTATGATATAAAACTGAATCCTCAAACGAAGATCCTACTGAATTTGACGTAATTATAAGTATTAGTTTAGAAGTTAGTGGATGACACTACCGAAGTATTCAATAGACTACTTTTGAACAGACGGAAAATCAACACTTCATCGCATCGCTATACAAATGTCGCAGCCGGAAAACTCAGGACTTTTAATAATAATTCATCAGGATAGACACCAGAGCCATAACAGATAATAACTTAAAAGTTTTCCTATTGTCTACTACACATTTCATCATAAATATATCAACTAGGTTGTAGTCATAAACTATCAACTAAGTTGTCAGTTTTTATTTGCATTTTTGTGAAAACGTTATTTTTAAGTGTAATAATTTTTTTTCATACAACTGACTTTATGACGATTAACAATTTATGACGATAATGGAATAATTAATCTGAGATTTTAATAAACTAGTATTAAGATTTTATTGAAAGTGAATCAGTTATAGTGTGCATAAATTAGAGTAAATAAGAGAGTAAAATAACAAAAAATGAAAGGAAGGTGATGACAGTGGTTGATATATGCGAAGGAGAACATAGCTGGTGACAACGGAAGGAGGTGTGAACTAGTAGAGTTATTAGAGGAAGAGCGCTTTGGCATAATGAAGGTGTTACGAATGCAGCGATAACATCTGACTGGAACAAGTAGGGGAGACTGATGACAAGGGAATTATACCTTAGTCTCTCAACTAATGTATTACAGGGGTAGCCTAGACCGAAGGCAGGGTCTTACAATCACTACTGTATCATCCCATTGTATTCTCTACACTTACAAATAAACTTCATTTGTTCTTTTTAAATATTACCATCACAAAGGGCTGTCGATTAATATTATATAACCTTTCACATAATCTAAGAATACAATTCAGGATGTTCACTTATCCTTGACTTCATGTGAAAGTCATACACATTAAGCAACCAAATGCATTCGACATCATATCATCAGAAACTCAACTCATTAAAACAAAGACTTATATTTCAAACATTCATATTTTCCTTTTCAAGGCTGCAAGAAAAAATGCAATCTTTTACAGATAACCAAATTTATATGTTGTGAATTGTACTTAAAGAATCTGTTCGATTTTTATGATTTTCCACCAGTTTATATATTTCAAACCATCTCCTCTTCATTTCAGGGTATCTAAAAATGATAACTCTAATCCTCTTCTATTGTCAAAATTAATTCTGGGGTAAAACTCATTAAAAGAGTTTAAAATGAAGTCAGTTTTATCTGTAGGATTTATCTGTGGGTTTGTGCTCAATCCTTCCTCTACCTTAAATTTTTTCTATATTTATTCTGTTAACTCCATTGTATTAATGAGAGAGAATTCTTTAAACATAGCCTTATAACCTAACAATCTTTTTTAATATTACTATTTATTAAATTTACTATTTATATTATATAAATTACTATTTATATGAATATTTCTACATTTTTTTAATATTGTGTAATAACAAAATAAACAGGTATCAAAGGAAACTTATGTAGGGATGTAAAACAATGGGTTAAGTTTTCTATCAATAAAATGACAGAAAAAGATAAATGAACCAAACATGACAATAATGTAATTTTACACAATTATGCCTGTTATGACCGTCCAGTTGAAAATATAAGTGGCGGAAATTCGACACAGACTTAAAAACTATTGGTGTTTTAAAATAAATGAAAATGATGCAAATTTTTAAAATATAAATCTCTTATATACAAATCTGCTACCTTCCAGGGCGCACCAATGGGTCTGACTGATCTAGCACTGATGTAAACTATAACGATCATAACAAAATGTGACCTCAAAATTTTGGCGGAATTATATGTTAGGTCTCCAAAATGTGAGGTTCTACTGTTTATCTATATCTTTTAATGATAAAGTGAGTGAATGTATCTGTAGGAGTGTGTCTCTGTGTTTTATTATTGCTTATCTGTTTGCATGAACGAAATTCGATTTTTCCAGTGAAACTTTGCCGTCTGTTTTCTATTAACATATTAACAACAAATATGCACCCAAATATAAAATATAGCGTATATATTTAGAGCATTATATATATATAAACTAGAATTTTCAAAAGGACACAGAGAAATGAAATCACTGAAACTCACTACTGTATTTCGATGGCCTCATCATCAAAAATATAGAAGTAAATCAATCCAAAGGTTGTTAACGACTCATATTTATATATATATAAGATAAGATATATATATATATATATATATATTTAAAGTTACAACTGGAAAACACACAAAAAAGAAATTAGACTAGACTAGCAATCACGATTTTAAATCATTTTGACTGTCTTGTCGTCTTCAGGAGAGGTAAAAAAGATAAAGGAGAAGGAATGAAGGAGCGGAGATGTGAATGTGTCCACCGACCGATACAAAGTCATATATATATATATGAGCCATTTATTTTGAAAGTGGCCTAATTCCATTTTCCAAAAATATTTAGCTAGCTATTTAAATAATTACATTTTTACGTTATCTTTACCTTTTGCAGCAAATTGTACAAAATTTATTTAAAATTACTAAGAATTTTTATAACAAAAATTAGTTGATGAATAAAATGACAATATTTTTAAATTTTGTAAAACGCAAACCCTTAAATATCTCGATTTTAACATAAATGGAATTAGGCCACTTTCAAAATAAGCGGCTCAATATATATATATATATATATATATATATATATATATAAATATATATATATATATATATATATATATATATATATATATATATATTATAATATATATATATATATATATATATATAATATATAATGATCAAACCACAATAAGAAATGGGAAAACAAGACTAAGATCTTTCAACCTTAACAAGCGGCTTCGTCAGAGTCAAAAACCCAACTGAAATATGTGAAACTTTATATATATATATATATATAAGAAATTGAATCCAGAGACTCTAAAATATGAAAAGGATAAAAATATGCAAAAAAGGAAAAAAAATAAAAATAAAATAGGCACTTTATTAAATAAAATAAAATATTTTTATTATTGCTACACCAATAATTATCCAAATACTCGGTAAATCAAGTAATACTCAAAAGTCAACTAATAAATATTATGTACCAATTAAAAGTTGTTTGGTTGGTGAAAGAAAGACCCTTCCACGGCTTTAAGGAAAGACGGCTTTTGTCTGTCACGGAGTTATCTAGTTTGTTTTTATCTTGACTCTTCGAGTATGTAATACATCATGGCAATTGTCTGCAACACCAACGCAGTTAGTTTAGTAATCGCATTGCATGCTTACAAAAAGGGTTTTCTTTTATATTCAATGATTACTTTTTATATACTTTCAATAATAATATATGTATATCTATCAACAGCAAATTAAGAAAATGTAATCTGCTGGCGTTGCATTCTATCCCATAACATAAGCAGAGGAGGTAAGAAAACCAGTTTAGTTTGTACGTTATGCTTCTCTAGCCATGAATACCTTGAAGCCATGAATTGTTCAATATACACATCTTCAGAAAACAGTGAAAGTACGATGAAAAAAGAGCAGATATCAAGTGGAAGCGATAAGGGTCTCTTCAAGGTTGAATTTAAAATCATCTTGAAATCCATTCCCCTCTAAATCAATATAAACATGTTTTCTTCTTTTCTTTTTATGTAGGAATATACATTTTTTTTCTTCGTTAATAAATTGCCAAATTGGATATATAGAAGCTGAATTTAAAGAACATGTGTCACTTTATATATCAGTTGTATGAACTCAGTATATTTATATGCTACACACACTACCCACCCACACACACACGCACACTAAAAAATATATATTTGTAAATTTGGTACAGTTCTTCCTTAACACTTAAGTTATTCAAAATGACACCAAACTTCTCTGATGCCTGTTTCTTAACCTTCTCATTTTTTTTGAAATAACACTCTCGTATTTCGTCTACACAATAAAGTATATCTCT
The DNA here is from genome assembly GCA_026182355.1 of Hermatobates lingyangjiaoensis. Classification (NCBI taxonomy): domain Eukaryota; kingdom Metazoa; phylum Arthropoda; class Insecta; order Hemiptera; family Hermatobatidae; genus Hermatobates; species Hermatobates lingyangjiaoensis. The sequence continues at coordinate 253,021 of JAPFBL010000079.1, forward strand.
TATAGTCAACATGTTTTATCTTGTTGTCAACATGATCAATATTTATCTTCAGGACGTGAATAACTATTTGGCTGAATTCTCTGGTTTATTATGTGTGCAAAGTGAAGAGTGTGGGGGTTGTTTTTCTTCAAGTTTATGATAAGCTGTTCGTTAATCCTGTGGAATGAGTGGCCTTGTGGTCCAAGTTACTAGCTGTAAGGGTTTCTGGATGCACTAGATGTGAATTAAAGAGCTTTAAATGTTGCTAGTATTTTTGGCTTGAAAATTTAAGATTGGTTTCAGTTTTTGAATTAATATAGGTCTAACATTCTCAGTTTGTGGCGGTTACTTTCTTTTTTAATTATGTTTGTATTTGTAACCAGCATCTCCCGGGTTAATTTTACGTTCTGTTTCTCTTGCATATGTCTTTTTGGGTGCTTCGACCATTAAGTGCACGGTGAACCTTCTTGATAGGAAGGTGGTAGTCATACCAATGTACGAGTGTTTTTGGGTTGCACAGTCCCCATTAGTGCATGTATACTCGTTTTCTCTAAGGTAAGTTTTTAATTGAACTAAGTCAAAACTTTGTTGTATAGTTGTTACTATTCATCGTATTTCAACTTGTGTATGTCCAGTTCGGATCGTCTTGCCGATTTTAATTTTATATATATATATATATATATATATATATATATATATATATATTATCATATATATATATATATATATATTATATATATATATATATATATATATATATATATATATATATATATATATAGGTGTGTTCTCTAATCGGTGTTCGGTCAATTTTCCAGGATAAAAAATCAAACTCTCGTTGCCAAAGTTACGGTTTTATTTAAAACCTTTTTCATAGGAAGAAGTAAGAATTAAGAAGTAAGAAGTAAGAAGCAGTCTAGTCGAAGGCTTTGTCCGGTTAACATTGTTGTTCCTTTAAATAATGTAAATTTCATTTTCTTAGTTAAAAAATTCTTACTTCTGCCTATGAAAAAGGTTTTAAATAAAACGAAACGTTGAAAAGTTTGATTTTTTCTGGAAATTGACCGAACCCCGATAAGAACACCCTATTCGAACAAAGGTGATTATATGAATTTGTATATATATATATATTATATATATATATAAATGATAAACACAGTATAAAATGGAAAAAAGACTAAGTCTTTCAACGTAAGGTTTCGTCAGAGTCAAAAACCCAACTTTGGATAATACAAAAATCAATAACCAAATTGTATTTGAATGATGAGTCCTATCAATTTTATTTTTTAAACTAGGTGATTTTTTTAAAATAACTATTAGAATTGAATAAGTCAATATAAATAAGAAATAGAGAAATCAGAAGAACACATTAAGTCTTAATTTCATGAACCGTTTCAGGAGAGATAAATAGGGAAACCAAGCGACTGGACAGAGAAGTTGGAGACAAATAGATCGATAGCGCCGTTGACAGAAAAATAGACGGAACAATTGAAATTATTCATAATTTAAAAATAAAATAAAATAAGAAGATGAAAACATAAATAAAAAAAAAAGAAAAATTGAAAAAAAAGGGAAATTGATAAATAAAAAAGGCTGTAAGCTATGATAAAATAAAATAAAACTAGAATCAAATAATAAAACAATGAAAATTAAAAAATTGAAAAGGCAAGAACTTTTAACAATGAGTTTGTTGAGGCCAGGCATGCGGCCTTAATAGCAAAATGGGCTCTTGGAGGCTCGAGTTAGATTTGCTTCAGGGGATTTGCGCAGAATTAACGACATATAAAAAGGGAACTGCTATGTGCATGGCAAAGGGAAATGGAGCGGCTTTACTGAAGCTCTTATGTCATAACAACTAACTGGAGATTGGCCTACGGAAGAATCACTTGGTACATCAAACGTAACAGTTTTGGAGTACAGGAGGTAGTGAACAGGTAGAGGATTAGGGAAGCTGAAGTGTGGTTGGGGATTTAAGGGACACGTGAGGAACCCGAGTCCCAAATTGGCCAGAGCAAACCTGTTTGCCACTGAGGGTAGTCTTCGAAAGAAAATTGAAAGTGGGAAGACGCTGTAGATAGGTGGGGATAGGAAATTGGAGGTGGTGGGAGGGATATGAGGAAAAGTTCTACATTAACAAACGATGGTACGAAGCTTGGAAACTGGAAGAGTTTTATAGGTAGGGAGACAAAGGGAGAAGAAGAGGAGGTTGATGAGGTTCGGGGCTGCAGGAACCAAATATAGTTAGAAGAGGAGTGGTAACCTTCTCAAATTATTTTTAGCTATTGACATGTAGGTTTATTGTAGTCGTTAAAATGCGGTGATCTTGGGGGAGCCGGAATGGATTTTTATGGGAGAGGGTGGCAGCTATTGAAGTAGATAAAAGGGATTAAGGTAGAATGGACGGAAGTAATGGAGAACCTTTTGAGGGTTATCGACACAAGAAGACTAGGTTTGTAGGAAATGTGGGTAAAATTTTGATGTCGAATCAAAGCATAACAATAGTTCCAACGTCCGCCTCAACTTTCCCTCCCATTTAGATCCACTTAATAGGCGAATCACAAGAAAGATTCGAATCGGCCAAGAAACCGAAAGTTGTAAGCACTACAACAAAAAATAAAATTTAAAAAGTAAATTCGTAAAGGAGGTTACCCCTTACAAGAAACTGGTCCAGCCACGACCCACAACACATCAACCCTCCTACGGTACTGATTATAAAGACTCCCAGGACAGAGCTGTACCAATTAAAAACTTTTCCGGTTATCCACCCCGGCCAACCCAAAACTTCAATCCGCCCTTTTCATGACCTCCAACTTGCAATTTTCGCACAGGAAGTAACCTCCGGGAAACATTTCCTATGGGAACTGTGGACGTCGAGGTTCTCAATTTACCCATTATAATCCCCAAAAGTCCGCAAACCCTCTATCCTGTTGAACTAGATTGTTACCAAAAATTTGTAACCTTGGAGTGTACCATGAGTTCTAGAGGCCGACCATAGCAGAGTTGTATCGTACCATCAAGCCCTCCTAACCAGACAGTCATGCCAAATGCCAACCCCTTTATTTAAGGGTTACGATTTCTGAGAAATACCCCCTGACAAATCTACTAGGCCAAGTAAGCTTATTTAGCTTTAATAGGCACAGTACGGCCAATCTAAAGGATAATGTTGAAAGTTCCCCCAATTTTTTAAATTATTTATTTGTTTTATTTGTATTTATTTTTTTTTAAAAGCTTAATAAACTTTTTGTTAATTTCCTTATTTTTTCAATTTTTTTTTTTTTTTATATTATTGTTTTCATACCTTATTTATATTATTTATAATTATAAATTATTATATATATTATCCTGTCTACTTTATTTTGTGAACGGCAAGCATGCGACAATGATTCCAACCCGTAAGTGCTTTTTCCTCTCTTATCTCTTGAAAACCCAAACCGAAAAATTAAAGTAAGTTGTTCTTCTGATTTTGATAGTTTCTTTGTTTATACTGAACTCAATTTTCTTTTTCGTTTCATCGAAAAATTATATATATATATATAATATATATATATTTATAATTATTAAACATATACGGATACTTCTTTTTATTTGACAATATATATATAAAACGAACAAAATTATGTTTTTATATCCGTATAGTGTTTTTCGATCAATTAAGTCGGTGTTACAATCGATAAAGTCAGTGTCGTATTTGTAATCAAATTATCCACTTTATCGATTGCAACACCAACTTAATAGATCGAAAAACCCTATATATATATATATATATATATATATATATATACAAGGAATTATATATAATATATAAAATATTATATACATGATATAGTACATAATTATGCATATTATGTATTTGGAATTATATATAATATACTTCATTATTCATTGTTTACACCATTGTCATAGAATGACGGATATGTTATTTTCGCACAGTTTTGTTTATTATGAGAAATAAGCAGTAGAGAAAAGACATTGGTAAAATAGAAGGCAATGAATTAGTGATTATGATGGTGAAGAATAAACAAGGCAATATGTTAGTGATTTAAGAAGGAAAACAATAACAGAGTCAATGACTCATAAAGAGGAGGCTGGTTTGAGGAAGATAAGATGATGAATGGATTGAAAAGGAGTGGAATGTGTCGGAGAGCAGTGACCGAAGGCAGGTCATTAGGAGGGTTGCGGAGTCTTTAGGAAGAGAGAAAAATGGTAAGATGTGACGACGATTGGAGGGAGCAAGACGGATGGGGTGATTGATACTGGGTAAGGGATGAGCGAAGACACATTGTGTTTGAAGGGTGGTGGGGAAGGAAACATCTCACCCCAAGCAGCTATGGTCCAAGCAACACCCTGCTGGTCCATGAGTACACAATGCTGACACCAAATCACATGGGCTAGCAAAATACATGACGTACATATAGGCAATGTCTGACTCCAGAGCATATTAGGGGTCGCGATAGCACATTCATTCTAAATGAAACTAAAAAAAAAATAGCATCAACTCATTAACAATATTAGATAACAAAAATGCTATATGCGAATAATTTTAATATATATCCTCAGTATAGTTATACTAGCCTTTTATTTTATTAGCAACTAATACAATAATATTTACGCTGTTTAACATCAATCGATGAATAAACAAAGGAAGACCTCAATCGAAATGCAAGAATTATAGAACTATTTAGATAGAACATCGGAAATATTACACTTACTGATACGCTTCTTTTAACTCTAGCTTATAAATGTATCACAAATCATACAATAGACATTTGCTCAAATTACTAGGGGGAAAACATTAATTAAAATAAGAGCTTTAAACATTATGAGGATTCAAAATGACAAAATATTACCAATTATAGCTTCTCAAAACTAATGACTTCTCCATATTGAAATGTTTCATCTAAGCATGAAAGCAAAGAGATATCATGAGGTAAGCAAAACCGATTAGGTATTATAGGTGATAGATGTCAGGTACCACATTTTAAAAAAGTTGGAATTGTTTGTAGTTTAGAACAAATTATAGTTTCTATAACGGAAATACTAATTCCGTAGAGAACAAGAAAACTAATATCTGAGAGGGAAGACAAATAGAATGATGGGGTAGATGTAACTAATAGTAAGAAAGAAGAGAAGAAGATTTTACAGTATAAAAACAGTGGAAATAACAGAGAAAAAGTAAAACTAGAGTAAAAAGAGAAAAGATTAATAAAAAGAGAAAGAGAAAAGAAAAGAAAGGGGAGAAAGGTCGAGATGAGGAAGAAAGAATTCAAGGCAGATGAAGAGAAAAAGAGACATACAGAGATAAAGAGTTAGGGAGGGACAGAGATAGTGTGAGGAAGAAAACAGTTAATAGAGTATGTCATTAGAAGAAGGTCAGATAAGAGATGAAGTGTAGGGGCATAACGTTTTGATATTTCAAACTGAAGTCGAAGATATACCTCTTCCTCATTGTCTATGGCTTCTGATCTTCTCCCCATAGTGAACTGTTACTCAAAATATTGATCACAGTTATTATTTAACCATAAGTGAAGAATATTGATTACGAAAAAGTTGCTGTCTAGATTTTGACTGATTTACATGTTTTGAGATCCTCAACTACTTTTTTGACAGGTAGGTCTATATCCAAACGTTTGTAGGCACGATAGAGGCCACACCGTTTCATGGTTGCACAAGAAATTGGGTCCTATAATACAGAAGCATACTTTTTGAGCATTATTATATCCTGGAAAGTTTCTTTTTTTTGGCCATAATATGATTTTAGAGAACTATTTTTTTTCTCCTAGACTTTTATCTCTAGAGACTTCAATTTTCTGAATTATGATGAAACTGACAAAAGCTTTAACTGAAAAAAACGTGATATTATTAAAATAACGGATGAGGTATTTTTTTGCAATAAATGTAAAATTTCTGACTTATAGTTGATTTTGAAAGCTTATAGAACAATATAGGTCACTCCGCTTGATGGATTGTAGAGAAATTGTACGTACAGGAAGAGGAGTTATGGTAATGTTTAAGATTTTAGAAAACAGTCTTTTTACGCTAAACATGTAAGTATAGAACAAAGAAATTTGTCTATACAAAATTTAACTTAAAATCATCAAGCAGTAAAAAAAATCAATATATTTTGATTATAGGAAATGAAATAAATAATAAACTTTAAAAATTGAGTAATCTATTCTACTTCTTGGATTTAAATTTTTTTTATCAAAATAAATTTAGTAAAATTTTAATGTAAATTTGAAAATAAAAAATGTGAAGATATTTTAATGGCTTAGTTGATTTGTGTAAAGGATTTTGGTAAAACTATAAAAGCAAACTGCAATCGGCTGTACATATACGACTTTGCTGTAGGTATACCGAGCAATGTTGAAAAAATTGGATTAGAAGATTATGACGCATTTATACCTTTGAAGTTCTCAATGTCTTTTTTTGACTTTTTTTGGTAAGGCATTGTGTTTAGTTGGATGGGTGTTTATAAATTAGGATGGTTTAGTTTAGCCTATAAATATTGTGGGCACTCAGCAAGTTATATTGCTCGATAGATCAAATTCAACTTTCACTAAATAAGCCGAGATATAAATTTTACATTACAGAAGACAACTATTTGGTTTCATATTAGTAACATGAGAAATTTTTGATAACTAATTTAAATGGGACAACTGACATATCAGAAGGGTAAGAAAAGACAATAAAATGAACAGAGTCAGTTTAAAAATTTTTGGTCAACAAAATAGAAAAACTTTGTTAGTCTTAAACAATTTACTATAAGATTCTTCTTAAAGATAGAATGCTTCTTAGTTAATATGCTGTAGAACTCAGTGAATCAGAACCAATGCATATAGATTTTAATTCAAGAACTATAGAATAGATTAGCATCAATCTAACGCAAGGATAGTTAGTGTAAAAAGTAGTATGTAGCATTACTGAAATTAGGTCACTATAGAATGACATTAGGAGGTGTGCTGTCGCCCACCTTGTGGTAATTCGTTGTGTATAACCTATTGAATATTCTAAGTAATTAAGGATGCCATAGGCAAGGTTATGCAGATGACCTTGTGATTGTAACAAGATAAATGATTGATGGTACTGCCTTGGAGATGATGCACCATGGTATTTAAATTGTTCAAAAAATATTTAAAGATGGCAGATGTTGATATGAATACAGATAATCACAGACCTTATGACTTTCTAAATGAGAAAGAAAGTAGTCTCACTCACCTCTGTCACAAAACTAATATATAACACTCAGAGGGTTGGAAACACGTGTTTCACGTCTATCACACATATATCCTGTTTAGTTAGAGTAAAGTTCAGTGTAGGCTACTTCAGATTTTTTTTAACATTGCATTCATTTTCCAAAAATTTAAATTATGATTCTAAGATATATATATATATATATTTCATGATTTGTTTTCTTGACCAAATATTTATATGATTAAATTTTTTGAGGTTTGAGGTCTAATGATTTTAAACTAGTCTTTTTCCCAACGTTTCGAATATATTTATGCTACAACATGATTGTTTTACAAAGTAGTGCTAATTGTAAAACAATCATGTTATAGCCCTGAAGATGTCATAAATATATGTCGAAACGTCGGTAAAAGGACTAGTTTAAAATCATTAGATCTCAGCCCTCAAAAAATTTAATCATATATACATATATATACGTATATCGATGAAGCACTATAATCTGTTGGACGGGATGGGGTTTTAGGCCCCAAACATGTTTGGGCTTTCTACAGAAGCCACCGCTTAAAATTGTCACTTCTTAATGTAATAAACAGTTAAAAACTAAACCCATAAATATAATACATGCTTTATGATTGGTGTAGGTATAGTATAGTTTATTTTTCTTTTTTTAAAAAAAAACAAGAAAAATAAAAAAAAGAAATATGATGTCAATTCTGCAATATCACTCATCACGAGGGTGGAAAAATATACATAATGAAATCAGTATAAGGCTCGATGAGGTACAACGCGGTCGAATTGTTAGGACTCTAACTAACGCCTAACGTCAATGTTTGGCTGTATTAATCCCGTTTAATATCAATAGAAATTAAAAGTTCTTCCCCATTAATTATGATGTTAACTGTTAATATTAAACGCATATTATAGAGGGTATATAATTAAAAAAAAATCAGCAGGATAAAAGCCAGAGTTTGTTAAGGGGAAACACGGTTAATGATTGCTTAGGTTGTTTACCTGTCAACCTGTCCATTGTAACTTGGATGTTTTGATCTTATCATTGATAAAGTGTCAAGAGGTTTACTGACTTCCTGGTGCGCAGACTTAATTTGAAAAAATCTATTACATTCCTTACACTGAAATTCAATATCCAATACTATGTAAGAGGCAAACTTATATCACACAAGCATGCCTTATCAAGTTGTTATAGCAAGGTGTGAGTTTGTGACACGCAGTCATGTGTTTGAATCCCTAGAACCATTTAATTGTATTACTACTTTTACGTTAATAACATAACATACTACTGTCCTAAATGTATAATACTATTACTTTATTATATTACTATACTACATAAACATTCCCTATACTAATAATGAAAAACTTGATCTCAAGATTTTGCCGGATATACAGAATGTTTTGGGCTCCGCATAGTTCTGTTTTGAGGTTTTTGCGATGATTCTGTGTATATGTATCGTGGGGGCTGTATTCAAAGAAAAGTTACAGGACACGCTACAGGCCACACTGGTTGATATATCAATTTCATATTTTTGTACACAAAAAGGGGCCTTATACTATGAATGTGCAGTATTGTTTTGAAGCAATATGGAATAATGACAAAATCATATTTTTGGTCAAGATGTGTTTTTCGCAATCTTTTTTCTCCTCTAAAAAGCTCACAATTAATGCATTGAAACTTTACAGTAATTCTGAAACTCACATAGGCTATGTTGAAAAAAAAAACTCAAAATTTTTAAATAACGAGAATGCCAATATTGGCAATAAAAAGTAAACAAATGACTTATGATTGATTCTAAAAGCTTCTGATTCTGATGGAGATTACAGGCCTGACGATTTCTAATAAGTATTCAAGATTCTCGAAAACACTTCAAAAAATGACTTTGTAAACGATAATTTCAAGTTCTAAATGTACACCTAGAAGTTCCAATCTGTATGAGATCAAAGTTATGGAGTTTAAGACACGGATGAGAACTATTACTGGCAAAATATTATGGAATCTACAAAAGAATTTAAATTTAAATTTATAAATACAAGTTTATATATCTACCGAGAAGTAAAAATAAAATTATAATATCTTTAAATACCACGAATTAAATAACCAGAATTATACGAAATAATTTCAAAAATCAATGAAAATAAGATAGAGCTAATATGAGTGTGGTTGTGTGTGTGTGTGTGTGTGTGAGAGAGAGAGAGAGAGAGAGATACGTAAAGTTTCTGCCTCTCTCAGTGCATGGCTGTGTGTGTTTGTATGTGTTTGGGTATATGCGTGGGCATAGGGGGAATATTCGTTTGTGTGAGTATCTGGACGTGTTTGACGCTTGACGCCATCTCAAGATAGTTTATAAAATGAATATAATTTATACTTCATTTTGTGATTCCATTAAACACGCCAATTATTTAATCACTTCATTGATTATTCTATCAAAAGTATTTCGCAACTCATATTGATTAGATTTCATTCATCAGCTAAGAGGGAAAGGTACTTGACATTGCACTTGCTTCTTTATTATTTATAATTAATTATTACTATCTAAATTAAATAGATATTTCAGATTACACAAACAGAACTTCGTTTATTACCATACATATTGGATATAATAATTCAATAATATTAAATATGTGAAAAATTACAGTTTTAATTTAAATGTTTGCTTCCAATGAGTATATATGTTACACTTCCACCTCCTACTCCCCTTAATCTTCCTTGCGACCTCCCTCCTCCTTCATACTCCACTTAGTCTTCCCTGTGACCCACCTCCTCCTCACCCCTCAATCTCATACTCCACTTAGTCTTCCCTGTGACCCACCTCCTCCTCACCCCTCAATCTCATACTCCACTTAGTCTTCCCTGTGACCCACCTCCTCCTCACCCCTCAATCTCATACTCCACTTAGTCTTCCTTGCGACCTCCCTCCTCCTTCATACTCCAGTTAGTCTTCCCTGTGACCCACCTCCTCCTCACCCCTCAATCTCATACTCCACTTAGTCTTCCTTGCGACCTCCCTCCTCCTTCATACTCCACTTAGCCTTCCCTGTGACCCACCTCCTTCTCACCCCTCCATCTCATACTCCACTTAATCTTCCTTGCGACCTTCTCCTCCTCACCCCTCCACCTCATACTCCACTTAGTCTTCCCTGTGACCCACCTCCTCCTCACCCCTCAATCTCATACTCCACTTAGTCTTCCTTGCGACCTCCCTCCTCCTTCATACTCCAGTTAGTCTTCCCTGTGACCCACCTCCTCCTCACCCCTCAATCTCATACTCCACTTAGTCTTCCTTGCGACCTCCCTCCTCCTTCATACTCCAGTTAGTCTTCCCTGTGACCCACCTCCTTCTCACCCCTCCATCTCATACTCCACTTAATCTTCCTTGCGACCTTCTCCTCCTCACCCCTCCACCTCATACTCCACTTAGTCTTCCTTGCGAATCCCCTCCTCCTTCATACTCCACTTAGTCTTCCCTGCGACCCACCTCCTCCTCACCCCTCCACCTCATACTCCACTTAGTCTTCCTTGCGACCTCCCTCCTCCTTCATACTCCACTTAGTCTTCCCTGTGACCTACCTCCTCCTCACCCCTCAATCTCATACTCCACTTAGTCTTCCTTGCGACCTCCCTCCTCCTTCATACTCCAGTTAGTCTTCCCTGTGACCCACCTCCTTCTCACCCCTCCATCTCATACTCCACTTAGTCTTCCCTGCGACCCACCTCCTCCTCACCCCTCCACCTGTGTGTGTGTGTGTGTTTCTGTTTAAATAAATAGTATAAAACAATGAATATCAAAGGTATACGAAAAAATCACTGATATATAAATATATTGATATTTATATTAATATATAAATTATATATTGAGGATTATCATTGGGGTATTAATTTTTGTCTCTTTATTACATTAAAGATTTTTAAGAAATGTTTTACTCAGCACTGTTTCGAATCATTCAGAGATCAACAAGTCACTAGCCGGTGCAAACCTCACCCGACCTGGTGGTGGTTCTTTTAAAATAATGCTTTTATAAGTAATTTTGTTGACTCACCATTAGGAGGCAGATTAACTTGGCAGACACTGCAAGCTTTGGTAACCTGAAACACAATATACCTGGATAAGTTACACGATTTTTTATTTAAGTAAAATTATGGGTTCTATAAAATAGAACTGATTTAAGTTTTTGGTTTACTTAATAAGCTCGTTTAGCTTATCGAGCTGGCAGAATGTTCATGGCCGACCCGTGAGTAGTCAACAGAGAAAAGTATCTCTCGATATTTAACTCTGGACTATTACTACTGCTTTCTCAGAAACAAAATATTTAACATTTTATCGCCGTATCTCATTTTGATTATAAATTATATCAATTGTTGTTTCCTTGTAAGTAATATAGAAATATATTTGACTAATTTCAAGTTTTTGATGACTTCTCTATTTCAAATAAACGATTTCAAAGATTATTATTAAGGCAGTTTATTATTATTTTGCTTTTAAGCTTAATATTGTTTGTTTCATGTTTCATTCGTTTTATAAAATGTTTCAGCTAGTAAATTGATTCAAATGATGAATATGAGTTGGTCAGGTTTCAGTGTTTGGGTAGATTTGTTAGAAGCGCCAAGTGGTAACATGTAGGAATGTGGAGAAGCTTGTTTACGTGTTGATGGGTACGATTCGTCACTTAGAGAGTTGTGTACAAGTCAAAAGCTTGTCTTCACCCGTATTGCATAGTCTGTTCCACTCGCTGTATTCAAGTCTTTTCAAATCCACTAAAGACGAGATCGGAGCACCGACTTATAGACTCATCTGTCACCCTGCACAGGGCAAGTGTCCACCCTTTATGAATATTCACATTGGACCTGACTCCTATCAGTCAATACCATCCTCATCTCTCCAGTCTATTCTTCTAAAAGCATTCCCGACAGTAAGCAGTAACTAGAACCTTCCATATATTAACTTAACGTACGGGTTTTTGTAAAAAAAAAACAACAAAGCTAGTCTTCATACAACAAATATAAACAAGACAGAGTTTTCAATATGTAGCAATCTTCTTCACGTAATTGCTTAAATTGGGATGAGATGGCTAAAGGAAAAGCTTTAAAACGTGTATTTATTTGAGGCCAGTCTGTCATGTTTGCTTTCAGTTGCAGGCCAGATTCTATCAACATGTTTAGACGCACTTACCATACTACTCACTTAACGCACATTCATTTACATTTAACTTAATACCTCAGAAATTGCGTTAACAATATTCTCATGGTTATTACTTGACAAGCTTACACCCTTTTCAGTTGCTTAGAATATTTATTATACAAAAACAAGATACTTATCTTTCCATGACAAGATTTTTGAATGTCACGGATTAATTGATGACTAATAAATGTATATATTTCCCAAAGTGTTAAATACTAACTTTATACTTATTTGATTTGAAATGAAGGAAGACCTACGCCTACACTTAATAGTAACAGTAAAAACCAAATATTTTACATACTGATATAAAGTACTCAAACATGAGCACCAGTTTTACCAAAAACTATATAGATGTCCTTTTGAATAAAGAAACTGTGCCATATATATATAAGCATGGTTCATAATGGTTAAGAACATGAACTCAGTTGCTCATGTTCCTACAGTAATATGAATAATAGTTCTAGGGACAAAAAAAATGGTTAAATTATAATCTCAAAGTCAAAAATATTTATAAAAGACAAACAATTTGAAAGTGTTTACATTTATTAGCATATGGGTCATATACTAATTATAAACTATTATAGGTCACTGATATTATCAAATTGGAAAACAGTTGGTGAAGAATATTAGTGAAAGGTTATTTTGCTAAAAGGTAACAGGAATTGGCTGTTATGGCGTGTTGACCATCTCAACAAGATATTAAGAAAGCCCAAGGGCCAGTCAAGTGACGTGGAAAGTCAGGGACGGACAACTATGTTGCAAATTAGTTAATTGTATTTGAGAGAAGCACACGTTAAGGCATATGAAAATTAATGGTTGATCTAAAAGGAGATTGATTGAGGAAGAAGAAAGAGGCCTGAGAGAGAACAATGGCGACAGGAATGGGAGAGAAGTACGCCAGCTGAGTTATCTGAAGTGCCGAGCATCCATCAAACAGCCTGTCATAAAGGAATTCACAAGAATGGCACGGCCTTGACGAGTGTCGAGAGCGGTGTGTGCGGAAAGCTGACCGCCTTACTGTGTCATGCAGCCAGCAGCAACTTTGACCAACTGACAGCAACTTCGAATGGACCCCAGGCATTCGGAACTATAGATCTAAAGGAAGTATTGAATTAATACCACTTGTATTGGTAACAATGAACAAACCTCTGTATTTATACAGCGGGGCCAGCATAAACGAGTATATAAAGACTCATATACCTTGTAGATCCACGGCTACCATTCTTATCTCGCTAACCAAAATGAATTAAAACAGTTTAATAAAAAAGACTTCCAGAACGACCAATTCAAAATCTAGAAATGTGTGAAGCTCATCAGGTCTTTGGTGTCCTCCTACCAACCTAGATTGAACACCTAATAACTGGGCAAATGACAACCTACAGTATAAAAAGTCCATACCATAGGTTTTTATTCTTGAAATAGTCGCACTGTTCTACAATTTTTTGTCGTAATTGCATTACAGTTTTGTCCTTTAGTATGTACTACCTTGTGCCTATTGGTGGCAGGTTAGCTCAGTGGTTAACGTACTCACCTCTGAACTAGTAGGTCTGGAATTACCCACCTGGCCCTCGATTTATTTACTTGGGAGGTGAATAAATCTGAGCAGGACGTCCCTCGGAGAGGACGTTAAACCGTCAGTCCCGAGCCTGAACGATTTCAGGTACACATTAAAGATCCCTACTCAAAATAAACTTGAGTTAAGCAAAATTTGGGACTCCCAATATAGAATCAACAGGTCATGTGGCTCTCCATTACAAAAATGGCTGCCAAATAATAAATGAACCACGATTTTTGCCCCTAAACAGCACTAAAAGGTGAAAGCCTTATAAGTGTGGGCATTGGAAAACACCTTCTGCTTATTTTAGAATATGCAAATTATATATAATGAAAATTTAAACTAACACCAAAAGAGAACTGAAACCGACAAAATAATAAACAATAGTTTGTAAACTATAAATGGGTATTAGTAATAGATTTTTTTTTAATCAAAATGTAGAAGTTAGTTTTGAGTATTTTTCCTAATGTGTTTCATATTTTTAATACTTTAAATATACATAAGCTGGGAAGTCAAAATAGAAACAAGCATGGTTATTTAGTTATACAAATTACGATATATGTGTTAGGAGATGGTCTGCATTATCATGGAGGAGTATAACAGAAATAGATGAAATCAATAGAAATGGGTTTTAGAACACAATAGAGATACACAGATTCCATTTATAAAATGCAGGCGTCAGGCCTGGATTACCCTGTTCAGACCTGCTTAGCACATGAAGTGTATAGTGTATGTTCTCACTGTAGCCATGTCTGAGACATCTCTTATACTGAAGGGCTGTAAAGTCAGTAGTAATTATTAAGCATGTAGTACAGAGTGCGTTATGTTCGGTGTGTGTTTAGTGCAGGTCCAACTCCGCGCTCGCTGATACAGCCTTTATGTCAAAGCTTGAGACAGTAAACACTTATACTGCAGGTTATCTCTGTCACGCGTCGATCACGGTCCAATCTCGAGGGTCCACCTCAACTCGTCCCCCAGCAAGTGACCCCACTTGCAGCAGTCCGCTTTAGGTGTAAACAAAACCTCTCCTTCCGTGTACATCTTACACCTCAGTCCTACATTATTACTCTATATTCAAGAACACATCATTTTAAATTAGTTCTCGTTACGTCAGATTGTATTCAAGATTATTTTTATAACAACTGTACATTGTTATCAACTACTTAAGCACCACTTTTAAAAATACCTTTATTCCATATTATGAATATTGTTGTCAATATCTGTATTATAAGAAGAAATATAATTCTTAACAACCGAAGTACCGATTCAATTGGGCAGAAAACGTAACATCAAAGCCTACGTACTGACCACTTTCTCTAGCTTTTTCCTGTGAGGCGTATATGTACTTTTTAGTTAATTATATTTTAAATGTAGCTCCAAAAGTCTAATTTATATTTTAATTTTACTTCGATAGAAATAGTGACTGCAGGGAACTTATTCATCATATATAAAATCTTGACTTTCCAATGACTTTATAATTCAAGTTGATTCTTTGTTCATCGATAGTTAATAAAACTGCTATTCATTTTGTGTAGTTATTGTGTACTCAAGAAGGTCGACTACCTGTGTTAATTTTAGTATCATTTTGAACTTTTTTTTGGATGTTGAAAATGACATTTTTTATGCTGCCATCAATGTTGCTAGTCAGGTGTTGTTTAAAGATTAAAGTGGTTCAAAGAATCCTGTGTCTAGAATGGCAACTATTTTTTAGAAAAAATGAACTTGTGTCAAGCAACATTTAAATATTTTGCTACAAAATTAATTCAGTAATATTAATCACTTATTACTAAAAGGGGCTATCAGTGCCAACTAAAATATAAGTCCAAATTTGAGACTCTAAAGCAGTTCAGGAGGCCAAGTTTTTGAGTCAAAGCCTTGGGGAGATAAGATCCCTATTACCATATCTATCAGTAGTTAAGTCAGAGTCATTTCGTTAAACAATTGCCTTCAGTTATTATAAATGTTTAAACAAAGCTATCTCCAATCCAACGGAATATATAATCATTGAAAAAACTTTACAACTTTCAACTATATATTGATTATATTCACGTAACCAGCGCAGAAGAAGTAATAGGTTTAGATGGGGAAAGGACAGTTGGAATGCCTCAGTAAATACACAGGTGCAGCCTAGACAAACACACACAAATTAATACCCTATTGAGACGAGCGAAGAAAGGCAAGCCGGTCGAACAACAAACACGACTCTGTTTGCTCCACATTCCTGGAGGGTAACATCACTGCGAGGGTGCAAGCTCCCTTTCAATAGACGCAAAACGAGACTTGAGTATAACATGAAATGACCTTTAGGGCAAACGGTTGGGTTAGTGAAGAGAGCTAAGCAAGAGGTACAACATGCCTTCTTGGAATGTAGCCATCTTTGCGAAAATGTGTGCTCTTCTAAACAAACTCAAACCTTAACTCATTTATAATATTCAATGTAACATTTATACAAAATATTATATTTTGTCATATTTAAAACATGTTTCTGTACATGATATTTAATGTACCACACAATATTGCGTGATTACCTTCCATATTTTTAATGATATTGTGCTAGGAAAGTAAAACTATTAGTCGAAACACAACAAACAAAATTCAATGGTTTTTCCTATTAATTGTTAAAGCTACAAAATTTCGATTGTTCTAATACTTGCGAGCAATGGGATCACAAAATAGATATTGGACTACGCAGGCTAGAGAACCGAAATCATAAATCTCATATCAGAAAAAAGCAATGCATATTGTATGCGCTATTGGTTTTTTTTTTCATAATGGGACAGTGATAAGTATCAGAAGCTGTTAGAATTGTATCTTATAAGAAGTGGTGTCACTGAAGTTACCTGAAATACCTGGAGTTACTCTCACACTCAATACCTTAAGTTCTAGTAGTGATACAAATGTGGGCTTGTAAAAATGATAAGACTTGATCATTACTCTATTAGACGAGATAATTGCTTTAGTTTGGATCCGCTTCATATTGGTAATGGTTGTCCAACGGATTTCTCAGATTTGATGCAAAATATTTTGTAATATGCACAAATCAAAATAAACTTTTATTGTCTAATATCGCTTCAATTGAAAGACTTAGAAATGTTAAAGTTTTTTGTAATCAAGATTGTCCAAAATGATACGACAATGTTGTCCGAGCTCTAGCTCTGGTTATCAAGGCAGGAAATTTGTCTGGTATCCCCTTCTGGTCAGCACGTTAACAACATGACTATTGATGAGTCCAAACCAATCATTAGGCTCAGATTTTAAACACTTAATCTTTTTGAACATTAAGCCTGTCATATACTATGAAACCCTGTAGAGCAATACCACAAACCAATTGCTCTTCGAGCAGTAAGCAATCGATTATATATTTATCTTTACGTGCTTTGAGTTATAAATATTTAAACATACAATCCACACGACTCTAACGGTCTACCCCGATGACAAAATAAACTATATTTGCTAAATATAATCCATGCAACTCTAAGGGTCTACCTTGATGTCAAAATAAACCATCTTGACTAAATATTAGACAACAGACAACCAGTTAAAGGTCTTGTCTTACTAAAAGAACTAATACTGAATTACTAAATCTTGGAAAACTCAGCCATCACAACTGCAGATTTTATTCTGATGTCATCAAAACTATTTAAAGAGTAAATATTGATGTGAAGAAAAAGTAGTTACAAAAAGTTTGACAACACCCTTCCAACAGTTATTGATGTCAAGACAAACTTAACTGCAATGCATAACTTGAAAACAATAACAATAAGCACAATAACATTAAAAAAAATCCCATTGCTTGTAAAGATAAGATAGTTGTTATTTATCTTTTGGCAATTTAGTTTCCTATCCTATATCTATAAGAATTCCTTTTTATGATATATAACTCTTAACAAGATTGTTGAATATGTCAAGTCATTTTGTTTCTTATCATGAGTCGTCTTATCTTTAATTAAATAATGAACTTGGAAAGAATTAATTATGAAAACTTGCATCAATTCCAACTTCATTTTTCTGGCAACATAAATTAAGATACATTAAATCTTGCTAAAATATTTATATATCCTAACCATATAAATATACATATACTTCTAACACTAACTTCAGTTCATATCTGATGATGGCTAATGTAAGCCAAAAGCTCATTGTTTTTCTTAATTTTAAATAAGTAATTTGTTAACCATAATCATAGTGTTTTTTAATTGTGTTAGTTTTACCGATATTAAAGTGATTTGCATAGAGTTTAGTGTTTAGTCTACTTCTTCATCTATATCTTCGTGTCTTTACCTGAACTTGTCAGGAAAATATCTTTGACTCATTCTAAACTATTTAGAAGAGTAACAAACCTCAGCAATGGAGAAGCTGCTGCTAACTTTAACACTATATATATATATACTCGTATATATATAACATTTCACAATAAACACGTGCAATAGCAATCATGATCAAACCACAATAAGAAATGGGGGAAAAAAGACTAAGATCTTTCAACCGTAACAAACGGACTTCGTCAGTTCGGTTTTTGATTCTGGCAAAGACCCCTTGTTACGTTTGAAAGATTTTAGTCTTTTTTCCCATTTCTTATTATTGTTTGATCATATATATATATATATATATACTTAAAATAAACTGTGACACATAGACAGAAACTCACTGAAGTTTATAGCGCTGAGGATGTATTGAAATAAAGACGAAACGTTGAAAAAAGGTGATTCCATATATTTATCCTGACCAAACTCCGAGAAAAAGAAAAAGTGTTTGTTATATATATATAATGATTTGTTTTCTTGACCCAATATTTATATTATGTAATTTTGTTGAGGATTGAGGTCCAATGATTTTAAGTTAGTCCTTTTGCCGACGTTTCGACATATATTTATGTCATCTTCAGCCCTGAAGATGACAAAAATATGTGTCGAAACGTCGGTAAAAGGACTAGTTTATAAAATCATTGGACCTCAACCCTGAAAAAAATTACATCATTTATACATATATAAATTAATAATCAACATTGACTCTTGATAAAATATATGAATTATAAATACCACAATAAACAAAATTATCTATATATATTTGTTTATTGTGGTATTTATAATTCATATATATATATATATATATATATATATATATATATATACCATGGGTATTAAAAATTAAATAAAATTAAAAAATCTTTACTGTTATCCTCTTTCGGATTATATTGTTTGATTGTGTTAAGGCATTGAAATCAGTATTGCAACAGCTACAAGATTTTCTACATTTTTCCTTCATTTTAATGTCAACAAGTCAAACACATATTGAAGCCACTTGTTATTGATATTAGAATCTGATAGCGTCACTTTTAAGACTAATTTGAATGGCAGCCCCATACGAGAAATTGATAAGCAAGGAAACTCAATCAAGAAGCGTATCTGGAATCGTTTAAAACTATTTGTTTTTTGAAATTCTTACGTCTAAACCTCAATCACCGACAGATCAGTCATTATCTTTCCAATTGAAGTTAAAAAAAGACAGAACTCTTCGACATTGATTGATCGTCAAATAAAAAAACACTGTTATACACATTTTTTCAGTTAATATTGGCCATTACAGATTTCAAAAATCAATGGAATCACTTCAAAAGGTATTTTGTTTTTTTCTCATCAAATTTAACAACAATTCATTTTATATGTTGAAGTCTGTGATTTCTAAATAATCTTGTTTTAGAATCATTGCACGTCTAAATTTGAAAGATTTGGAAAGCAAAAATAAGTATGTTTAAAAATAC
The DNA here is from genome assembly GCA_026182355.1 of Hermatobates lingyangjiaoensis. Taxonomy (NCBI): domain Eukaryota; kingdom Metazoa; phylum Arthropoda; class Insecta; order Hemiptera; family Hermatobatidae; genus Hermatobates; species Hermatobates lingyangjiaoensis. Next base: position 272,693 of record JAPFBL010000079.1, read on the forward strand.
AAGAAGTTTCTAACGCCATTCATTAGGATATTAAACCAAAAATGTTAGCCAGTAGAGAAGTGGGAGGAACTTCCGAATGTAGAACTATATAAAATGTACTTCTATAAATGAAGGTTACTCAGTAACCCTAAGTAAAAAAAATATATTGGCAATGGACTTCAGTCCTGCAGCACCAACTAGAACTGCCTCTTCGGAGTACTGAAAGGTTTATTCTCATTATTAAATTTAAAATTTGTAACGACAGTTAAATAAAGTTCATCTTGCATAAAAATAGTCAGTAAGATGAAACGAATACCACGACAAATGCCTAAAAGTTGTGCAAGAATTTTACAATATATCCATAAAATTAACATTAACGTAATTAAATTGGGTACTGCAGTTTTCTCCATGACATATGCTTCATTGTCACTCTAACTTTGAACTTCTCAAGAGAATGAAGACTGTCGAAACATATTCCAGAGTTTTCTCTGTAACTGTGTTATTCCTTTTATGTTATTATTTTTTTTATGTACACAGATATATAATCATAGATCAAAAAATCTGGTGAAAGAGGATTGATTACAATAAAAACTTAAGTCACACTAAGAAAGAACATCAGAGATATTATGATGAACATTACTTTTCAATATTTTGATCTTTACAATGGTCAAAATATTAAATACTGAGTTTAAATCGTAATTTTCTTAGTTTGTTGTTTTTGATATTGGACATATGACAGTATTTCAATGAACAATGTAAAAAAATTAGTAGCATATAATTCACTGCAAGGAAATCAAATTTTTCAACCAAATACTATCATATTTGTAAAATTTTGTAGCTGTAACCAATCTTTTTTGTTGAAGTATATATATAAAGTTTAAAACACAATGGAAAAAGGCAGCTGTTTTGTTACATTCCTTCTCCATTACTTTTGTGTTAACTTTTCAGTTTTTACTTTGTTTGCTCTCTGATGAAATATATTGAAAGGCCTCAGAGCATTTATTTTATTGTTTTTCTTTCCTTTTGTGGTTTAAATTTCATTGATTGCATCACGTGTTTATTTATTGTGATTTTTCTGCATATTTATATATATATATATATGTATAAAGTCAATAAAAAGATTTTACATAAACACGGAAATAACGATCAATGATCAAACTACAATATGATATGAGAAAAAAAGACTAAGATCTTTTTCAACCGTAACAAGCGGTCTTCGTCAGAGTCGAAAACCCAACTGAACCAATAGCCTCTTCTAAGAGAGTTGACAGCTAGTCGATAGTTCTACTAGTTTTGCTCTTTCCTGTTGTACTCCTTTGTTTACCCAAACATCTCTTCTGAACATTAGTCCTTTCCTGTGCTTTCACCCTTTTAAAATACCACTCTTTTCAACCTCTCACCAGATGTTTTCTGCATCTAGTGTTTTAGTTGGGTTTTTGACTCTGAGACGAAGACCGCTTGTTACGGTTGAAAAAGATCTTAGTCTTGTTTTCCCATTTCATATTGTGGTTCGATCATTGATATATAAAGTCAATAATATAACAACCGTTTGATAAAATGGTGTATTATTTAATCGGAATTCGGTCAATTTTTTAGGTTCAAAAATCGCACCTAGAAAATGTTCTAGTTTTATACAAAACCGAAATGTTGGCAACGAGTTCGATTATAATATATGTTATCTACGAAGAAATATCAGTTCATTTTGTAGCCTCCATCAATTTTAGTAGTTTTTTGTCTGTATAGAATGGTTTCTTAATTATTGGGAAACCTTATTACTCAATTAACGAATTCCAAATAATTTCTAAGAACTGATTTCCCACGATTATTTCATTTGAACTGAGTTGTTGGGCATCAGAAACCCTTAAATTTCTCCAACTTTAGATATATGGAAGTGTGATGGTGGAAATAGGAATAAACTGTAGGTTATACTATAGAATATAACAATATTTCACAATAAATTCGTGGAATAAAAATCAATGTCCAAACCACAGAAAGAAACAACAAAAAAATACTTTTCAACCGTAACAAGCCGTCTTCATGGGAGTCAAATCTCAACAGTCTCGACTCAAATTAGAGTCATCGTCAGTTGAAATTTGACTCTGATAAAAACTACTTGTTACAGTTGAAAGATCTTAGTATCTTTTCTGATTTCTTACTGTGGTCTGTTCATTGACAATTAGAATATATATGAAATTGTTTCGACAAGTATTTATAGTATTTTTGATTTAGATATTCTCTAATCCTTAGATCGGACAGTCATACCGATATAATTACTTGAGTCGTTTGAAGTTAATTTATTCCAGAGAATGGAATAGTTAAGAGTTGTGAAAGTAGAAGATTAAAGTTGATAAAGAGCTGGAGTCAGCACATGGAAAAGACGGAGTCTTGAGAACCAAGTGATCCCTTGTCAGGAAGGCATCTAGAGGAGTGACTTGCTGGTGAAACATAAAGAAGGCCGTGCAATGATAATCACTAAATGGGGCAATCAGCTTCGTTTGGAAGCACAACTCACCTCTTGTGTGTACAAGCACTCGAGACCAACACAACCTTCCTCAGTAGCCCCACCTGGAGGGCCCTTCACAGCCCTTCAATTTGTTTTTTATCTTCGCTTCTTCAGTCTTGCGTAATCTTGTCAAGTCTGGTTGCTGCTATAAGCTGCTTTGTAAGAAAGGAATTCCAGTCTTTGTCACTGAAGTATCGTTAGTTACCAGCTTTTGTTCTGAATACCTTTCATCAAGCTTCAGACAGAGTTAACCTACCTTGTTTAGACCACAGTCGTTCAGCCTTTCCATAATGCATTAACTTAAATTTATTACCAACCAAAATTAAGTCCAATATGACTAAAGAAAATAATAAAACATATAATATCAATGTATCACAACTTTGTAAATCTCGGACCTTTAAACTTCAGAAAGTCGATATAAGTGAATAAAGATACATTAAGAATAATAGTTTGTAAAGTAACCAGTTTATTTTTATTTAACATTGCGTTAAGTATTCTTTTTTCTTATAAAATTATCCATATTTAAATTACGTTGTACTTTATATATTCTTTGTGTTAAGTTTATAGCCTAAAGTTAGTAACATAGATAACTGAAACATATGAAAAGTGCATGTTTAAGGACCTAAAGTCTTCATACTTTATCTTTACTTTAATTACCTAAAAAATATCAACTCGCAGTAATTTTTCACAAGAAAATGGGCACCTCATCATCGTTCGGCTGCTCGTTTGACTCAGTCAGAGAGTCCTAGACTTAGTTGTCTCAACCCAAGAAAAATTCTTCTGTAACTTGAACAGTCACAGGAGTTACAGTCGTTCTATTTACTGAGAAAACATATGGAGTAGTGCACGTAACTTTACTTTAAGTAAACTTAGTACCAAACTCACGGACGGGGCAGTAAAGGAGTGATTAAGCGCCTCTAATTGCCTCTAACACTCAACTCCGACTTTTGGCCTTCACGAGGCTACCCTGTTAACCTCTATATATAGGGACAAACGAAAGAGGAGGAAAAGGTGATCAGGGGCTGAGCCAGGTGTTACGTGATCCGTCCTGAAGGATGGATGATACAGGGGTTACTGTATCATGAACGGAGCCTCAAGGGTACCAGGTGACCCTCTTGAGTAAATAGCCTTACCCCGGTATGCGTTGCTCTGCCGGAGCGGACCAATACCACCGATAGAGATACAGGGATTTTCCGCTGTATGATACTAAGGAGAAAGAAGTCCGCAGACCATCCTCCAGAAAAGCAGAGGAACCAAAAGAACTAACTAGTGGGAGCCAACCTCCCACAAGTGCATCTAAGGACCCGAAGAAGGAGAAAAGAAGTTAGTTACTTTCTCCCGAAATGTAGGGAGCCTGAATGGACATTATCAATGTAGGTTTATGGAGATTCTGCAAAGAAGAGGAAGAAACACCGTTGCACCTGCTAACTGACTATAAGGAAACTTTGCTGCACAGAGGTAGGTGCTTTGGGACACTCAACAAAACCATAAAAAAAATTTTGCCTCTGGAACCAAGAAAAGTGCTGAGCTTCTTGGAGGCGTTGAAGCTAACTGCTGGGGTACTTTAGTACTGAAGAGGGGAAGTACAATAGTTTTTTTTTAACACGCAGTGCTATAGTCACGCTCAAATAATAATAATAAAAAAAAACTAACGGACGTCCTTTTCAATAACGATACATTTCAATCATATATTAAAATCAGAAGAGGAACTCCATTAGAAGTTCTATTGTGAGGTGATTGTGACGTCTCCTTCAATGACCCTATATTTTTTGGAAAGTTCAAAATGTTATTTTTGAATGTTAATTTATTCCGCTCCAGGTGTCATCACAAAAAAAAAATCATAATAATGTAATGTAGATAAATATAACCTGTATACGTAATGTCACATAATTTTCTATTAATTTCACAATGTTATATTTAAATTAAGACATAAAATCATTTGATTTAAATTTTTTAAGTTAATACAATTCATTTGTCTAAATAGTATTTCTATGATTTATTTTACTGTGATCTTCATATTTAAACAACTTTGGTTTTTTTTAGGAAATAATTCGAACTTTTTTTTTTCAAAATAAAAAAAATGTTAATAATGTTTAACTTCAACTAAGATAAAGTTATCCGAAATATTATTTATATTTATATGTTTATTTATATGTTTAATTTAAAAATTTATAAAATATATATTGCCACTATTTAAAAATTTCAATAAGGAAGAATTGCATTAATTATGCAATGAATTGAATTGGAAAAATCGATATGCTTAAAATAAGTTTATTTATATTATTTTATATAATAATAAAGCTGTAATAATAATTAATAATAAATTTAAATGAAATTTCCATTAATGCAATATGTATATAAATTAATGAAAATAAAACCGTGCTTTAAAAACCACACACATGCTCATATATATATTTGTAAATTTGTAGAGGAATCCTTCTTTTCTACATGTTTTGTTGAACGACCTTTGTACTGTGGCATGAATAAATTTCATAAATTTGGTGAGAAAACTTAAAAGATGGACAATGCCACAGTACAAAGGTCGTTCAACAAAACACACACACACACATATATATATATATATTTAATCTCCGGAGTCTTTATAACATTGTTGTTTAAATAATTTCGAAGGCAACGCGTAAGAAAAGCTCAATTCCTTTGATATGAGCTAAACAACTTTTTTAAATTTTTTTTATGAGTGCCTTACTATGATTTTAACAATTTACTATTTCTATATCTAGGATAATTTTCTTTATTATTTTTCAATGATTGTTCTAATTTGGAATTATATTTTATATCTTGATGTTTTATAAAATTATTACACTCGGAATTTTATTATATGCTGCTGTTTTTTTTATAAAATCACCTTTCAATTTACTTAAAAAATTTCTTAGTTAATATTATCAATGAAAATAAGTGTATACAAATCCGCTAAGTATGGCAGTTGATCCATTACTCCAGATGAATGGATAACTATTCAGTTTTTATGGCTTTATTGCTCTTTGCCGTAATTGAAATTTGACGACTTTTTTTTTTATTATATACGCTAGTTTTCTGTTCGGTTTTTTTAAAAAAAGCATTGTTTTTTAACAAGCCCTTTATCGTCAAAAAAAAAATTGAACAGGAAATATAGTATAAAGTTTTTGTTTGGTCCAGGTCATATTTTGATCTTGAAGGTTCAGTTTTGGTTCGCGGGACTTACTTTTCTCACACTAGATTTGACATATTCTTCATGATCCTGAAATGCTCAGAATTCATGCTTTCTCTGAGGCATAGCAATACAAGTTTTTGACCTTGAGATTCACGTTAGTCCTGATCGTATCATTGGTATTTCTACTAGTAATCAAGAACATCATTGATTATAATACCATACGATTGTTGTTTCACCATAGACTTGCTTTTCGATTCCTTACCCATTTAAATGTTTTGAAACTACTAAAATATTTGTAAAGTTATAATTACAGTAGGATAGGCAGTCCACTGTTGCTACATGAACCCCGTCATGTGGGTTGTTTTTTTTTGTCCCTTCGATTGTTCCTCTCACCATTGACTTACTAAAGACAACAAGCCATTAATAACTCCAGCAATTTGCAAGCGTTAATAATACTTGGATAATAAATTACAAAGTAATTACAATTGCAAAAACAAGACGAATAAAAATAAATTAGCGCGTTCTATGTAACAGATTATTCTTATGCCCATTACTTTGATTTATGTTATGGAAGAACTGGTGTTGCTTCACACCAAATGAGGTCGCTTCGAGTTGACAAGAAATCTGTTTTTTTCTCGATTTAATTAAGAACCTAGCAATATGAGCAGGTGTGTCACAGCTTAAACATTTTTTAATTGAACATCAAAGTTAAGGAAACGAAGGGAATGTAATATGATAATAAAATTATTAATAAAGAAAATACTCTTTGTTTTATCAAAATAAAATGTAGATAAGTGAATTATCAGTTATTTCTGTTCTTGAAAGCAAAATAAAAATACGTTAAACGATCTGCTTGATGATCGTATTTCCAATTAGTTGACAAGATTTTTGGAAATGTTTTAGTTGATATTTTTGAAACGCAGTGGTAATCAAGTAGAGCCAAGTATTTGACAAACACTATAGAATTATAGTACATCTTAGTTAATTCACTGATTTCTTCTACTCAAACACCGTGTGGATTTGTAGAATGCACAAAACTCTAGAATTATATAATTAAATTTGAAACACCTTGATTAAAAAGGAGTGCCAATAGCTTTGTTGTAATTTATGGCTCTTTGTAGTAATAGCCTTTAAACCAGTGCTTCTCAAATAGTGGGGCGAATTGTTTTTTTCTTGCCAGTGGGTGGGGGGGGGGGGGACAGAAAATAATTGAGCAGCACTGCTTCAAACTAGCATTTCAGTTTCCATGCATGCTTGTTGTTTTAACTATACAGTAATCCATTCTATTTAAGTATGATACAGGGAGAACCATCTCCTCTTCTTTCATATCATACTTGCTCAATATTTACATTAAAATTGAATACTTGGTATGCATTTTTTTATTTCTTAAGCGATGCCCTAGCGGGTGATAACGTCAGCCGTTTGCTGGTTTTTGTTTCATAGGTAATTCTACAGGTTCTACATTGGGAGTCCTAAATTTCGCCTAACTCAAGTAGATTTTGAGTAAAGATCTTTAATGAGTACCTGACATCGTAAAGACTCGGGACCGACAGCTTAACGTCATCTCCGAGGGACGACATACACAGATTAATTCATCTCCCGCGTGAATAAATCGAGGGTCAGGTAATGGTATGAATTAATAATATGTTTACTTCAAAAATAAAAATAACTATCGAAATGGCTTTCGTAACTCAGAAATATCATTCTAGAAGCAAACATTGAAATCTGATCGGCGAATGTGCTCTATTGAAATAAAACATACCTTTAGTAATTAATCGTACAAATACTCAATTAAAAGTTAACAAAGTTACAAAATAAGTCCACTAGTGAATTGTATCTGTAAGTTTAATTATATAATTATAAATAATAATAGCATAATATATACAGATTTAGTTGTGTGCGTTCCCGGGCACCTGCACAAACAGTTCATTGCCTTAGAACATTGAAAAGTCAGATGAAACTTAGTTTCAGATGTAATTTGAACAGTGGAATCCCAGTTGATAGGAGATAAACTAGAGATTAAAGCCCAAGTGGTCGAGCCTAAGATAGCCCGGTGCTCTGTTTTAAGCTTCTGAGGGGTTAAAGCACTTGTCCCAAGAGCTCAGTACCTCCTTCAGTTCACTCATATATTTTCTCACGTTTTTTTTTCTCATTTTTATTTGTGTGATTATGGTATCATAATCAAAAAGCAAACACTGTTTGGTTTGACATTATTATATAACAGTGAGATAATACAAATGTTTTCAAGACTTCTACACCTATCTGGCAAAAATGATACTGATCTAAAGCCATATCTTAGAAGTATTCATGGTGCAACTAACCTCGCAAACATGCTACCGAAAGACACTCATGTTACTTCATGGTTATTTCAGTTCATGTCTTGTATCTAGCATAAGCGATCCATGTTGGATACGGCACAATCTCTTGAGTAAACTGGGCAGAATACTTTCAAGCCTGATGAAAAATCATACTCACATCTTATATTTAAGTTTAATCTCAATAATACCTGTCATTCAACTGAATTAGTACTTTTGAATACAGGAGAGCAGTCGAAAGCACTCCAGAATATTTCCCACTTATTTTAGTACTTCCAGTGATGATTTTAATAGTAGAGGGTCACGCGTGTTTAGTGTGTCAATTGAGCGAAAATACATCTATACATATAAAAAGATTTCACAAAAAACACGTGAAATAACAATTAATGTTCAAACCACAATAAGAAATGAGAAAAAAAGACTAAAATCTTTCGACCGTAACAAGCGGTCTCCGTCAGAGTCAAAACTCAACTGAGATTTAAGAAATTTGACTCTATATTTATGAGTCCAATATAAATATAATTATATATAATATATTATATATAATTATATATAATATAATATATTATATTTAATATATATTATAATATATTATATTATATTTATATATATAAATATAATTTAAGAGGTTATATTAATAAAAATAATAGAACATTTATAACTCTATTAAATTGGCTACTCATAATTTTTAGAGATTTGTGATTATATTATTATATGTATATAATATATCATGTATATCATAATATGTATATGTATACTAAATATAATTTATTTAAATTCAGAAGTAATTAAAAATTAATAAGTTTAGAATAATGATTGTATGAATAGTTTATATTGTACAGTAAATTGAAAATATATAACACTCAAGGTACTCTGCGTTTCGGTTAAAATTAAAGATTTCAGTCCTGAAATTTTCGTTTTCAGAACTGAAAACAGTTGTGTTTTATCAGAACCAAAAGAATATTCTTGAATAAGAGAGGTAAAGGCGCTAAGAAAGGTTTCAATGTAATCGTTAGCCTGGGTGGAATTTACGTTTCCACTAATGTGTTAGATCAAACCGTTATTTTTTTTAATATGGGTGTTTTTTGAGACCTTTATGACCTGAAGTTAATGACTCTTTTGACATCCCACGATGTCAAGTGTTATATTTCCTATTGTTATTCCCTATAAAGAGTATTTGATTTTGGTAACATTTGTATTTATGTCAGCTATAGTTTAGGACAGTCGTTTTCTTGGATACACCTCTTGTTGAGACTGGGTATTCATTTGTCCAGACAAGGCAGCCGGTTAGAGTGGGAGATGGGATGGGCAGTTTGTTTATTTTTCTTCGTTGTGTGCGTTAGGAGAGAGTGAGAAATCAAGGCGGATGGCAGGCAAAGGGATTAGGGCAGAGAGAGATAGAGATAGCTGCTTCATCACGAGACTGGACGTGTTTAGAGCGCCTCTTAGTAAGCCACTGATAAGACTAATGCCCCATCGCCGCCCACGTATGCTGCCTTCAACACCTAGTACAGCAATACCTTGTGCTTTGTAAACAAACTCCCTACACACATCTGACTCCTACAGCACATCTACCATTGTGCTTCACACACCTCTCATTTAGTGACGACCAAGTACAAAACAAAGTGGTGTCTATAACAAACTTCTGCGCAATATACAATTATTACTTCGAAACATACTAGTAATTACGTAATGAGTAACTAGTCATATACATTTCAGTTATAATAAAGGATTTAGACTTTTAAATCATCAGTCTGAGCAGTACCACAAACGCACGCACACATCACACACACACACACACACACACACACACTCACTCACACGCACACACTCTCTCTATCACACACTCACACACACACACACACACACATACTCATTCACACTAAAGGTAAGATAGGGACTAAAAAATTCGACTCAACCCAACCCAGTCCCGCGGGTATTGAAGCCCGACCCTAGCTGGTCCGAGCACCATATACTCGTATATAACCCAACTCAGTAGGGTTTTTTGGCTCTGACGAAGACCGCTTGTTACGGTTGAAAGATCTTAGTCTTTTGTCAAAAAAAGTCTTAAATTAACTATATAAGCCATTAATTTGAACATTAAGAAAAGTTTACATTCTTTGTGAAAAAAGACGTATTACTGCCTTGATAAATATTGGTTTAAGATATTATGTTTGAGATGTTGAAAAAGTCAAGGAGAAATTTATTTGCACGAAAGCAAATATTAGTCAACATGAAAGATTTCGATTTCTTTCAGTGAATTGTCAGAGCTGCTGTTTGTCTCAGATCATCTCTACTAAATAGTCGTACTTGTTACTATAGAAAAAGTAAAAAAAAAAAGAATTTTAGTTTTCCGACAAACTGAAAAGAGAATATATTTAACAGCGCTAACTCGAAAAGCATCGAAACTTCTACAATACTATTTTCCATCTGTGCCATACTGGTCTGCCTCTACCTTGAGTCACCGCTCTACTTTTCTGCTGAACTCTTCGCCCCCTGATGGCGACTATGGTCGAAATATAGAAGTGAGAGTTGTTCCTTTGTCTAGCTCTGTGCTACCTTCTTTTAATTTGGCGTTTTATATATATATATATATATATATATATATATATATATATATATATAATCGGTTATATATTTGAGTATAAACTGGAGTTTATTCTGCACCAACAAAGCAAATCTCGGTAATCTGTTTTATCTAAATTATTTACTTTACAATAAATACTTCTTGGCTTAATATCCATGCGTTGTTTTGGTATACATATTATATAAATATTTATATTCATTAAAGAAAGTTAACAAGAGAGGAGCTAGACCCGAAAGTAATAATTGACAGTTTGGGCCCGACTTTCGGGTCGGGTCGGGCTTGGAATCTTACTCGTGCTTAGGATCTTACCTCTCACTCACACTCTCCATGTACTCTAGTTTTATACGAAAGGAGTTCAATTTATATTAATAGGTCTTTTTCTTCTTTATTGAAAAACATTTATTTCATGGTTTTATGGTCATTGTATTCTTTTCTAGGTCTGAAAATAATATTTATAATGAATACGTCAATTTTTGAAGCAAACCCAAGTATCCAATGACTTTAGGCTAACTAATAATCTCTTGCCTATTAATCCTGTTACTGGCTTGGCGTAAATTTGCTACATTGGCTTTTTTATTATATCACACACCAGGGGTGCCCGAAATAATTTACATTTTTGTGATTACTTAAATTGTGATATTAACCAGTTAATATGCATTATATCTTCAATATATTTAAAATCATATGCTGTTTCAAACTTTGGGCTAATATTTATTTACTCTTAATTATAAAATACTGTATTATAGTAATCATTCTAAAAATTGTGTATGCATTATTGGAGAAAGTAAATACTTAAAAAACGTAATGTAATACTTATTTATAATGTAATATAAGTATTGTAACACTGTGTAATAATTATTATAAATAAGAATAATGTGTTGCAAATACTGAAGAAAAAGGAAAACATATTTCAAATATTATTGATATATCAGGTGGCTGTAACGTGTTCCATACTATATGGTTATTTTTGATATTATATTTCTTTATTGATAAAATGATTTCAATTGCATTGGGTTATGCAATTGGTTCTCAATGTGTCGAATTGCAGACCTGCTGGTCAAAAGTATTGTAGAAGTTCCGAAAGTTTTTAAATAACTTGCGGTCTCAGAGTAAGTGCTATTAAATATATTCTCTTTTCAGTTTGTCGGAAAACTAAAATTCCTTTTTTTTACTTTTTCTATAGTAACAAGTACGACTATTTAGTAGAGATGATCTGAGACAAACAGCAGCTCTGACAATTCACTCAAAGAAATCGAAATCTTTCATGTTGACTAATATTTGCTTTCGTGCAAATAAATTTCTTCTTGATTTTTTTCAGCATCTCACATATAATATCTTAGACCAATATTTATCATTGCAGTAATACTTTTTTTTTGACAAAGAATGTAAAATTTTCTTAATGCTCAAATTAACAGCTTATATAGTCATTGTTTAAAACAATATTTACATAATTTGTCAAAAATTTTATATATGAAAAAATATTTTTAAACAAATATGAAAAATTGTATTATTTGTTGAGCCACTTAAACTCTATGATATTAAGGGCCTAATTTAAACAGACCTACTTTGTGAGTAAACTATGGGCAAGTACTTAACTTTTAACAATCAGAAAAATAAAGTACATAGAGACTTACCAAATCAAGTTTCATATTCGGTTGCATGAGTATTAGACTGTTTCATGAAACAGCTAATAATACTCTTTAACATTGATATTGGCATTTCGATTAATAGAGTATTCTAAATGTATCATTAGAAAAGCATATTAAGTTTCACTGACTTTATGTTTCTGTAACAATGAGTATTATTTTCCCCACTTCCTCTGCTAAAAAGCAAAGTTAAGATCTTGGCGTTTTCATGTCAGCTAACGTACTGATAGGGCTTGATATCTCTTGCTATCAAAGAAGCTATATATATATATATATATATATATATATATGTACCACCTACACGATGCGTATTTCGTTAAATTTACATTGTAAAAATCGTCAAAGAATTTTATAATATATTTTAGCAATAAAAGTTTATAAGAAATGTACAGGGAACAGGCAGTCCTGAAGGAATAGACCAAAAACGACGTATTTCTTTCTGTGTATATATATATAAATTATTTTGTGATAAATAACATTAATATAATATATTTCAAAACAAATTATGGGGAAACTAAGACTTACAGTTTATATGTATTTGCTGGAACAAGTGACGGAGAAAGTCTGAAGAAGAATGAAGCCCAACAATAAGAATGAAAGTGAGATCTGAAGAAGAAGAAGAAGAAATGTGTTGAGATGTAGTTAAACTAAAAGAACGCGAGATTAAGAAGGTGTGAAGATACGGAAGGTGTTTACGTGGAACACATGTCTCATGCGGGCAGCAATATCAAACTGACAGCAGGAGATGTGATGTTTATCTGCACACCTCTTGTCTTCAACTGAGATAAGTTTCAACTATTCCAACTGGCGCCTCACCATTAAGTGTAAACTCTTAAAGGCGTCACATCGACTCAGACCTTTAGGGCGCTTGAATAGTCAATGATACGTTTGCAGCGAGCAGTAAAGTCAAACTGACAGCAGGGAGATGTGATGTTTATCTGCACACCTCTTGTCTTCAACTGAGATAAGTTTCAACTATTCCAACTGGCGCCTCACCATTAAGTGTAAACTCTTAAAGGCGTCACATCGACTCAGACCTCTAGGGCGCTTGAATAGTCAATGATACGTTTGCAGCGAGCAGTAAAGTCAAACTAACAGCAGGGAGATGTGATGTTTATCTGCACACCTCTTGTCTTCAACTGAGATAAGTTAGGAGACAGCTGACTAGCGCTTCACTAAAGAAATGTAAACTAATCAAGTGCTCAGAGTTTAGCCTCTAGCACGCTAAGCTCAGAAAACTATGGATTTATTGAGCAATCAGCTCAATAAACTTGAGAGTTCAAGTTTTAGTGAATTTCGATTTTTAATACCTGCTTACATAACAATATCAATTGGGGAGGCGGGGGAAATAAACATTTGGCTTGTGATCATGATATGTTAAAATTATTACAACATTTTTGTTTTATAATGAATGTAATAATGTTGATTAAACATTACTCTTTATTATAATGTTTCTATGTTAATTAACTTTATAAGTTATAAATAAAATATATATTTAAGAAGCAAAATATGGAACACAATACAATGGAACAACACGTTTACAATCACTCCTTTTTGGTTGAACCATCCTGAGAAGAAAAATAATGAGATACAAAATGTGTTGGTTAACAGCCCAAAAAAAAGTAAAAACTTTGAGTATTTTTCTATTGTCTGTGTCTTATTAATCAGATAAAATTTTAACTGGTTATCTTAGTGCAATCGGAATAATTTTATCCCTGACAATGTGTTTAAAATGTGCCTGTATATATGTATATTTTCAAATGAAATCATATCCGATGGGACATATACTTTGAAAACTTTGAGACACAAAAATGAAAAACAGATACTAGGACTCACATTCAATATTTCGACCCTTTTAAAGGTCGTCCTCAGGAAAGGAATATGAACGGGGAGATGACGAAAGCCAACTGGACAGCTTTACTGAATATGTACAGGTTGGCCACAACAAAAACGAAAAAAGTATTAGAAATATCTGAAGAAGAATAACAATGAGGAAAATAAAAAAAGGAATATTTATAAATATAAAATTCAAAACGATAGAAAATTACAAATTAATAAAATAAAAAAATAAATTAAAAAAGTTAATTTCTTTTTATATTTAATTTTTTAACCTGTTTGTTATTTTTAATTTTAAATTTTGTTTTTTTTTCGTTGTATTTAATTTTATATTTATTAAATATCAGTTTTATTATTTTTCCCCCTTGTTATTCTTCTTCAGTTATTTTTACTACTTTTTTTCGGACTTCATTCTATATTTCGACCTTTTTAATGGTCACATTCAGGAAAGGAAGTTGAGCGGTGAGAAGACGAAAGCCAACTCATATGTTATATATCTATCTATCAATGATCAAACCACAATAAGAAATGGGAAAACAAGACTAAGATCTTTCAACCGTAACAAGCGGTCTTCGTCAGAGTCAGTTTGGGTTTTTGACTCTGACGAAGACCGCTTGTTACGGATGAAAGATCTTAGTCTTGTTTTCCCATTTCTTATTGTGGTTTGATCATTGATTGTTATTTCACGTGTTTATGTGAAATCTTTATATCTATCTATATAAATAAAAGTAAGGTTTTGTCTATACATTGATTAAAACTGACTCGTTTGAAGTTATCTTTACGTTTTATACATTAGAAGAACCAAATCCACCCTTAGAAAATTTCTGTCTGTCTGTTTGTTTGTCTGATTGCCCGCAAAATTTTGTTACCAGTAAACTCGGCTACCATAAGGTATAGCAAGCTGAAACTTTAAAGGTTTGTTTATGACTAACTTAAAATACCATATAAGATCTAAATGGATTGAAGATATGGACTTTCAAACTGTGTTTGGCCAGCTACACAGACATTTATGTTTTCCAAATATACAGATATAGCAAGCAGGTATTGTGAGTTGATTTTAATTTTCTTGGTGTTTAAGTTTCCCAGAAAGAGCTTATTACCAAGGTGTTTTTATAATGATATTATTATGAGGTATTTATAATGGCTTTTTATAATGAACATGCAGGAAAAATCAAAAAACAAGTTCTAACGCTATATCATGCTGAAGAAAGAACTTACAAGTCAGTAAAGAGAGTGATTAGTGATGAGGAAACAGTTCATTATCTAACTGAATTTCCTGACTTCATAACTCCTCCTAGACTGCCTGCTCATGAGTGAAAACTTAAAGTAGAAGCACCAGTCATGCTGTTACAAAACTTGAGTGCCCCAAAAATGTGCAAGGAGACGCGACCCTGAGTACGTGCTCTGCACAGATAAATAAACCAATTAATAGAACATATGAGAGAGAGAGAGAGAGAGAGGAGGGGAAAGAGCGAGGGAGAGGAATAATAAGAAATCAAAATAAATGAATTCATTTTGGAGACATTGAATGAAGTTATTGGAAAATAATTTTTGACGTTATAAATGAAATCCTTTTTACTAATTCACTTATTTTAAAATACTGGTTGAAAGTCTTTTAGTTATCTTAGATTTCCATTATTTACAAAATGAGTTGTTTTTTTCTAATTTGTCTGAAAATGTATTTAGTTGAGGTGTATGCCATTGTGAATTAAATATACAGAATTTTTTTTTAGCGGTTTTGATAAAAACTTCATATAATTTAGTGAATATAGTTTAGATTTTCATCAGAATACTGCTCTACTTATATATGTCTATACATAGTAACGTCATATGATAAGGATCAGAACTGATAGATGCAGGTTTGCACCAGAATAAACTAAATATGACTGTTATACAATCAAAATAGACATTTTGTTAATGAATCAAATACTATACAATACAAAATGTAAAGTAAAGTGGATAATGTAAGCATTTAGCATCGTATATATTCAATTAAGTGTATGTAAGGAGGGATGGTTGTTGTGGGTCGACGTTTGCTCCGCTGGCATTCATGAGCTGTGAAAGGTCGGGAATTTATGTTAATTTAATTGTATCTTAAGGTGTAAGGAGATGTAAATTAGGAATAAGAGTGGAATGAAAATAAAAGTAAGGGGGAGGGGGGAAAGAGTGTTGTGAGAGGGCTGTGTTTGGTTAGGGGGGCTGATGGAGAACGTCTCCTGTGAATTAATCGAGCCCAGCAGGACAGCTGATTAGGGACGGCTGTCCTGAAGGACCTTTGTCGGAGCCCCCCTGTCTCGTCAAACCACACCATTTCACTTTACTTAGCCCTAACAAACCTCACTCTCTTCCTTATTGTATCAAACCACTCTGTTTCGCTCACTTTAAAGTACTTCAGCTTACAGCTAACAACATATCCTGCTTCTGTTATAGTTTGTTACAGTTTATATTAAAATAGATATACATACTAAAAAATATTAAAAATTATTTTCTATGTTATTAGATTTAAATCGATTAGCAAATATTTAAGTGAATTTATTTTATAATCTAAAAATTTGTTATAATTTAAATAAAATAAGAACAATTACATAAAAAGTTCTTAAGATAAAAATAAAAATGAAAAGAATAAAAAGATGGACAAGACGTAGGTGACTTTTGTACTTCACCAGTCGTCTTCATCATTCATCAGGCCGGGAGGCAGGGCGATGAGTAAGTCCAGGATACCTGAGTATGTCGGTGATACCGCCGCCATCGTCAAGCGAGGGCTCAGGAAATAAAGAAGATAAATAAAAAAATAATAAACGAATATGATTCTTGGAAATCCGTGTTTTACCTACCTGTATTCTTGACTGACCTAGACCTACAATGGGTAGGAGTGAGTCTTCTTTTTCTTGACTGCCTTTTTCCCTGGCACCCATAAACTTGCTTCTGTTATTAAAAATGTTTTCCTATTCTTTGAACTTCTACTTCTTCTATCTTTTATTTTCCCAACTTCCATTTCTTATACTCCTTATACTGGGAGGGAGGCCTCCCAATATAAAAAGTTTTTTTCTCATATTTCTCGTTCTTCTAATACTGTTAATCAGATGGAACGGTGTAGACATTGTGTCTATCAAAATTGCCCTATTTTCGACCTAACTCCCTCTTTCACTACCCCTCTCAGTCATGGTTCTTATCCTATCCATGTCAATACCGATTATTCTTCCAGAAACTTCGTTTATCGACTACATTGCACTCAGATGTCTTTAACAACAGAAGTTATACCTAATTCCGCTTGTATAGATTAGTTTGGCAGTTGGTCATGATAAGTCAATCAAGCTTTACAAACACGCTAATTTGGAAGGGTCTTGAATTTAGATGTTTCAGTCGGTCTTACTTTGAAGTTCTTATTTTATTGAAAGATAGCTTTACTTTGAAGACGAGTTTTAGAAAATCTTTTTGTAAATATCCCCATTCTATGAACTCCTAATTCCTATTAAAAATTACAGAACTAACAGCATTTTCAAAATAATTGACTTTTTTCAAGAAGAAATAAAAGACTGAGACGTCTGTTTCCTACTAGCTATCTTTCCTCAGGGAAGCATAATATAAATTGATAATATTACCTTATGGAAATTTTTTAGATAAAGGACAATGAAGAAATAGCAGGTAAAGAAAGAACAGTATTATGTATTATATATATGTATAATATTTTATAATATATAATACATTATAGACTCCCACTCAGTCACGCTGTTTCTCTCTCCCCCTCTCTCTCTGGCACACACACACACGCACACACATACACACACACACACATTTTACACACAATATTTTACATTTTAGTGTTGTTCTAGGGAAGGGAATTGTGACTCATTTATTCTTTGTCACCCATTTTTGTAATGAGCGAGCCCAAATTACCGGTTGATTCTACATTGGGAGTCCTCAATATTGCCTAACTCGAGTATATTTAGAGTAGGGATCTTTAACGAGTACCTGACATCGTATAGGCTCGGGACCGACGGTTTAAGTGTCCTCTCCGAGGGACAACGTGCTCAGATTTATTCACCTTCCACTAAATAAATCAAAGGCCAGGTGGGTATCGAACCCCAGACCTACCCGTTCAGAAACGAATACATTAAATACTGAGCTTACCTCCCAAACACACACACAGGCTCGCGAGCGGGTGATCAACACAATAATACCATTTGATAATGAAATCTCGAATGAGTTATTCCTTTAAACATAAACGTCTTATTATTGTCAGTATCCTTGCTATAGAGTTGAGTTAATAGCATTTATAGAAGAATGTAGCATTTTACATGGTAAATTTTTATCTACTCTTGAGCAGTTTCGGATCATTCTATTTTCAGTAGTGAAACTCAGAATTTTGAGAGAGCTATTCCATAATTATTGCTTGTTATGGATTTTCATATTCCATAATCTAACCAATATCTAGTGAATAATTAATATATTTTTTTGCGTTATTATTACATATTTCACTATTAATGTTATACTATCTGTCATTGTTGTTCGGCTCTTTATCTTTTTCCTAGCGTCTGTAATCCGTGAGTACTTGAATATCTGTAAAGTACTTAGTGTCCATTTGTAAGAGTGTTACGAACTGTTTCATGTTTAAATATTTCTAAAGCTTCTGTTATTGTCTACCCCAGAGTGTTACCCGTCCTTTATTCCATGAACCCAATAAAGATAATTTATTATTTGCATTTAAATACATGAATGTGTTCGATATATCACTGTTTTCATGTCATTCTAATATAAACCACAGCCCTTGCATTGAATACCTTTACTCTCCATAAAGTTTGAGTTTTCTTAAATTTGGTTATTTGGTCTTAAAAAATGGTTACATATTCTATTAATATAAGTTTTTTAGTTAATGACAACTAAAAGCAGTTTTAATCGCACAATAATAAATAAACAAAATTACTAACAAGTCACAAAAAATTTTAAATAATAGTTTTCGTAAATACCTGGTAAATTTGGTAAATAATAATTGTAAATACCTGTTTTGGTATTATTTCACGCGCCCGTATTATTATTCCAATATTGCGGATAATAACAGAACAGACTAATGCCTTTTTTTGTGAAAGCTCTTTTGCCGCATTTCGGGGGCAAAAGTTTCGAAGCCTAGTCGAAGATAGAGCCTCCGAGATACGCTAGAGGTGGACCACGCGGAGGCAAGCTTCCGTGACTCTACATCAGTCAAATATATAATAGCTCAAGACAAAAAAGGGGGTAAAAAAGGTAAATTCTTCCATACTGGAATTAAATAAACACTTAAATTTCACTGCAATTCCTGGAGTGAAGAACACTTCATTCAGATTAAAGGAAATAGTTCTGTAAATATTTCTGCAATCCAAAGTATAAAACATTTCCTCACATATGTGCTCTGACTGTCAATGGTGAAATCCCTGGTGTCTTCTTATAATGTGGATATAGTTGAGGAGCTCTTTACGGTACCTAGTCAGGGCGCTAAGGTAAAAAAAAAAATTGAAAGTTTTGTCACTTGGAGCCATCACATTATTTAAAATAATAGTAAGCAAGAAAAATCTTTTTCAAATACCAGAAATAAGTAGATAAATTATACCTACATTGGAAAGATACAAAAAAATTAACCATCCACTGAAACAAAATAACTCAATTTAACACAACTTTAATTTTTAAAAATTAAAAAAAGCATAGTTAGGTGTAACTAAGAATGTAACCATTTGAAGTGTATTGTCAAGGGATTAGGATGTACCAAGTAAATATGTGCTTTGTCCATTTCAATGCCGTGCAAGTATTCTTATGGTGTCAGGCGAATTGATTAAACGGCTTTCATCACATAATTGATAGCTTTCAGCGACGATTATCAAAGTCCCTGAGGTCCTTCAGCCTACCTATTCATTTTTATCTATTTTAAAAAAGCGCAGATTACTCACTTACAACACATAAACATTGCAATCAGATGCCTTTCTGTGCTCATTAAGTTATTCTGCCACAAAAAAAAAATTATAATATAGAAAAAAAATTGGTTTTTAATAATTGATTGGGCGACTTGTCAAAGGGTTATCTATCACACTATATATTATGATAACAATATATTTGAATAAATTAAGAAAATGACATGCTGACATGTTGGTAATTATATACGAGAGAAGTGAAACGATATATTAATCCGACCAATAAAGTGTGTTTCTGTAGAGGACATCAGTCAGATGGCTCGAACTCAAATCGGAAAAAAATAGACTCGATAAATTAGGCAGGGACGGCGCTTTAATAAGATGTCCCCCATGTGTATCGATTATAAGGGGGAGGGAATTCTCAGTTAATTATCCAGACCTCCAGTGGGGCACTTATAAAATTTCAACAGGCAAGGAGAGGTAAAAAAAAAATGGAAGAAAAGTGCTCATTATGAGGAGATGTAAATTAATTTAGAATTTGCCCTGCGGCAATAGGCTAAAGAAGATATTAACAGGTATTTAGACCTGCTTCGGAGTTAAGCTATCCACTAGTCAAACAGTGGAGGGTTTTTTGAAGGAAAAACGAGAGGAGCAGCAGCAGCATCCTGTCCAAACAAGTCGGAAGAATGTTAATTCGGCACATGACAGTGTCTCATTAAAACAAGAAAACACTTCATTAGTGTTTACTACATGCAAGCAGATCAGCTTCCCTCGCCTCGCTCTTCAAGTCCCTTCCTTCTTGTCTTACTCCAACCAGCCATAAGCTGCAACTGTCATTCCATAGACTTCAGTTTAGAGCAACAATTTTATTTCGTCATAAATAGAATGTTTTGAAACTCATACCAGTGACATACAATCAGTCACTGTTATAAAGGAAACAAACGATAATAATTCTAAGCTTGCAGGAATCTAAAAGAATTTTGTTTTTGTGCATTATTTTCAACCAAAGGGCTGTTTTGAATTAAAAACATGTTTTACAAAATTTACCTAATTATGAAGAAACAAGAAATGGTTTCCTAATGATTACAGAAAAAAATAGTTTTATAGTGTAAAAGCCACCCTTATTTTAGAATGCCACATAGTTATTTTGTATGCATCATTACTTTTGCAAAGAATCATATCTCTAATTCCTGTTCCACAAGGACAGCAGGTTGTGGTGAGATACTACTGCCAGTAAACAGAATGCCTATAGGACAAGTTAGCTCTATTTCATTGACTTCTTATTCTACAGGTGCAAGTGTGTTGTAGTTGCATTGAAGAAGATATCATCTTCTGAAGAATAGGACTTTTATACTGACGGCTGGTGTGAAGATTTTCAGCTGTTCAAAGGGTTGAAGATGTCATTACAACGCCAAGTAAGGCACGGTAACCCTTGTTCATAAACGTGTTGAAGCCTCAAGTTGTCATTGAATAAGAGATAATCTTCTGACGAGAAAGACTGTTATACTGACGCTTGTTGTGAAGATGTTTGTACCGTTGAGAGTAGGCGAGCTGGTCCAGGTGCTAGGGATGTTTTCAGAACGCCCAGTAAGGAACGCTACCTCTTGTCCATCGATGTGTCACTCTGCTCGTGATTAATGCCCTCCACTGGCATCTGGCCCTATTATCTCCTACTACTTCCTAATACACAGTACTCACCTGCCTCCTCCTTCCTACAAAACACAGCACGGTATCCAAACAATCCTTTGTTCACATTAATTTCTCAACGTCATCAGACATCATTCAACTCAACTTGTACTCTTACAGTAATTGCACCCTATTATGTCACCTGTCGTCACCAATGGAAAGCCTAATTATAAATTAACTCTATTAAGCCTGGAACTTCAACAAATAATGTACGAGTACTTTCTTCTATTTAAAAGGAGTACTTTCTTCTGACACTTGGAGTCAGATAATCTCTAGTGGTTATCTGATAAGTTTAGCGTACTATAAGAGTAATTTCCCTAGCACTTCGGTTTCAGCAGTCGTAAATCTAATAATATACCCTAGATATATTGTATAAGGGACAAAAATCTTGTAAATACTACCTTTAGCAAAGAATTAAAATACTGTGTATTCCAAAGATACAAAGTCACTTCCTTGATGTTATATCTCTCAAAGATACAAGGTCACTTCCTTGATGTTATATCTCTCAAAGATATCTACTTCTATAAATTGTAATAAGTTAAATGCATGATTCCTAATGAGCCTCAATCCTGTAAAAATTCTATTAAATTGGTGTGGACCATCATATTCATCTCTAGAACAGTATCTTGTCATAAAAGCCGTAATTAAAGATTAAAAAAAACTTCAAGACTACATTAAAACACTACATTATGAATGTTTAAAAAAAATACCAATATTAATTGCATTAATGTATCATAAAAAATTTTGAGACTACAAAGTAAATCCTAGTAGTTCTCAAATTTGTTCAGAACAATTAAAATTTTCCGAAAGATAGAAGTTACTTCCAACTGAACGGACTTATTTTATAGAAAAGACAGAATGTAAAAACTTATACTATACTGACCATTAAGTATTATGACATTAAGAAGTGAAATGTCTCTGAATGTACCTTTAGTGCCAACTTAAACAGGAGATTGGGATATACAGCTGCACTGTGAATCCACTAGCAGGTCATACGAGTCTTAACTGATTTCATGAACCTTTGCATCCAAATCGATATAAAAAAAAATCTGGAGTGGCCTTCACTCAACTTTACTATAACTAACTTAATATCAAATTTCTTGAGTATATAATATATAACATCTCAATTAAGCATAATGTAAACATCTAAATGGAATATGATTATTAGTCTTTCATTCCTGAAAGAGTACAGATAGTGATTGAAGGACATATCAATATATAAGCTTATTTTGGTACATCACACAGCTGATGCAAATAATTTCATTAGTATAACTACAGCAGTAATAATATTTATGAAAAACCAAAGTGAACATTTCTTGATACGAAATATTCTCCTACAAGAGAACATGGCCTCTGTTCAAATAGCCAGTGGATTTCTTACATCGTTTACTTGACATCCTTCTACATTGAATATTAAAGTAAAATTAGCAAATTTTAAACAGGAAAATACCCTTATTTGCTATGAATTAATAAGGGTTTGCTATGTTTGCTAATGTTTGCTATGAATGTATATTGAGAAAAAATATATTAGTAATTAGCCAGTTTACATACTCAAATCGAAGGCAAAGCCAGTTATTCAATATAATTTAAATCTTTTATAGTTGGGAGCTTATTAAAGCATTTTATGAGACAAATCCACATGCCATGGAAGACAAAGGTAATTTATTTATGTTTATTGGCGGTGATTTTTTTACTTGTCACAATATTATTCCTCTTACATCTCATATAAGTCAATAAACAATTTAAATTGTTCCTTTATAAATATCAATTTTATCTCAGTGGAATCGCTCAAAAAATTTCTAAGTCAATGTAAACAATAAAAAAAAAATATAAAAAATTCGACAAGTATAGCAGGTGATCTCTTAGTCTTCTTCTTTATAAATAAAATAATGATTTTGTCTGTACATTGCTTAGAACTGACTCATTTCAAGTTTTCTTTACGTTTCATACATTGGAGAAACCGAATCCACCCTTAGAAAAATTTCTGTCGGTTTGTCGGTTTGTCGGTTTGTCGGTTTGTCGGTTTGTCCGCAAAACTTTGTCACAGGTAAACTCAGCTACCATAAGACATATAAAGCTGAAATTTTTACAGTAGATTTGTGTAGGTCTAACTTAAAATATAGGCTATGAATTGATTGGAAATTCAACGTAGAAGTGAAGTTATGGACGTTTAACGCAAAAATGTTTGTCACAAGTAAACTCAGCCACCATAAGACATAGCGAGCTGAAACATTGACACTGGATTTGTGTGTGCCTAACTTAAAATATGGGCTCTAAATAGATTATTAATTCAGTACAGAAGCGAAGTTATGGGGCTTTTAGCTGTATTTTCCTAACTTCACAGACAAGTTTGTTTTGAAAATACACAGGTGTGGCAAGTAGGTATTGTTAGTTGATTTTAATTTCAATTGAGCATATGAATATATTGCGTATTTGACATTATTGAAATGGTGTTTCACAGAGTTAAGGATGTACTATCTATTGAGAATAAATGTTTTGTAAACGAGCAATTCTCAGCCCTTAATATGAACAGGCATAAGAAATCAACAAACAAGTTCTTACGCTATATGAAGCCGAGGAAAGAACTTACAAGTCAGTAAAGAGATTGGATTAGTGATGAAGAAGCAGTTCATTATCTAATTGAATTTCTTGACTCTGAATTTATTTCTCCTGGACTGCCTGCTCATGAGTAAAAACTTAAAGTATAGCACCAATCATGCTGCAATTTAGTAGCAGTAACAAATTTCATGTTACGAAACATGAGTGCCCCAAAACTGTGCAACGGGACACGACTCTGAGTTCGTGCTCTACACAGATATGCCATAGAGGCGGACATAATGACTGGATGTGGTATTGGGGAGTCTGTGTGTATACTTCACATACCATTGATTCCGAGTCACTGTCTGTTTACGTTGAAATGATTGCAAAGTCCGGTCAGAGTCTATTTCGCAATGACGTTAACTAAGTCGCAAAGGGAGACTTCATCTAACGCAGGAATACAAGGTAGCAAAACCAAGTTTTTCTCACATGGTCAAATGTAGTTTACATGCTCAACGGTCAGAGGTTTCAACTCTTTCTTCTACCATGAACCTGAAGGACAGACAGCTAATGTAGTGTATTAGCTGGAGGCGTTTGTTTAACACTGTAGTAATAATGGTATTTTCTACTATTCTATAATTTTGAAATACCAAAAATGACGGAACTTCTGATTCCTCAGTGGTATAGCCAAAAGGCATAGGCACACGGCAATAAAACAAAACAGGAACTTCTGATTCCGTCAAAGACGGGTACGTTTGCTATGTATTATATATAACTGTCAACTTTTTTTTAATTTAAGATTTGCTTAATAAATACACTGGTAATAATGTAAGGTATGGGACCAGAGTAGCCCAGTGGCTTGCGTGATCGCCGATGACAGTAGTGCAAATGTATTATAAATAAATGTAACAAACAAATATTTTTTTGAATTTAAAATGTGGATAATATAAAAGATGGTAATAAAGTAAAGGGATCTAGCCAGGGTAGCCAGTAGCTTGCCTGCTCGCCGATGAGAGTAGTGCAAATGTATTATAAATATATACAACAAAAATATTTTTTTTTAATTTAATATTTGCGTAATATAAACACTGGTAATAAAGTAAGGTATGGAACCAGAGTAGCCCAGTGGCTTGCGTGCTAGCTTTTGACTGGGAGCACGTTAATTAGAACTAACTCATTTCAAGTTTTCTTTACGTTTCATAGTTCAGAGTAGCCACATGTACCCTTAGAATAATTTCTGTCTGTCGGTTTGTCCACAAAATATTGCTACCATAAGACATATAAAGCTGAAACATTGATTGTAGATTTGTGTATGTCTAACTTGAAATCTAATCTTTGTATACAGAGGCATTTGTTTAGCACTGTACTAATAATGGTATTTTCTACTATTCTATAACTTCTAATTGTAGTATTAGTATAATACTATAATTTATATTTTGGAATACCAAGTATAATAGAATTTTTGATTCCGTCAAAGACGGGTACGTTTGCTAGTTATAAATAAATAAAATAATGATTTTGTCTGTACATTGCTTAGAACTGACTCATTTCAAGTTTTCTTTACGTTTCATACATTGGAGAAACCGAATCCACCCTTAGAAAAATTTCTGTCGGTTTGTCGGTTTGTCGGTTTGTCGGTTTGTCGGTTTGTCCGCAAAACTTTGTCACAGGTAAACTCAGCTACCATAAGACATATAAAGCTGAAACTTTTACAGTAGATTTGTGTAGGTCTAACTTAAAATATAGGCTATGAATTGATTGGAAATTCAACGTAGAAGTGAAGTTATGGACGTTTAACGCAAAAATGTTTGTCACAAGTAAACTCAGCCACCATAAGACATAGCGAGCTGAAACATTGACACTGGATTTGTGTGTGCCTAACTTAAAATATGGGCTCTAAATAAATTATTAATTCAGTACAGAAGCGAAGTTATGGGGCTTTTAGCTGTATTTTCCTAACTTCACAGACAAGTTTGTTTTGAAAATACACAGGTGTGGCAAGTAGGTATTGTTAGTTGATTTTAATTTCAATTGAGCATATGAATATATTGCGTAATGGTGTTTCACAGAGTTAAGGATGTACTATCTATTGAGAATAAATGTTTTGTAAACGAGCAATTCTCAGCCCTTAATATGAACAGGCATAAGAAATCAACAAACAAGTTCTTACGCTATATCATACCGAGGAAAGAACTTACAAGTCAGTAAAGAGATTGGATTAGTGATGAAGAAGCAGTTCATTATCTAATTGAATTTCTTGACTCTGAATTTATTTCTCCTGGACTGCCTGCTCATGAGTAAAAACTTAAAGTAGAGCACCAATCATGCTGCAATTTAGTAGCTGTAACAAATTTCATGTTACGAAACATGAGTGCCCCAAAACTGTGCAACGGGACACGACTCTGAGTTCGTGCTCTACACAGATATGCCATAGAGGCGGACATAATGACTGGATGTGGTATTGGGGAGTCTGTGTGTATACTTCACATACCATTGATTCCGAGCCACTGTCTGTTTACGTTGAAATGATTGCAAATTCCGGTCAGAGTCTATTTCGCAATGACGTTAACTAAGTCGCAAAGGGAGACTTCATCTAACGCAGGAATACAAGGTAGCAAAACCAAGTTTTTCTCACATGGTCAAATGTAGTTTACATGCTCAACGGTCAGAGGTTTCAACTCTTTCTTCTACCATGAACCTGAAGGACAGACAGCTAATGTAGTGTAATAGCTGGAGACATTTGTTTAACACTGTAGTAATAATGGTATTTTCTACTATTCTATATTTTCTAATGACATTTTGAAATACCAAAAATGACAGAACTTCTGATTCCTCAGTGGTATAGCCAAAAGGCATAGGCACACGGCAATAAACCAAAACAGGAACTTCTGATTCCGTCAAAGACGGGTACGTTTGCTATGTATTATATATAACTGTCAACTTTTTTTTAATTTAATATTTGCTTAATAAATACACTGGGAATAATGTAAGGTATGGGACCAGAGTAGCCCAGTGGCTTGCGTGATCGCCGATGACAGTAGTGCAAATGTATTATAAATAAATGTAACAAACAAATATTTTTTTGAATTTAAAATGTGGATAATATAAAAGATGGTAATAAAGTAAACGGATCTAGCCAGGGTAGCCAGTAGCTTGCCTGCTCGCCGATGACAGTAGTGCAAATGTATTATAAATAAATACAACACAAATATTTTTTTTTAATTTAATATTTGCGTAATATAAACACTGGTAATAAAGTAAGGTATGGAACCAGAGTAGCCCAGTGGCTTGCGTGCTAGCTTTTGACTGGGAGCACGTTAATTAGAACTAACTCATTTCAAGTTTTCTTTACGTTTCATAGTTCAGAGTAGCCACATGTACCCTTAGAATAATTTCTGTCTGTCGGTTTGTCCAAAAAATATTGCTACCATAAGACATATAAAGCTGAAACATTGATTGTAGATTTGTGTATGTCTAACTTGAAATCTAATCTTTGTATACAGAGGCATTTGCTTAGCACTGTACTAATAATGGTATTTTCTACTATTCTATAACTTCTAATTGTAGTATTAGTATAATACTATAATTTATATTTTAGAATACCAGGTATAATAGAATTTTTGATTCCGTCAAAGACGGGTACGTTTGCTAGTCTAAGATAAACAAACAGTTTTTATAGCGTTATTGCTCTTTCCCATAATTGAAACTTCATGATTTTTTTTTATGAATTGCTAATTTTTTGTTCCATTTTTGGTCAAATTTTCATTATTTTTTAATGAGCCATTTCGCGTCAAAAAATCATTTTCTGAAAACAGAAATCGTACTGCAACGCCCCTTTAGCGAATGTAATTTTGAAAAACAATATCTCAACTCATTCTACACATAATGTTCTATTTATACGCATAGTTTCATTGTTTTCCGTCAAACAGTATGGCTTGTATCGCTCTAACAAGGTTTGAGATTGAATTATAAGTCAAAATTTGTACATTTTATTGAAAAAAAAATATTTCCCGTTGTTTTAAAATTCTGAATATATTTTTGGTTTGTTCCATTTGTAACCTCAAAGATAATGTCAAAATTTCAAAACTGTAGGGTTATCAGTTTAGGAGAAATAAATGTTTAAAAAAAAAAACGGTTTTTGGCAAAAAAAGTGACTTTCCCATCATGCATAATTCTTCGCAAACAATAGGGATCTTCTTCCCTATGGGGCCCATTTTTGGTAAAATATCAACTTGATCCATCAAAGATTCTGGACCGTAGCGTGGTAGCAAGCAATGCTAACACACTCACCCACCCACCCACACACACACACAGACATCATCGTAAAAACCTCATAAAACGACTTCTGGGACCTCAAAACATGTAATTCTGTCAAAATCTCGAGATCGAATTTTTTCACGATCACTATACTTTACTTATAGTAAAGTAATAACACTCAAGAAGAGTCCCAAAGGCACTCCTGACGAAGATTCTGGTGTTGGGGATAGCACTGACCACCTCATAAAGCTTGTACTTGACTCACCCATACTGAGTCAATGAGCAGAAGGCACTATTGAACCCTACTGTGACGCATGCGGTGACAGTCTGTGCCAAGCACACCTTATAACAGTACTCAGACAGTTACTTCTGAACCCGAACAGTCGGGTTGACCCTTTGACCCCACTGCATACCTTAACAATGTGCTGGAGGGAACGGAACTCGGCCAACAGTTCTAGACACTGATCTGTGTGGTTGTACCCAAACATCCGATCAAAGCAAAAATACCCTAAGGGCTGACATTTTTAACCCGCAAGAGTTTTCTTTTCTATCTATTATCTATCTAACAGTACTCAACAATATAGTGACTACTGCTTTAGTTTTAAAAATATACCTTATTCTAGTTGCAGCACCAGATACCTTTCACATCATAGCCTTAGCTTCATCGGTGCACACTGAAATGCATTCATCTCAACCATGTACTTGCAATGTAATAAGATTTTACATTATTCTATAACCACTTTACAATGTAAAATGATTTTACAATAACCACATTATTCTACAAAATGCATTCATACATTTTCATTTCAATTGGAAAATCGATTCTAGTCATATTAAGTTAATTAAATTAATTTACGCTTTTAACTTTTTTTATGCAGCAACTTAGAGTAAAGTTGACTATGGATGTATTCACTTAAACTCGGTACTAGTAAGTTTTATAGAATAGTGTCCAGACTAATCTATTAACAGTTAGTTTTTTAAGGGACAAACTCCTTGGCACAGATGTCAAACCTAAGAGACAAAGTAATGATATCATAGAATTGCAAGAAAAGATAATCTGGAGTGGCTCAACTCAACTTTACATACGTAAACATAATATCAAACTTGTTAAAAACCAAATGATATCTGCGTTGCTTAAATTTTAATCAATATGTACAATTTGTTTACAATTTACAATTTTATGTTACAATTTACAATATTTACAATATAAAATGATTACTCATTTTATTAGTTATAATTATCGTGAAATGAATGATGAATAATTATCCACTGAAAGATTATTGACTTGGAAAGATAGAATATGATCAAGGGTTTCTACCTCTTCTACGTAAAGAGTTTGCATTCCTTATATGATTTCAAATACAGCTTCCATTGATAATAGCTAAGTAAAGAAATTCGAATACTTTACTTGTCAAGTAAGTTCTACGTATATTTTAAATCCTCCCTTTGGAGATATACTATTCTTTGCAAATGTTACTACAGTTATAATTCTTGTTACATAAACTCACCTGGCTGTTCTAACATCCTTTAACTGCTTTCTTCTTGATTCATTTGTTTCCGAAGAAAACTATATCTGACCAACGTATAGGTCAAACCATTTATTCTACGTACTATTATTTTATTGATATTTTGTCACTCATAGAGGTCTTCTCATTCTCTATGAAATCCATTAGTCCAGGGTAAATATTCAGTTTTTATAGGCAATTTACCCTTTATTGAAATGTCACGCATTTTTTTTTAATTTTTTTTAATTATCTGGAAAATTTAATTGTTCATTAATGATCAGTTGAGTATTAAAAAAATATTTTCTGAAAACAGAAAATGTGCTATATCCTCCATTTATCATTCACACAGTCCAGGTGACTGAAACGAAAAACATCAGCTGAAATCAGTAATCATTCATCAATGTAGTAGTAGTCAATTTTTACGGCATATTTGAATTCTATCAAAGTACAAAAACACACGCTTCAATAATTACTAAATAACTGATATAGACTCATTCTAACTGTAGAAGAAATAGTGTTTTATGTTAATTCAGTAATTGTGCGGAACATGTTTCTGACCAGAAATCGATTTTGATAATAAAATTTAATCATTTTATCCTTTAACACCTGTCCGAAAAATTAAAATAAATTTCAGTAAAATATTAGTAATAGTACAAACAAAAATGTTTAAAGTACATTTTAGCACAAAAGAGAAGAAATGGTTGAGTCTCTACAAATTTAAATTGGATAAATGCTTGTAACAAACAAATATAGTACTTGCATATACTGATCTCTTGCAGTCAAAAAATTCTAAGAATATCATAACTTGAAAAACATATTCCAGCACTCAAGGATTATATATTTTGCTATAGAATTTCGGAACGTTAGTTTTTTTTCTATTTCTTACAGTTTACTCTACTCAAAACATCATCCTCCCTCCCATATGTCGGCCGAAGTGTACTTCAAGAGGTAGGGTGGGCAGGCGTGGGGTCCTCCTACACCATTACAATCAAATTTAATGATTTCATGATGGCAATTTATTTATCAATAAAGAATTACGATACTTGTTACCTTACTTCATTTTGGTAACCACTTAGGTATAGTTTGTTACGATTTTATTTCAATTTCGTAACTAAAATATTTTTTTTTATAAATTAACCTTTAGTATGCAGCAACTTGGAGTAGAGTTGAATATCGATGTATTGTCACTTAAACTCAGGACTAGTAAGTTTTATAGAATAGTGTCAGGACTAATCTATTAACAGTTAGCATTTCAAGGGATGGAGATAGCTGACTCATTAGCAAAGTTATGAAAAGGGAAAGAGAAAGTAATGAAACCATAGAATCGCAAGAAATTGTTTTCATTGAATGATTCTATTATTTTAGAAGCAGTGGGCGTAAAATAATTCTAAGTATCTTTAGATTGATATTAAACTCATAATGCTTGTATAAGTATTATTGCCGGTAATAAGATAAAGGGTGGGCAGCAGCGAAGTGCTGACGATGCTCTCAGTCTTACTAAAAGAAAGCCACTTACTCTGATTCAAGAGCCACGGTGTCATCAGAACAATCACCTATTCTCAAGCAACATCTAATTTTCACTGTTTCATCACCTCCGTGTGCTCCTTGAGCTTGTCAAAACAACTTGGAACAAGTTGTTATACACAATAATAATACCTATTATAAAGCCGCTCCCCTTAAATACGGCATTAGACCCTTCTTCTTTTTCAGACATCTTTCAAAAGCTACTTTATAAAGTCACTTATCCCAATTAAGTCCACCTTTAATCATAAGCTCCACTTCAGAGCGAGGTGTGTAATTTTGGAGAACTACCGCCCAACTGTTGTAGAGCATAAACCATCCGATATGACAATTTACTTATATTTAGGAAACTATATTGCATTATGTTTACATAATCCACTAATTCATTAAAACTAGAGTGTTTGCAAAATTACAAGAGAAGTATTAATGACAGTAATGTTAAAATGTATTAATACTTGTAGTCCACATACACAAACTATAATGAATATAGCGATTCTTTCTGAGCCTATGAACGAGTGCATTTCAACACTAGTCGTCATCAGGAAATGAATGATATAACTTGAGAGACAAACTTAACCCTCGCCTCTTAGTATCCAAGTATACATCATTTCATTCATATTGTGAAATATTTTGAAAAAGACATTAGAAAGAAGAAACATTTGCTATTTATCATTTGCCATTTTTAAGTTTGGTTATCCACACAAATTAGCAATACAAAGAGCAATTGATATACTAGTTAGTAAAAATACTTTCCAATTAATTTAGAGTGTTTGGTGGATAAATTGGTTATTTTAACTGTTGTCTTCCAAAAAACTAGGTTTCAGTAATGTTAAACCTCAATAAATAAAAATAGTATATATATATATATATATATATATATTTCTAAAAATTTTATGCCAAATACATGCTTGGTTACCTTTTTGGAGAGTTTTTCTAATGTCCTACAGGCTCTTCTGAGTTGCTCGGAGAATAAAAAAATCAACTGGCCCAAAATTTTCGTTTCATATATACACATTCTGACACTATTTATATCTAACACTATTTAATAACTAACTAAATATTCTTTTCAATAAAACAACGACATGTTTCGGTCTCGTAGACCATCATCAGGCTAATCTTGCGACTGAAGTGTAAGTATATTAGTATATTAGTCGACGCTTAGCCTGATGATGGTCTACGAGACCGAAACATGTCGTTGTTTTATTGAAAATAATATTTAGTTAGTTATTAAACAGTGTCACATATAAGCAGTATGAGAATGTGTATATATGAAAGAAAAAGTTTGGGCCAGTCGATTTTCTTATTCCCCGAGCAACTCAGAGAGCCTGTAGGACATTCGAGAAACTCTCCAAAAAGATAAACAAGCATGAAATTGGCATACAATTTTTTGAAACATATTTGCAAGAGGGATTGCGACCAACCTTCACTAATATGTATATTCATTACACATAGACAATTCCTAGAAGGAAAAACAGCGACTATTTATGATATTTTGACACCTATCGTCGGTACGGTGAAGAGAGCCGCTCGGAAGGCAAATGATGCAGCGTTTGTGTTGTTTGTTACAAATTGCTACTATGTTCCAATAGACCATCAGAACCACGTTCAGAATTCACTGAATCAGGCTACTTGATAATGTTTGCTTCATTTATCAATTAAACGTGCGCTTTCCACAGTCACCTTTTATAACATAGTTTTTATAACAACGATGTCCAAGCTACTAATAGGTACCTATTAGTGATCATACAATGATTGGCTAATTTTTTAAATAAAATATTATTTATAAAATATTTTAAATAAAATATATAAATCTTTAAAAGTTATCAGTGATGAAAATGTATAAAAATGTATAGTCGAATATTCAGATTAAAATATTTTAAAACTAATAGGACTGGAAATTATATTTTCTAGAACCTCTAACGGAAAAAATGTTCTCTGCGATGTCATTAAAGACTTAGTAAACTTAAGAAACAGTAAAAGCGTAAAGTTCGTGCTCATTCATTTATTTGTTTTATTCAATTGGTGAAACTGATAGCTGAAAGTAAACTAATCTGTTCAGAATTCATGCGTACAACAACAATAAATCCATAGATAGATTACTATGAAGTCAATTCGTCGCTATTTCACGCATAAAGTCTAACATATCACAATCCACAACTTTAAATTTAGCAGAGATACCCATTATTTGAATTTATTGGTGATAAATAGAGGTTTTAGAAAATATAATTTCTAATCCTATTAGTTATAAAATATTTTAATCTGAATATTCGACTATACATTTTTATATAATCCCTCACTGATACTCATTATAAATTTATCACAGATGTGCTACATTTCAGTAATGAAATAATGAAACCCTTATTCCGGTATTTCAAACAAAAATTCAACAAAATATATGATATCAATCTTTTTTTTCTCCCGTTGGTATTTACACTGTTGTAAGCAAGTTTATCTTTTTTACTTAAAGTTATTATTTATTAAAGTTATTATTATTTATTCATTAAAGTTTTATAAATACAAATAGTTATTAACAAATAATAAATCAAAACTTCATTTAATTGAGATATCTTTAGCAATAAATAATACAACAAAACTTGATATTTTATTATTTGCTGTTCTGTTCCAAATGACTATGTGATTAAAGTACCACTATGAAATTGCTAGGCGGTGTTTCATTTTGAAATTTAATTTGGAGCATATCCCTGGTGTTAAGTAGAGTATTAAAGAACTTTGTTTTTTGATTAAGTTTTGTTTACTGATATAAATACTATCTATAAATAAACATTTTTATTTCTATAAAATGTTCATTCCTTTGCCCACTATATCAAATACAGTGGTATGAAAATATTACTTTTAGGTCAAAATTGTGTGTGTCTAGCATATCAACCAAAAGAGTAATAATTTCCAAATTAGATAGTTAATATTTAATGTGAACCTGGGATAGAATGTCGAAAATATTTCTGTTGCATTGATATTGCACTTTTGTCGAGAATTCTTTATCTGAAACTTTTTTTTTTTGTAAATTGTGCTCACAAATTTTGATTAATATCCTTATGGTTTTGGGTTTTTAGTTAAATGGAATCAATTAAAGAGTATACATTGTTCTTCAGTGTCAGAATTTTTTTAAAAAAAAAACTGTTTGAAATAGGGATAAATGAACATTTAAACCGGTCGAGCAACTCTTATTGCTGTATACAAGGTATGACGGTGTCAGAGAGTAATGTGATTATACCGAATGTTTACCAAAAGTACAGCTCGATGTATTTGTAACCTGATGTATATTAGTCACATTCGTGGAGTAATCTGAAAGGGTGGGGGGGAAGTCGTTTGAATTTTCTGTAAAAGTTAATCAAGTGGTAAAATGTTAACAAGTTTTGAAGGAATTCGTATTGAAATGAATGGACTGTGGTGAGGTGATTGGAATGCACTAGGACACATTAGGGCCATAACGTATCGATACACGGCTTGTGGGAAATATTAGGCGTTCAATGAGGCCTTCGGACTGCCAGTCAACAGCATTCTTACAAAACTCGAATCCACTTCCTTCAAACAGAAAAAAATGCTAATTTGGGCTTTATCATATCTGAAATATTGACGAGCCAACAAACAGGACATCTCCCGTCTTTTTCCAACCTACTTATCTACCTCCTTACTGACATCTTTTCACTCAGTCTCTCTTATAACTAAACTGGTTTCTAATAGAAAACTACACGCTTTTGAACAAGACAGCACGGCTTCTACAAAACATACTATAGAGAAATACTTTACAATTATTTTAGTAAAATTAATTTTCAAGTCATGTTTTGAAACAAGAAATAAAATGTTAGACATGTAGCAATATAAATTACTGTAACGATAAAACTTGTTTGGAGACTTCAAAAGGAGCTGTAAAAGGCCGAGTAGGTGGCGATAAGATCGGGACTCCGAGTGCATGCTGACTACGCTCTTGCACTCTTCGCCTAGTCAAGTCATCTCTGTCCCCATACTCGTCCATTCATCGAGTCTGCAAACAGTCATTTGCATTTCATTCATTCATTCATTTTAATGCCTCTATTTTAGTAGTAATAGTAGTAGTAGTATAGCAGTGTTTGTTGCTCTATAACTATAGATGTTTAACTTTTTTCGTCAATCTTCAAAAAAAAAAAAAACCGAATAGTACTAATGACATAAGGTTTGGTGCTAAAGACTGTATAAGCGATACTGACATAACCTTAATGCCACTATAACAAAACTGGAGGATATTTTCATTTGAATTTAATAAAAGATCCTTCGGAGTGAAGCTGGCAACAATGTCCTTTGGACACTTAAAATCATTATTATTATCGCTAATTATTATGACTATAATAATAATGTAACTATTTTCCATCCGGCAGTTCTAAAATTTCCTTATACAATTTTATAGAGTAGGAACCTTTAACAATTACCTGATATTGACAAATTCGTGAGTTACGGATTTATGACACCGGCAACAGAATAATTTGGTGTGTATGCATTTTGAATACTCAAAACTAATATCAAGCGTTTTGTCTCCTCTCGTCAAGCGAATACACATGACACATGTCTAGTTTTTTTTTATCACCATTTTAAAAAAAGGCGTATGGGAAATCTGTGGTACTTTCTCATGTCGGTAGTGAGAAGTTTGAGAGGATAGAGATTGAGGAATGTGAGAAGAAGGGGTGAGAATGACAGTAATACTGAAGAGGGAGTGACGGAAGACTGGCCTACTCGAACTCTGGCCAGTCATTTCGCGGTATTTATGGGGCTTATAGGGGTGATGGATGGTTGGAGGGACGCACGGACGATGGGACGATGGCCATTTGTCAAGCAGAGGTTATCAGAGAGGCCTTATCGGAGTGAGGGGGGGGGGGGGGTCGCCGATCGGACTCTCATAAGTCTCCCCTGTTCCCACTAGTAGTCTTAGGCTAACAGCTTGTTTCAAGGAAATGAGATGCCATCGCTGAGTGTCGGTCATTACTTTGTCTCCCTGTTACGTGGGTAAACAGACTACAAGGACTTGCGCCACATTGTCACGAACTGTCCTCACCTATTCCTTCATCACGTTCTAGATATCCTCCGAGCTCTCTTGTCCAGTCTGCCGCTTCACTTAACTTTCCCTTTTACCTATCAACCTGCAGCCTACACGCAATATGCTTTATCTAACGATAGCAATCAAACAACGAATGAATAAATGACACATTAACACCAATTTAATGTTACATTGTTACATTAAGGTTACGATTGTTTGCATTTGTTAAAACAACGTATACATTGATACGTCCATACATGTGTAAAGGTTCTATGTCTTTCTTTGTAACTGTCTTTTATTGTACTTACTAACCAATGTCCAACAAGAGCAGCTGCAAAATGCTGATTTGTAAAAGGGATTCTGTCAATGTAAGTTGTTTTTTACAACTGGTTTATGCATAACAGCGTGTATCTATAACCTGATTTTTACTATAATTTTCTAAAAAAATTCCTCAATGCAATATTAATTTATAAACTATTCCCTACTTAAACCATATAACAATGTTATCTGGTTTAAATGTACCATTATTTATTTTACATCTAAATGTCGAATTTGTGCTAAAGTGTTAATACTGAAATAAACATGTTAACTTATCAGTAAAGTTTAAATCATAACTGAGAGACCAGTCATTTTAAATTAATTAAACGAAGGATGGTTTTGAAGGCAAAAACTAAAGTAGAAAAGTTGAAGTACTAAGGTGATTTCCAGGGTGGCGTCTGTTTATCAGACAAGCAAGAGCATCGGCTGAAACAAATATCACAACATGTCAAGTTGATTGTTTTGATCGAAAACACTGGCTAGTGTCTCAGTTGAAACGGAAAAGGACTTACCAAGTAAATAAGAATCTGGTGAAGTGTGTGGAGGGTCTCATGTTGAGTCACTGTCAGGGAAGGTAGCATTTAACAGGCAGGAAATAGATTTCCTGATGCAAAAGTTATGTTTTCTGGAAGAAAGTAAAAAAAAAAAAAGCTAGAAGAGTGGAAAGAAGTTGGCAACTGTCTGAAATGGTTTGAGGAGGACAAGGAGGAGACAAGGGGGGTCCCTTGAGAGGGTGTAAACTTCCAGACTTGCCTTCCTCAACAGATATTATTTACAAAATCTTATTTACTGCTTCGTTAGTCCTATTTCTTCTTACTTAACAAACACGTTAATGTGTAACTTACTCATGGTTTATTCCTAACTATGAACTGAGTTCTATCATACTCAAACTAGTTAACTTTCCATCATAAATAGTTAAAGATGCAATGTTATCTAGTTTATATTTTTATGGATTTTTAAAATAATAATGTATTATAATGGTATTACAGATATATATTATGGTGGATACATATTATAATAGATATATATTATAATATGTGTATATGTATATATGTGTATATATATATGATTGTACTAAAAAAACAGTGTTTCAATAATATGTCGCTTGGAACAGCACATGTAATGACAGTTAACGGTTGTTGTAATGTAACAGAACCCAGCCTTTAGTAAGTTCTTTTTTCAATTTGTTTATGATGTTTCTAAAGTAGAAATGACAAATGTCCATTGTTTATTGTTTTTTTGTTAGTTTATAGCCCTGAGGATGTCTTGAAATAAAGACGAAACTTTGGCAAAAAGGTGATTCCATATATTTACCTGACCAAACTCCGAGAAAAAGAAAAAGTGTTTGTTATATATATATTCAGGTAATTCACCACAAATGAATGAAGATAGTCGCTCTGAGGCCTTTTGTTTTCACGTCATCAGAGAGCAAGTGAATACATATATATATATATATATATATATATATATATAACTTCATTGATAATTGAGTTATCCCTGCTAATTTGATCTGAACAATAAATGTCAGATATTAAAGTAAATAATATATATATATATACGAGTATATATATATTTGAATAAGTTGCCAACAGATAATAAGTAATTATTATAAGAATCTGCTCTGTTCTTCAACAATATATATATTAACAAGATTTCACAATAAACAGGTGAAATAACAATCAATGTTCAAACCACAATAAGAAACGAGAAAAAAGACTACGATCTTTCAACCATAGCAAGAGGTCTTCGTTACCCTTGACAAAGCGACTTCGTAGAAGGACGAAGACCGCTTGTCACGGTTGAAAGATCTTAGTTTTTTTTTCTGATCTTATTGTGCTTTAAATATATATATATATATATATATATATATATATATATATATATATATATATATATATATTATAAATGATCGGTCCTTCCAAATAGACGTATTGAAAAAGAAATTTTTTGACCAAAGTTGTCCTTTTAACTTCATTAATAATCGAATAGTCCCTGCTAATGTCATTTAATCTATAAATGTCTGATATTGAAGTAAATAATAAGTACCTAAAGTTTAAATTAGAGTTTTTACTATACAAAGTAGCAGTTGGGGTAAAATTAGAGGCAACAGTTACTCAGAAGCGGTTCGTAAAGAATCTTACACTTGAAATTCGTTTGACTGGCTTGAAATTATAAGACATATGTTGTTTAAATAATGCCTGATCAAGAAATTGATTTATTAAAAAAAAAAAAAAGGTAAAAAGAAATGAAGGAAAAGAAAAGAAGGAAAGTGGGAGAGTGAGTGTTTAAGCGACTGGGGCATTTGTTTGTGTTACGAAAACACTTATTAGACGTGTGTAGTGGCTGCACTCGAGTGTTGTTTAAGATTGGAGGCGTGAGCCCTGTGATCACGAAGTCCCTTGGATTCTTTCAATCTAATCTCTTTTTTCCTCCCCCTCCCTAAACCTATTTGTTTCACCCCTTCCACACCCCTGGCATTAATCACCACCCCCGCCTTTGCTTTCAAACGTCCTTAACATTAATAATTCATACGTATTTTTTTTTACTTTTTCAATCCTTTCTTCTTACCTTCTCATCCCTTCTTTTAAAAATCGTGTCAAATCTCCAGGAGGGCTCTGTT
This sequence comes from Hermatobates lingyangjiaoensis, assembly GCA_026182355.1. Lineage (NCBI taxonomy): Eukaryota > Metazoa > Arthropoda > Insecta > Hemiptera > Hermatobatidae > Hermatobates > Hermatobates lingyangjiaoensis. Next base: position 312,060 of record JAPFBL010000079.1, read on the forward strand.
TATTAAATTATGAAAACATCTCCACCCATGAAGTATATTGGATGGGATAAACGGTTCACAACGAGGGAAGGCTTCAATTTTCCAGGTAGTCTTTTAATTAAAAGGAACTCAAGCTGTCACAAAAGGCTATCAGCGAGTTGTATTATGACGGAAAGTGAATTCTCCGCCGAAAAGTAGAAAATAACACAATTAAAAGGCATCTTACATCTCCTTACTTACCTTCCTAACGAGGAGACTTTCTAATAAACGAACACTCTAGGTACAGAGGAAATATTCTGTTGAAAAGTAAATAGCTTACTGAATCCATTTAAGAGATACAGATAACCTATCAATCTCAACCTCAGAGAGGTGTAGAAAATACTTTAATACGCAAACGCAATATAATGCAAAACGTTTACTTCAAAATTTGAATCACACTTCTTTTTACTAATTCTCAATTATTAGAATATTAAAAAAAAAATAATTTACTTTAACTTTGTTTTATTTCTTAAGTCTATCAATCATTATGGTTTTATCTTGTTCTTCATTTGAGTTCCTCAATTTCAACTGGCTAAAGTTTATTTGAATAAGTAATGAGTACCTGACATCATAAATGATAGAAACAAACTACTTTAATATACTATGACCAAATAAATTCACATAATTTTTTTTTTTTTTTGGTTGAAAATAATTAACATATCCATTTGTTAGATTCGAACACTGAATGCTCAAGAAATAAAAGCAAGAAGTTCTTGTGAAGAACTGACTGCAGAGAAATTTACATCTGTTAAATAAGATTAAGAAAAGGACTTATATAAATAGCGATGTCCTATGAAGTAATGTTTCTAGTTTGTATGAACTAAAATTTAAATTTCTACTGCCCGTTTCACTAATTTGATGGTTTACATCAGTAGGAATTTTGTCTGATTATCAGGTGAGTAAATGCATAAAAAATAAACATACGGTTTTTTTTTCTCACCAAGAAGAAAGGTATAAATTAACTCAGAGCATTTTTTATTTATTCGCAAATACAACACATCTCTCTTGCAAGCATGAAAAAAAAATACCGGATTATTATTGTTTGAAGTTAAAAAAAAATAACTAGTTTGTACAAGGCAAATAAAAGTGGATTAAGCGAAGTAAGGAAAAGTGTTTATTATAACAGGTATTGAAATTCTCGTCGCCTAGCTGTTTTAGCGGCATAATGTTTGTATGGTATACGGTAGTCAGATACAGTAAGAATTGACTATCTGAGGCCACTATCTGACGAGGTCTTGACTGCGTCCTTGGCATTGATTTGATGGAGAGAGAGATTCACTGCGGTAGGGCTACGCTCAATTAGCACTGTCTTAGTTAGAGCACAATGAACCCCCGCATGATTCACAATGTATAGTTGACGAGGAGCTCTAGGTCAGACATCCACATCTTCCATCTGCTTTGATTTTAGCGCGCCTAAGCTTTATAGGATATATATTCTTCAATGAAGACAGGCCGACGTTAAAATAAACGTTTAGTATAGGGGGGGGATGTCCAGAAACACAGCTTAACAAAAAAAGTGACTTTTACATAATACAATATTGCCCTTAAACAATTGCGTTCTTGACACTATAAGGCTCACATTTGTGGAAAATATGAATTTGATCTAACAAAGATTGTAGACTGTAGCATAGTAACAAACTTTTGAATACATCAACCCACGCACACATGGACACACACACACACACACACACACACACACACACACAGATATTATCGAAAAGATGTCATAAAAGTACTTTAGAGGCCTCAAAATGTGTATATCGGTTAAAATCTCTACATCAATTTTTTTTCGTAAACACTATACTTTACTTATAGTAATGTAAAAAGGGAACTATTGAATATTGGAAATTTGGATGTAGCAGACCATTCAAGGGTTGACGTATACTCCCCTAAATAAACGGCTATATACTGCGATAAAATGAAGACTAAAACGTCTCTCTTGTTTTTGGCAAACTCTTACAGAAGAATACAAAGACGAGTTATAAGGGGTGACGGATGTCGGGGTTGCTAGTTAAAAAGCGGCTCTTGTTGAGACTAGATGAATCGGACGAATTGCTCGAGAGCTGGCTGCCTAATAGACAGGAGCCCTCGTCTATTTATTATTCTGTGGACGTTAGCCGCTTGATTGGACGCCAGCCTAAATAGAGGCGTCCCCGCTAATAGGAACCGTTTAGTTCTCCTGTAATAGTAACGTTTCCCAGTGTTCCTCTCGCCCATTACCAGGCGTTATAACGTATGCCACACTTTTTATGAGATGGAACAGTGTTATACACCCAGCCTCTTCCTAAAGCCAGCTTTCAAATTATTAACCCTCGGAGAACAACTCGTAACCCCCATCAGTCGTCGAGCATGACATCCACTCTCTCTTCGGTCCAGTTTGAAGTCTAAAAGACATTACAGGCATATGTTTTAAACACATTAGCTCTACATTGTCTGGTGCTGACATCTGCCTCCAAGTTATTTACAGCTGTCCCCACAACCCCATTATTCTATTTTACTGATACAGTACTAAGTTCATCAAGTTGTTTCCAAAAAGATACTGAAATAAATTGATTTATTTTGGTATTTATATATCTTCTTTACTTTTAAAAACCAAATTTATTGAAGTCTTACACATAGAAATAAATTTAAATAAGTTAATCTTCAAATTCGTTATAAACATGATAAATGGATTGAATTAACCACATTATTTACAATTAATATTTTTCCATTACTTGTGCATTCTGTTAATTGTGGTATTTACTCACGTATAATTTCAAAATTTACGTCTCTGAACAAAAAATTTTGAAATTCCCTAACATCAATATATGTTATTAAATTGTTGGCTTTGTTGCTAAAAGAACTGTTTTCTGCTAGATTTCTAAATGCAAGAGTTATTAATGAGAACCTGCTGCTCTAGAAACAGGATTGAAAAAGACTGGACAAAAGGAACATCGACTTGTACAGGTGGATTTCGTAGGATTAAAGGCCCTTCGAATAGAGTAGTTTTGTTACGGTCTGACTAGCTTTCTTACTGTGTTTGTGCCGTTTTTTGTGTTTACATGATTATGATTCCGGCGCCTAACTAATATAAGACAATATAACACCTCTGAATGTTAGATCTTAACAATAAAAACCTTACAATTTAAATGTGGGGGACACCCATCATGACAAGAGCTTCCAACGAATTGTTAGGGGCTCTGTACAAGGGGGTTTGGATGGGTTGGCACTGATTCCCTAACCACTGGGCGAACTCTGCCTTCTTTCGGTACCATTTCACAGCTCCACCATGCATCAACCTTTTTACATATTTTCTCAGAATCTTTAGATTGCGATTTCATATTTGGAATTTAAAACACAGTTTCAAATAAGAGTAATGAACAGACTTAGTTCACTTTTCTTATTAAGTCCTTAAATGTTATCTGGTCTTGATGGTTGTGTTTGGAAACGAGTGTTTCATTTCAGAGACTGAAAGTAAATTCTGCTCCATATTCATCTTTCTAGAGTTGTAAACAATATTTGAACACTTGATACATTCTCCGTGTGTCAGTTTCTAACGTTACCTCTGACACATGAATTGGAATCCCATACTTATATACATGCATATTGTAGGTTTGTTGCGATCGAAGATGGACAACGTCCGAAAGCGCTCCAACGACTCCAAGATCATCTTACGAGGTATGACGGTTTTACCTATTTCTAATATAAATCTTTACTTATCTCTCCCAGACTGTATTCCCCATTTTATAATATTTGGGCTTTAATAGTAGGACATGTTGATAAGCCCAGTAAACATGTTTTCGTATTATTAATTTTATTGCTCGCCGACGTAAAGTACTCCTGTTCAGAATCACGTTTTTAGAAAGAAGAGTTGATGGAAAGAAGTGACTCTACCATTCAGATAAGACATTTAGAAGATCTTAGAAAATAACAGAATTATTTGAACTTTAATACTAAAACATTACAGTAAAAAATATTCCACATGTAATTTCATAATTATTAAATATGTTTTATTCATTTGTAATTCATTAATTTAAATAAAAACTGAAATGGAAATCCAGCTGGTAGAATATTTATTTTATGTTCATAATTAAGTGCACATTTTAAACATATGAAAGAACATAATAAAGAACTAGAAGAATAAAAATTTTTGTGTTTCCAGACCGTCATTTGTAAGTGGCTTTTCAGTTGAGCATAAAGGAAGGTACTGCGCAAGGTTTCCTGTCATGTCAAAGGCATAGTCTATGCTTCACGTTACAATAGGCTACGTATCAGTTCAGGTGTTGACAGAAATAGATGCTTTGAAAAGGGAAGTTCTGATTGACTTTCTTAAAAGTCAATTTTCATTTTTACAATTAATAACTGTCCGTAGGAATTAGCCTAAAGAGAAACTGAAAAAGTGAAAACTCTTAATGAAATAAATTTCAATGGTGGAGAGATAGAACAATAAACAGATAATAATTCAAAGGGTAATTAATTATATGTGAATAGTAGAAAGAGAAATGTATTTATGATAGATAGTTGTAAGAATTGGCAGTTGTCTTGCAGTCACTCGAAGGTGTGCAAGGTCCCAATTTGTTAATAGCGACTGCAGAGGTCTACACTGGCCTGTGGTAAATCACTAGGTCACGTTACTCCCGCTTTAGAAATTCAGAACGAGACACTTGTCATTTGAAAGTAGAACGATTTCAACACTTATCGTGCCCTCTTCGCCAAGTGTTGACAACTTATCAAAGGTCGCTCATTCAGCCTTGTCAAAGTGCATTGAATATTGCTGCGGCATGAAGATAGTCACAAGCCATAATCTCACAGACATTCCTCAATTTTTTTGCCCTGCAGAGCTTCTAACAGTTTTTACAGAGTATTTATAAGTTAATTTCCACAGGAAATTCTAATTATAAACTAATATTATATTTTGCGTGTCAAATCACTAAGGTTTAAGGTGAGCATATTGCAAACCACTTATCAGACTTGCTCTCCTGAGTTCCTTGTTATTATTAATAATAATATGGTTAGGTAACCATATCTATTATCAGTACAATTTGAATAAAAAAAATCTGGACTGGCCTACACTCAACTTTACTATAAGTAGACATAACATCACACTTTTTGGCTATATAACGTCCCATTTAGCTATAATATAAATGTCTATATAGAAAATGCTAATTATAATATCATTCCTAGAAATCGTACAGATACTGACTAAACCAGAACTATATAAAAAAATCTGGAGTGACCTACACTGAACTTTACTATAAGTAAACTTAATATCAAACTTCTTGGTTATATAATATATAATGTCTCATTTAGTCATTATATAATCATATAAATGGGAGATGTTTATTAGTCTTTCATTCTTGAGGCAGTACAGATAGTGATTGATCCACTTGTCGAAATATAAGCCTTTTTCGTTTGTCACACAATTAATGGATATACAATCATTAGTATAACTACAGCAGTAATAACATTATGAAAAGCCAAAGTGAAAATGTGCATATACGAAATAATTTCCCACAAGAGAGCATGGCTTTTGCTCCAATAGCCAGTGGATCTCTTACATAGATTATCTGATCTCCTTCTACATTTAATACTTAAGACTAATTTTCCCATTTAGAACTTGCAAATATTTTTAGTATTTTAAAAACATTACAAAGTTTTTGCCTGAAATGTCAAAAACCTGTAAGAAAAATGTCGTTTTCAGATAATTTTTAATTTTAGATGTAGGATAATTTCATTTATTATTTTTAAAAGAATTTTTTTTAATTCTAAATAATAAATAAATAATCCTAAAAAAATATATTGGTAATTAGCCACCTTTGCAATCTTAAAACTGGAAATTAGACAAAAACGTAGAAGCCCTTCTATAGAACGAAAAAGTTCATTCCAAAAACTTCATAATTACGCAGTAATAATATCATTCATAAACGTAAAAAGTCAGCATCTGATATTAATCTTTGTAGAATGGTGCAACATACTGATTGATTAGAACATTTTGTCAGACAAACCCATCAAACCATGAAAAGAATCAGAAATTATATGTTTGATATGCTCTATTGTTGTTGAATTTTTACGTATAAGAATTTTATTCTTCTCACATCACATATAAGTCGTTAAATCAATTAAAAAAAATTTCATTATACCTCTAAACTTTATATTATTTCAGTGAATTCACTGAAAAAAATTCCAAGTCAATGAAAACAATGTAAAAAAATATCAAAAATTCGACAAGTACAGCAAGTGATCCTGCAGTCTAGGATAAACAAACAGTTTTTATAACTGCATTGCTCTTTGCCGTTATTGAATTTCATGATTTTTTTTTATAATTTGCTAATTTCTTGTTCAATTTTTGGTCAAATTTTCATTATTTTTAATGAAAACAGAAATAGTACTTTAGCGCCCCTTTGGTGAATGTAATTTTTAAAAAAGTTATCTCAAATAATATTCTCCATATAATGATCTATTTTGAAGCATAGCTTCACTTTGATCCGTTCAACGGTGTAGCTTGTATCGCTCTCACAAGTTTTGAGATTGAATTATAAGTCAAAATTTTTACATTTTTTGAAAAAAAAACATTTCCCATTGTTTTAAAATTCTGAATATATTTTTCTTTTATTGCATTTGTAACACCAAAGATGACGCCAAAATGTCAAAACTCTAAAATTAGCAGCTTAGGAGAAAAAAGTGTTTTCTAAAAACCGGTTTTTGGCAAAAAAAATGCGACTTTCCCGTCATGCATAATTCTTCCCAAACATTAGGGATCATGTACACTAAGAGGCTCATTTTTGTGTAAAATATCAACTTGATCCATCAAAGATTCTGGACCGTAGCGTTATAACACACCCACCCACCCACCCACCCACACGCACACAGACATCATCGAAGAAAAATCATAAAACGACTTCTGGGACCTCAAAACATATATAATTCCGTCAAAATCTCGGATCGAATTTTTTCGCGATCACAATACTTTATTTGTAGTAAAGTAAAAATATTTTCTGAAAACTTAATGTTTACCATAACGGTCTTTTTGTTAATGTAAGTTTAAAACAAAATACTTAGAATTATTTTCGACATAATGCTCTATTTTTAGATATAACTTACTTTTTATCTGTCAAACGGTATTGCTTGTATCGCCCTCACAAGCTTTCACATTGAACCATGAGTCAAAATTTATACATTTTATTGAAAGAAAAAAATATTTTCAATTGTTTTAAAAATCTGGGGATTTTCTGGTTGTTGCTTTTATAGCTTTTAAGATAATGCTAGAATTTAAAATCACTTGAGATAGTATTTTATGATAAAAAAATGCTGTCTCAAAATACATTTTGGTAAAAAAATGACTTTCCATCATGCATTATTGCTTCCAAACAATAGGGTTCATCTACACTGTGACGGCCCATTACTGTGTAAAATATCCATGAAAGATATTTGTACCATAGCTCTTGGATACACACCCACCCACCCACTCACCCACACATACTGAGATATCTTCAACAAAAAAAAGTCATTAAACGACTTCACTTCAATCTTGTATTCTGCCAAAATTTCGACATCGAATTCTTTCACTATGCTTATACTTTACTTCTAATGAAGCAATAATTATATATATCACGAATATGAATTAGCCTATAAAGGACATCTACAGTATAGTATTTATGTTGGTACTCTTTGCATAAATAACAAAAGACTATGATGTTAATAATAGAAGGAGCTAATTAGGGTAAATTCAAAAGAAGCTATAAAATAATACTACAAGGAAATGGAAGTGGAATTGTATAAAAAAAACACTGAATGCTCCACAAAGAAATAAAATCCAATGATTGAAGTGGAGTCTTTATCGTATTGCAAAGCTTTTCAAAGCAGCCTGTAATTTCAAATATTTTCTGCATTGAATCCATTTCTAAGCTTTGTAAGAAGTAGTTCTTTGGTTAAATAGCTCTAGACAAAGAAAAAAGTTGTCATCAAAAAGAATTTCCAAAAATGAATGTTATATTGTTGTTAATAGTTAAAAACTCAAACATAAAGCAATAATTCGATCATAAGAAAGGGTTTCAGGCGCCTTTGGATTTCGTTCTCGTTGGCTACTTTGAAAAACTCCAGCCCAGACTGATGTAATAATTAACACTAAATGGATAATATCCAGTAATAGTTTACAAAAAGTAATCTTAAACATAGTGATAATCTATGGTATATCACTTTCATCCAAAAATTATAGTTTTTTTTTTTCAAAAAATATGTTTGTATGTATTATTATAAATTGAAGTTGAGAGATTTTTTCATCATAAGAAATTGAGTTAAGTGTTAAACAGTAACGTCCAACATATGGCTAACAGTAAAGCAGCTACAAGGTTTTCACATCTAAAGGGAGGTATTCGATTGGAACGCTTTGAAAGAAGTTTGAAAGTTTTAATCAAAATTATTTGCAGTTTAAAATAAATGTAATCTATTTGGTGAGCGTAAACTATTTAATGTATACTGGTTTGGTTTGAATTGTTTACTTGCGGCAGACAGGGTGGGATGAGAGTGGGTGTTTCTGGGTCACCACCCCAGTGCTCACCCTTAGAGCACTGGCCACCTTATCTAGGTCACTTGAGCGCTCACCCCTGTGGCGCACCTCATCACCGTAATCAGCCTTGATCAAAGCACCTCTCAACAACTTACTCCCATCTTCAAAAAAATCAAAAAAAAAAGCTAGCATTCATTAAATAGTATCAGTTTATTGTAAAACTACCCATCACTACCAAATTTAATATAAATAGTTGCTATAATAAAATGTTGTTCATAGGAAGTCAACTTCAGTAGTTTTAAGTTTTATGAAATTAGTTTGGGTCACCAATCACGTATATATATATATATACAGGTTTTGAGATTTTTTGAGGCTTTGGTCAGGATATTAAAAACGCTTCTTTGCCAACGTTTCGACATATATTTATGTCCTCTTCAGGGCTAAAACAATAATACTGTGGGCACAAATAATTTTAGCTCTGAGGTGGATATAAATATATGTCGAAACGTTGGTAAAGAAGCGTTTTTAATATCCTGACCAAAGGCTCAAAAAATTTCAAAACCTGTGAATAAGGAGTGGTCAAGAAACAAACAGATGATGATGATATATATATATATATATATATATATATATATATATCAATGATCAAACCACCATAAGAAATGGGAAAACAAGACTAAGATCTTTCAACCATAACAAGCGGTCTTCGTCAGAGTCAAAAACCCAACTGACGAAGACCGCTTGTTACGGTTGAAAGATCTTAGTCTTGTTTTCCCATTTCTTATTGTGGTTTGATCATTGATTGTTATTTCACTTGTTTATGTAAAATCCTTATATATATATATTTAAAATCGAATTAAAGTAGAACACAGAATAAAAAAAGACTCACTAACTCAAAATTCGTCTTTAGGACCAAAGTAATTTGGATACTCTAAACGAGCGCCTCTTCAATGTGAATTGACTTCAAACTTGCTGGTCCTCGGAATGACTTTTAATGAATTAATATGATATGTGAGAAAAATAAAATTCCAAAATGTAACAAATTAACTCTAATCAAAGATACATTTTCCGATGTTTTCCATGTTATGACGGATTTGTCTAAAAAATTGTTCTAATCAAACTCCATATTGCACACTTGGACAAAACTGCAGGTATAGTTCTTCGTGTATTTATGAAATCCATTGTCCTTGATTTATATTGAAGTAAGTGAGTTTACAATTTTAAAGAATACGATATATCTTCAAAAGAGAGAATTTTAAAATACATATAAAACATGTATTACAGATTTTCTACTTAAATGCTATGAATAAAAGATGAATTTCACAGAAGGCTATGAATGAAGACTCTTTGTCTAGAAGACGTAGAAACATTTGATGACATTGTACATCTCATTTGATCCAACCGAATTGGAGGAGATGGAGATTTTTGTTAAATTATATCTAAAACCATAGCAGTGATGGATACTTGACAATATACATGTATCATGGTTATTAGAGAAGTTAAAATCTGAAGTTCTATTTAGTTAGAACTATGGCATGTACAAGATGACAAGTAAGGACGTGGAGCGTGCGAGTAGGATGATTTAGACCAGTGCTTCTCAACGTGATGCAGATGGAGGCCCAGGAGTCCACATGGACCCCCAGGAGTCCACATGGACCCCCAGGAGTCCACATGGACCCCCAGGGTCCACAGAGCATTACTGGGAATCCATAAGGAAAATAGTATTTTGAGGGTCCATGACAAGTGCATAGTGCTCCATGTTAAGATTATATGAGTATATCAGCACAGCATAACCAAAATATATCAAAACCTAGCAAGCTGAGGTTATAATATTTTAAACTGGTATATATCAAATTCTTTTATGTTATATTCAAACATGAATCTTTTACAATTCATTAAAGCGTACTTTATAAAATGTCAATAAAGAATTTTTTTTAATTCTAACATACTGCAATCAGTTATTATGTGGTATTTACTCATTGTAGAGTAAAAGCTAATGAAATGGTGTCCACATATAAAAATTTAATCGTATAAACAACGCGTTTCGAACACGTAGTGTTCTTCTTCAGGCATTAACTAAAAAATACAATACTGATAGTACAAAATAAAAATAAAATAAAATAAGGAAGAAAGTACGAACCTAAGGGTTAGTGTCTGTGGTACAACTGACGGAATAGGATGGAAGTGGGTGAGGGTATGGGGTGTACATCTGTTTCCTATTGGAAGGCAGGTACATGTCTTTGTTAATTTTTTTTTTCAAAGGTTAGGAAAAAAAGAAAAAAATATAGTGCAGATTTTAATATTTGTGCAGGGATCAAAATTATTTGTAAAAGCTGTTGTTATAAATGTTTATAACATGGTTTAAAATAATAGCATATTTAAAAAGTCAGAAGCGGTGAACTATGGATGGCTCTGTGGATAGAGGGTGTTTGAGCATTAGTATGGTTACGACTAATATTGTCTGTTTGCATGTCTGAATGAAATGCATGAGATAGAATCTTTGAGATTTGTTTGTGCTTGAGTCAGCTGAGAGAGGAGGAAACTCGGTAAGTAAATGTTGTTGTTTGCTGGAGTGTAGGTGCAAGAACTATCTTATCAGCGTTTACAAACACAACTAACTTACACTCACCTCGCTCTCACCAACATACTTACTGGTCATTGAAACCAGCATGTGCTTATCAATGAATGAGTACAATGGAAGCTACTAACGAAAGCTAACTGTTTATCACAATTAATTACTGAGGAAAACACAGTCAGTTATGTATTACTACACTGCAACTACATCACACACACACACACACACACACACACACACACACACACACACACACACTACACACACACACATGCATACACACATACACACACACACACACACACATACATGCATACACACATACACACACACACACGCTTACACACACACACACACACACACACACACACACACACATACACAAACACACACACACACACACACACGCACACACATACATACATATATATACACACAAAGACCAAGCAGAACTCCCTGCTATTCTGAAAGATATCCAGTAATTCTGAGAAAGAAATGATACTCTAGATAACATTAGTAATGTTGTAAAAAGAAAAAACTGATAGCAAAATATTTATTGACACAACTTCAAACAGAAACCTAGTATCAGGAAGATCCTCACATAGAGAAGAAAGATAACGACCCAGCTGACCAATTGGCAAAGGAGGAACAGAAGGGAACGAGATGGTTGGCTATGCAAAAGTGACCAATAACTTATGTGACGAGCAAGTAGGAAAAGTGAAAAGAAATGCTAAGATGATTGGATAACTTCAATAAAAGGACGATAAATTGGAATATTTATACGATAATAGAATATCGTAAGAAAATATCAGCCTATTTATCAATAAACGATAAACTGGTACAAGCACTGACTGGCCACGGAAGAACAACATCGAACTGTACAGTGTCAACACTATTCGAACCGGATTAAAACTGGTTTCAACCAGGTAAGATTGTTCGTTCATTTAATAAATATAAATTGAATTTTCTTATTCAGAAAATGCTTACTTCTACCAATGAAAAAGTTTTAAATAAAACCGAAACGTCAGCAACGAGAGTTTGATTTATAATATCATTTTACAATATATCGACAGATATGTAACAACATTTCACATAAACAGAGTTGACTCTGACGAAGTCCGCTTGTAACGTTTGAAAGATTTTAGACCTTTTTTTCCCATTTCATATCGTAGTTTGATCATTGATACATATATATACTAGAACCTCATAGCATTATGAAATATTGTAATAAAATAATTCTTAAAATAATATTTTATCTTTTCAAACACAGGACAATGTGGAATATCAGTAGACATATTATCATAAACAACAAAAATGTCTCTTATCTGTGTTCTATGGAGTCGACAAAGACACTGAGAACTCTATGTTCACTAAGTGGTTATGATAAAAGATGCTACTGGTAGATTTATTAAGCAGAACTGCCAAGCCACTATTCTTCTCTTCTATTCTATTGCCAATTACCGTAAATCATATAGTGCTTCCTTTTGTAGTTAATTAATTTCACTTCCACTACATATAATATTAACTGCATAAAATATCTTGAACTGTCTTATATTAACTATCATCTAACCACCTCATCATCTAACCACCAATGAAATGTCATTGCCTGGATTTTCTAAAACAATTCCAAAGCCAATGTAAACAAATTTGACAAGTACAACAGATCATCCATTATTCAGAGTTGGGTTTTAAGGTTTCATAGCTTTATTACCCCAAAAATAATAGGGAACATCTACATTAATATGAACCATTTTGTCTAAAAGATTAATATGAGCTATCTAACGGTGTGACTTGTAGTGCACTTATAATCTTTTGGATGCACACCCCCTATGCACCACCTACTGGCATACACGTGAACACATAAATAACAAGTGAAACAAAAATCAACTAAACCAGAGTTGATTTTTATATAATAACCAACGTCTAAAACACTGTAAGGAAACAGAAAAAAATACAGATCATTTAACCGTAACCAGTGGTCTTTGTCAGATTTAAAACTAATACTGATACACACACACACGCACTCACATACACCCAGAAATCATCGAAAAAACATCATAAAAGGACTTTGACGACCTTAAAATACGTAAATCCGTCAAAATCTCAAGATGGAATTTTTTAATGATTACCATAGTTTACATATAGGAAGTAAAAATAACGGCCTCTCTATATTTCGTTAACAGGAGATAAAATGATTATTTTAGAGTTTTAAACCGACTTCCTATGTAAGTGCAATCAATTATATTAGAATTAATTCTAATCAACCAAAAATTTGGTATTAATTTTATATCATTGGTATTTTAAGAAATTCAGGACGAAAGCAAGTACTGTAGCTGATTTGTAAGATTTTAGTAACAAAGTAACAATTCAGCCAAATTATTAAGAAAAAGAAAACCCAATAGGCTTAATATTTAAACCAATAAATAAATTCCGTACTTCAACGATATTCTAAAGTCATAGACATAATTGTTGTGACAATATACTGCTCCTTTATTATTACTTATCTGATGTATATTTGTCTCCCCCTTCCGTAATTTGGCTGTACTGAAAGAGTGCCTCTTCAATTAGACTTCACTTGAGTCTTCGCTTGTCTTCGCAGTGACTCACATCTTTCTAAGTGATAAATATAGTACTTAGTTTTTGTGATCTCTTTTATGAGTGTTCTTTCTGTGCATTTAGTTATTATATATATATATATACTTTTTTTCGTTGGAAATACGATCCAAAACGGACAAATATAGTTCAGCATAAACAAAAAAACATAGAGAAATCAGAAGAACACACTTACAGTCTCTAATTTTTGGTTTGAACCGTCTTCAGGAGAGATAAGAGAGGGAAACCAAGCGCACTGATCTAGAGACGGTTGTCTCCAACCGTCTCTGATCCAGTGCGCTTGGTTTCCCTCTCTTATCTCTCCTGAAGACGGTTCAAACCAAAAATTAGAGACTGTAAGTGTGTTCTTCTGATTTCTCTATGTTTCTTTGTTTATACTGAACTATATATATATATATATATATATAATCAAACCACAATATGTAATGGGAAAACAAGACAGATCTTTCAACCGTAACAAGCGGTCTTCGTAAGAGTCAAAAATCCAACTGAAACACTAGATGCAGAAAACAGATGTTGAGATGTGAGAGGTTGAGAATTACAAGAAAAGATAAATGCCCAGAAAGGGATGTTTGGGGAAACAAAGGAGTACAGTAAGAAAGAGTAAAAAACTATCCGCTAGCTGTCAACCCTCTTAGAAGAGGCTATTTCCCTCATAACGAAAGTATAAGTATCAAGTTTGAAGAGACCGTTACTAATCTCTCTGTTTCACGTGTTTATGTGAAATTTTTATATACATATAACTAAAAAATACAAATCAGGATCCGGTCAGTTTCTTCCACTTCCAATCAAACTCTCATTGTCAACGTTTCGATTTTATTCAAAATCTTTTTCAAAGACAAAAGTGGGAATATTTTAAAATGAACTAACTATTACAAATTACATTACTGATCAAACCACAATGATTATTTGGGTTCTTGACTCTGACGAAGACCGCTTGTTATGGTTGAAAGATCTTAGTCTTGTTTTCCCATTTCATATTTTGGTTTGATTATTGATTGTTATTTCACATGTTTGTGTGAAATCTTTATATACATATATATATAACTAAAAAAGATAAATCGGGATGTGGTCAGTTTCTTCCACTTCCAATGAAACTCTCATTCGATTTTATTCAAAATCTTTTTCAAAGGCAAAAGTAGAAATATTTGTACTAGTTCGTTCATTAATTAATTCATGTATTTGATTATTATAGTAATGCAATTTGTAACAGTTTGTTCATTTTCAAATATTCAAACTTTTGCCCTTGAAAAGGATTTTAAATAAAATCGAAACGTCGGCAATGAGAGTTTGATTGGAAGTGGAAGAAACTGACCACATCCTGATTTACCTTTTTTAGTTATGTATCTGTCCCACCGTCGATAATTTATTATATATATATTAGTTACAGTTGGCAATGCGTCCATATGTTTGACTTATTCATATGGATATAATTAAAAAAAATATCAATTTCCTCAGGCGTACTCCTGGTAGGTAGACTTGACCTGTGTAGCACTATGCCCTTAAAGTCATTCCACTTTATAACACTCTTTTCATTTGAAAACTCCTTCTTTACCTACTTCTAGTTTTTATTTATCTTAAACTTTGTTTATTGTTTTTATTCGAATTCCTTACTTACTCCATAGCTTACTTAAGATTTAAAATCATATTATTCATTATTTCAGAAGGTATTAATAATTTAATGTGATGAGCTGAACTAGGCCCTTAAGAAAAATTAGCCAACATTTAGAACTATTTATTGAAGAAAAAAGTGCTCACATTTATTATCACTAAGTTCAATAATTTGAAACAATGTTTCATTTTAACTTTACGATTTGTAACTGTCTTTTTATCACCTCGTTTGTATCTGCAGAAGCCTATCCTCTGTGGAAATTGGTCACACTGATAAGAAATAAATATGCAGGCATTGATGTTTAGTCCGAGGAAATTGAATAGTTTGGAGGATGACTGATCCATGAGACGATTAACAAGGAGTTGGCGATGAAGAGGTCCAAGCACAGGTGTCAGTGGAGGACAGATGGGGTTGCCGGGGCGGTGGCGGGACAGGTCCAGCAGTACGGAAGAATGTAAATGAACCAGCTCTGTTCTAGATCCCATCTCCGATAGCCGTGGATTAACTTTAATACGGGCAACTGGCCGGTGGACTAACAAGCCGGCCCCTGAGTCTCTGTTGTCCGGAGCCCTAGTATCACAAGGCACTCCGACAGACCTCGCCTTCTCCTCTACTCTTGTCTACCTAACTTGCTGCAAAAGCCCGGTACAATACTGCCACCTCTTCTACAAAGTCATATTACTTCTACAGTTTAATCAACTCTTCCCCAGACATCAAATATTATTAAATAACTTCAGTCAACATGCAACATATGTTTTCCCAAAGTCTAGTTAACAAAGCTTACCGGAGACAGAAGATTATCCACAGCTGAGTATAAATAGTATAATCAATAGTATACGAGTATATATCGTACATCAGTATAAGACATATAGTAAAAAATAGTTATAAAAAAGTATAGAAGGTTAAAAAATAAGTTATTTACATAGGATATTACGAAAATAAATAACTTTATTACCCACAAACATTTAATTTATCTAATTCCAAAAAAAAGTATTTAACAGAAAACATTGATCTAAAAAAAATCAAACATTATAGCCCAACTTTATTTAATTGATTGTAGCACAAAGTAGTATGCGAATAATAATTTTAAATGAATATCATTGAGATTTGTAACGTATGTAATTTACACAAGGAAGGAATCGTTTTTTTATACATACTTAATATACCCGCCAATAAGTTTTGGTTATGAATAATCCAGGTTTAATTATTATTTAAAGAAGGTAAAAGATTTCTTGATATTGAATGAAATTAAAAATATTCTTTTAGTTTCACTTATTAAGGTGTTATTTACTAAATGAATAAACATCTGTGTCAATATTTTTATAAATTGTACATATAAAAATTACTTCATGAAAAATCATATTGCCAAAACAATTGATTATCTACTTATCAATTGTTATTCATAAGCAAGTCGTTTTCATGTCCAGCATTCATTTTTGATATTTTATGTTTGCAGATATAATTTGAAAGGTCGCTCAACAACGACCGACTTGGATCCATCCCTCTCATTTCTGTCATTCTCAACGCTACTAATTTATGCTCTTGTAGGCTAAAACGTCAAACTTGATCTGTTATTGATAAATTTATCAAACTTGTTTATGCCGAGTTGAAAGCAGATATATATATATATATATATATATATATATATATATACTCGTATATATAACATAGTTTTTCTTTTTTATCTGGGTTTGATCTAGCTTCAAACAATACAACACCTTTAATCTAAAGTTTCATGTAAATTTGTAGACATCTTCACGGCTACATCAATACAGCATTTAATTATCAAATGGTTTCCTATTTCAACCACATGTATTGAAAATTATTTTTCTTTTTTATTGAGGTTTGGTCTAGCATCAAATGAATGGTCGTTTATTGTATTGTTTGAAACTAGACCAAACCTCGATAAAAAGAGAAAAATAGTGTTCAACATATATGGTTGAGATAAGAAAACTTTTATATTTATATATATGTGATAAACGAAATGCGACCCAGTAGGATAGATTACACATAAACTCATGAAATAACAATCAATGATCAAACCACAATATGAAATGGGAAAACAAGACTAAGATCTTTCAAACGTAATAAGCGGTCTTCGTCAGTAGTTGGGTTTTTAACTCTGACGAAGACCGCTTGTTACGGTTGAAAGATCTTAGTCTTGTTTTCCCATTCTTATTGTGGTTTAATCATTGATTGTTGTTTCACGTGTTTATGTGAAATCTTTTTATATATATATATATAACAAGATTTCACATAAACACATGAAATAACAATCAATGATCAAACCAAAATATGAAGTGGGGAAAACAAGATTAAGATCTTTCAACCGTAATAAGCGGTCTTCTTCAGAGTCAAAAACCAACCCAACTATACATTGTGGTTTGATCATATATATATATTATATATATATATATATATATAATAAATATATATATATATATATATATATAAATATATATATAAAAATGAATGTCCAATTTCACATTATTTAATTTGTTAGAAAATGTTTCTAATTTTCTAAAACTCTTTTTTACCTCTGGGTTTCTTATCTTATGAATTAACTCTCCATATTTCATTCCGTTGAATTTATTCTTCAACATGTTTCAGTGCTACAATCACCATCGTCAGGAAAATTATCACACATAGAATAAAATGAAATAAAATAAAATGAAACTATTACACTTGATAAACTAAACATTACATGATAACAACAAACAACAGGTTGCAACGTCTGGTTTAGGGAATCAGTCAGGTTACGTCAGGTTGTGTTAGTGACTGAAGTGGCCCTATATGTTACTTCGTCTGGCGTGTCTTGGTATGGTTGGGTACCACGAGTAATTCTTTCTTCAATTTGTTCTCTACCTTTGTTTTTGGCTTGTATATGATTTCCAAACAAGCACAGGTGGTTGCTTGTTTATATATATATAAATATAATATATATATATAAATTAACGAGCTCCAACATTATGCAGGTTCAGTAGGTTCAGGCAACACCAAACTACTGGTTTTCTATAGGCCCAAACGACACTATTAAAAAAAAATATGTAACAGTTTTGCAAAAAAGATTATATTTTGTTATTGAGAATGAATATAAAGTAAATAGGAAAATAAAATATATATCAGTTTTGATACAGTGTCATCGGTTGTTTTAAAACTGTAAAAAAAACTGTTAAAAAAAATAAACACGTATATATTTTTGTGTTAATTTTCTAATATATACATCATAAAGAACTTGGTAGAATAAACACATTTTATCAATATTTCCATCATCGCAACGATTAACTTTCAAGTTTGATAATTTCAGGAAAATATATTCTACAATTTTTTGAGCCCTTGTCCTCAAAAGTCCGCTTTCAAAGAAATGTGCATTATGATTATTGGAGTTAGATTTCAGTCCGTTTAATAATGAATTATTACCGATAATTTTATTATAAAGTATCTAACTTTTAATTAGACAAAACTTTGAAATCCTGGATGAAAACTGTAAATAAAGTTTAGGATTTTAACTTTTAACTTTGTAACTAGGAAGGAATACTTGTTAATAGACGGGTTAAATTTAAAAACACAATATATACCATAATAATGTAGGTTGGTATAATAACATAATCAGCCGTCGTAATTGTCAAAGAGTATATTTGTAGTAACCGTTGAGAAACTGCATGACTATTGTTGTTTCCATGAATAAGGTTAAGATATTAATAAAGCAGTGGAATTTTTCTTCTAAGATAAGTCATACATTATTTTGTGAATGTGTCGTATAATTTTTTTTGCCATTTTTATTCATGTTATGAGGAGTAGAATTTCTACTACTTAAAATTATAAAGAAAATGATTATGATTGTGCCCAGCGAGTTCTGTTGTAAATAATGATAGAAATGCAAATTTCAGAATGTAATGGCTGTTTATTTACTCCAAAAAAGGATATATGAGGAACAGTCTACACATCAAATTCGACAACCACGTCATTATTTTGTTATAAGGAAATGGAATAAGTAAACCCATGAAACAAAAGAGTCGAATTTGAGTTTATTCTTACAAAAAGAGGCTAACGGTTTGAGGTTTCAAAGGTGAAAGCTGTGACGATGTGAGGAGGTTAAGGATGTTAGGAAGGACTCTTTGTGGTTACCGAGCGGTGAATAATCATCGAGGAAGAGAATTTTAATTCATTTGAACTGGCGAAATAGGAAATACATAAAAGTTGAGTTCTTGTTCTTGAGAGGAGATCAGTGGAGAAGTGTGAAGGAGATAAGCCACGAAGGCCTTGGTGACTTATCAGAGGAGGAGTCTAAGGACACTGACCTCAAGAGAAGGCTGGGGGTTTGCAGGGTCTGAGCATGACTGTACGCGCAAGGACCTCAGCATGGTGTAAACCTGGCCAAACCTTTGTGAGTCTTTGCGAAGCCGCATTCAACTTTCTGCCATTCGAAAAACAATGCAATGACTGAAAGTGCATCATAATACATATTGATGAGAAACACGTTAGTCAGGATCGACTGTTTTTATAGAAACCTGGTGCAGACTCTTATGAAAAAATGAAATATTGTTAAAAGGTTATCTTAAAACCAGTATACGATATGTATCTTTTTATGAAAACAATTGTTACGTCAAAATATAAAAAAAATCCACAGTTGTTAGTTCTGAGTCCTGAACAGGAAACACTACTCTGCCTTAACACTTTCCACGCATCTCTCAGCAAAAATTACGATGACATATATATTGCCTAGACTGAATGACACCAAAGCTTCTGTTACTATAAGAGCACGCAAAGCTTTGCACGTTTCAAAACTGAAACTCTATAAGCGTTATAAGGGGTAATACCAACAAAAAGGAATAATAAACAATAATATTACATTATAATTAAAGTCAGAATTATGACTACACACAGAACTCATTAGCTCCAGTAAAAACATAAAGGGGTAGAGGTTACGATAGTTTTGGTGCCTTATTAGGGTGTGTACATTACACCAACACACTCCTGCTCACCGGCATAGTAGCGTGGTGGTAAGGTGGTGCCAATACACGCTCGATAGCACATCCTTTTCAAACACAATGTACGAAGTCCATAAAACTCTCAGATTGCATAAGACAAAGTTACTGCTATGCAGTTATTGGAGCCTACAGATGTCTGTATCCTGCTAACGATAGAAACTTGTTATATAATCACATAATCCTTACCACGAATACATAATTACTATAATTGTAGTATAGTAATTCTGACTATGGAGTACATCATGAATGCCATATCTATCTTAACAGTAATATCTGTACAGTAATTCTGACTCCCAGTACAAGATAATTGTTATGTTAATTCTATGTATAGAATATAATAATCTATATTATAAGAATATGACTATTTTTTACCAATCCGGACTATCCAATTTATACAAATATTGAATACGAGTACACAGTAACTATAATTCTGATATTATTATAGTTGTTTTAGTATCAGTAGAATTGGAAAACCAACTAGAGTATTTTGGAACTAAAATCTGTGAATGACATCAGGAAGTCTGTATTATGGCACTTCAAGTATTATTTTCAACATGGTGTAAGTAACAAGTATGTGACACCTTTCCGCCTTAGAGCCAATGAATTTACATCACAACTAAATGTGCTACTACAGAATGTTTTATCTCCAACAGAGAGAATTCTGGAGGCCAAATTGAAAAGCAAGCTGGAGGACATGCAGCTCTGAAGCTAATCCTAACTAAACACACAAGCAACTTTAAAAGCGGATAGTTCCATTTACTTTTAACATAATTCTTCACGATTAACCAACATCACATAAGCCTATTGTTCTACATAATCCGACATAGGATTTTGCATGCTGAATATTATTAGCAAGTTTCCCATACTTAAAGTTCATTCAGTTTTTTATACTCCTATGCATAATATTAGTTCAACCAAAAATAAGGCAACAATATTGTTATGATATCACCAAAAAGTTCACCAGTTGTTTGTTCTGTTTTGTTCACCAGTAACAAACTACATTGCGTTGAGGGTTTACCTGCTTGATAGGATTTTATCGAATACAAATTTAGTAGTCACGTTTGAAGTCACAGATATAATTGTGGTAGTAGGTTCGGCTAAGACACTTCTTAAGGACTGTATATTTAAATGATAACATGTATTAATATTGATGACCAGGTAAGAGAATCAAATTGGGTTATTATGTTTGTTTATTATACATGTTTGAATCACCAGACTTAATCCAGGTGAAATGATTTGTTAACTCAAGCCGATGAAAACAGACGCAGAGTAACAGAAATGCAGGCAGACCTTTTGATTTGACAGATAAAAAGGACTTGGGAGGGTTTGAGGCGAGGTCCAGATGACGAGGGTCGGTGCAGTGTAAGTCATCCTAGTCGTAAAGATGTAAAATCAATATATTAAAGAAAGACACGGGACATGTCCTCATTACTCGCCCATCTTTATTCATTCCCCATTATGTAATCATGGCTGGGATAATTATTTTTTCTGCTTCTCCTTCTCTGCCTCTTTAGAGACGAGAGGTAGTAGTTGGGGGGCAGGTATGTGTCTTGCGCGCGAGCCTATGTAAATAAGCCAGTCACCAAGGGTGGAATTTATACTCGATAATTGTTGAAGGAAACAAACGAGTCAATAAAGTGGAGGCTTCTTGCGGTGGAAAGAGGAACTACTGAGGATTAATGCAAAAAAAAAATCAAACAGTACTGCTTTTTGGTGACCATAAATACAACCACTTTGTAAAACATAAAGAGGTCGTAAGTTTGCTTGAAAAACATGTAAGTCATTAGATAACTGGATATTTTTTTCCATACATATCAGCCTAAGTGACCAGCTATGAGGCACTCATCGTTCAAAGGATTAAACAAGTTCTGTAAGTATATAGCAAGCTGCCCGTTAGCTTGACACTATGTGTTAAGCAGTCACTGAATTATAAGTTAATCAAGCTACTCGTCTTTTGCAATCACATCTAAAATACAATACGAAATTCGTTAAGTGAAAACCCTGCTTCTACTTGCTTTACAACTATAGTAAACACCCAGTTGTTAGTTTTTTCTAACGGTCACTTTTACGAACCATCGCCATCAGTGCTTTTCAAGATTCGACAGAAGAGAGTACACCTCACTATATTTGTCACACATAATTAGATACGTCAGGCTATATTTTTGGTTTATTGAATAATGGGAGTCATACATATGGGCAATTATGTATGCATTTTTATTGTTGAACTGAAGAAGAAAGGGAATTAGAGTGCACTGTCACAACCATTCTCATTATTCTCCTGGGTTGCCAGGTTACCATTTTTCAATCCAACTTGGTCATTTTACTTATTTTCAAGTGGTAAACTTGAAAACTTCATTTTATTAAACTCAAGTGTATTGTAGTAGAAATCTTTGACGAGTACCTGACTGTACATCCTCTTTGAAAGACAGTCAGTAAAAGATTTTCAAACTTGAAAATTAGAGACAAAGTCTCCACATAAACATAAAGGTTGACAATTATGGACGAAATAAAACTTCGTTTATATAAAGACGATGCCTTTAATTTCCAAGAGAGAAAAAATAGCACAATGAGTAATCAATAATCAGTAATCGATTGCACACTAGAAAGTAGGTTTAAAATTTCTCACAACAAATATAGAATCATGTTTAAGATTAAAAACTAAATAACAATCTGGGTGGTCTGCACTCAGTTTTACTATATATAAGCATATTACCAAGACCGTCGACAATCAATTTCTTTACATGATTTCTTTTAATGTTTTATATAAATTTTGTTTATTATAAGAAAATTGCATTCATTGGTCTAGCATAATCTAACAGGTTTCTGCATAAGGAACTTAAATATTTCTCCTTTTATGGGAACTAAACAATTCTAATTTATGAAAATGTTTACCATGCAATATTTTTATTAGGAAAACATTTATTTACAAAATTTAAAGTTTTTACAGTTACTAGAAGAGCGGATTGAATTAGTACCCTTTTCGAGAAAAACAACGATCACGTACATTTTCCATGTTTTGATATTACCTGAAACAATAACAATCGTGGTAGTAACTGACCACACCAATCAAATTTTAGATTTTTTGTATTTTCAATTTAGAAAAAATAATGGCTGTAGATTGGCAAAGAAATGACCCTCAAATCCTATTAATATATATGTTCACATAGTGCACTTGTGGGTGTTTACAAATGCTCAGTGATACAAATGTGAGTGTTTACTTCATCAATGATGGGTTCAGAGGACCTCAAAATCTGTAAATAGGTAACAATTTCACACAGTTTTTCTCTTCACCATCAATACACTTAAATGTAGTCAAAAAAAAAAAAATGGTTGTATGCATACAAAGATACCACAATAGGGGGGTGCGGCCGGTACTCCGCACCAGGGCCCAAAAGGTCTTGCACCGAAACATTTTCCCCCTCAAGGACCCTTACAAAGACGATGTGTAAAAATCATCTATTAAATACATCAGTTCAGAAAACATAAATCAACTGAAACTTACACCATATACTTATATTTCAAGTTTATGACTAGATACACACATCATACATACATATTCATAACCATTCAACAATTATTTATCCTAATGGCTACCTGACGGTAAAGAATGTCTCTCTCCAAAGAACACATATAATCAGGCATAATATACTGATATTTATGCAGCTTACGAGGAAAACATTCCGCCTAAAATTACATAATGGCTTTTTCTTTATAAACGTTAACATATACCGTTCATAGGCTATTTTTGATAAAAATTCCTAATTTTCTATAAAAAGTGGCAATTATTGAGTAATATCAATTACCCAAATATCAATTCGATCTATTAAACGGTGCCCCTGCATCCAGTTTATCATGCTTTTAAATACTCCTACCCATATATATATATATATATATATTTAATAATAACTTTGTATATATTTCCTTTATTTTTTGTTTTCTTCACCTTTATTATCCTTTTTAAAAACAATTTTTTTCCTTGATCTCGACTCCCTAGTTCCTTTTTTATTTTTCTCCTTTGCGGCAGCACTGCGTTAGCCCTCACCCAGTGAGTTCTTTAGTTGACTGTCGTCCCTCCGTCTTCTCCTGAGGACGACCGCCATTACGGTCGAAATATTGAAAAGTGAGTCTTTGTTATGTTTCTATCTATGTGTCACAGTTTATTTTGAGTGTATATATATATATATATATGATGTAATTTTTTGAGGGTTGAAGTCCCATGATTTTAAACTGGTCCTTTTGCCGACGTTTCGACATATATTTATGTCATCTTCAGGGCTTGGAAATCTGTTTATGTTGCAGCATACCTAAATTTACTACTGTTACATGATAGCTACTATTTGTTTGTTTTTAAACAAACAAATAAAACAAATTAAACAAACAAATGTAAATAAAACAAACAAATAGTAGCCATCATGTAACATTAGTAAATTTAGGTATGCTGAACCATAAACAGATTTCCAAACCCTGAAGATGACATAAATATATATCGAAACGTCGGCAAAAGGACTAGTTTAAAATCATGGGACCTCAACCCTCAAAAAATTACATCATATAAATATTGGGTTATGAAAACAAATCATGATGAATATATATATATATATATAAACATTCAAGAATGGACTCAAAGTGGCTCTAAAACGGGTAAATCTCAAATGGAAATCGTTTTTTTTATTTTTCACTACTGCCGTACTTTACACAATGTAAAGTAAAAACAAAATGGTTCACATATTTATTCCAATCAATTCTAAAGAGACATAACAATCATCTAAAGAAAAATACGCCATGATTTAATTTTCTTATTTAAGTAATAGTTTTAATTTCCTACGTCATTCTAAATAAACTATATTTTATTTATAAAAAAAATAGTAGTTTAAGAAATGTTCGTTTTCATTGATTCCCCAATGAAATAATTTTATGGTACTCGTATTCTTTAAAAACTTTTATGGGTTATTTGAATTATATACCATAGTAAGCATGGTAATGATGTTGTAAATTATAACAGTATGAGTACTTGGTAACTGATTCTCTTTTAGTAATGGAAACCACACATGACTCGGTTAGATGATGCCCATTTGGGTGGTCTGAAAGTAGTTAAGTCTGCATGCAGCCCTTATAAAACTACTTGTTTAACATTACTAATTATTTTGATTTTGGCTATTATTTTGATATGCCACTCATGGGGACACCGTACATATAAATTCCAGTAGTCTGTACTCGAAAACAATGTTATTGTAATTCATGTGCACTCTGCATGGGTCTACATTGTAAGTAGTTCGGTAAATTACTCCTAGTCATAATATTGTCAAATAAATATAAAATCTTAATTCATAAGTTGTTTTCTTTGCTTCACAGGTGACAATCTTCATTCTTCATTCTTGAATAGAATCTTACCAAATCACTGAGAAACTATTTGGTTAAACATGATAATTTTTATAACTGCATGGTTGATTTTTCTAATAACATATGTTCTATTTAACAATATGACTAGGAACTGTGAATTAAAAGGGTAAGGTGTAATATCTGTGAGTGAAGTGTTGTAGACCGCTGTCTGAGCGGGTATGAATGGACCACTGACTAGAGTCGGAGTAGACTCAGGAGCAAGGAGGACGAAGGACTTAGTCGCTCAAGGCCACCCATTAAGTCTCGCGTTATTAAGTGGAGAAAAATCGGCCGCTTAATAGATTGGGCGTTAAAACGGAATCCTGATTGAGAGCACCGCTCCACGATGGCCTAATTGTTCCATTAGGGATTAAAGCGAGCCAGTTTTGTGAGACGGAGCTGTTGCGAAAGTGGGTTTTAACTATCGTGTACCATGTCCGAACCCAGATAAATCGACGCCCTCCGCAAGACGAATAGCCTGGCCTTTGTGACAGCCTCGTCTCGGCGCCCGGCATTTCATAATGCTTCTTCATTACCACCGCTCGATTCCTTATTCCTGAATAAATCTCTTCCCTTTCAATCTAAGCTTCCCTGATAGCTAGCGAATATGCTACTAAACATCTGCTCTGGTTTTCACAGAAATCTCAATTACCCATTTACCCACGTCTCAACACAATGTCCATCAATAACAAGCATTATTCATTCCCTAAATTTTTTTTTAATATCTGAAATAAGAAAGAAAAAAGCTCATTAAATCAGTTATCTCTCACTATATCAGTCAACAGTGGGTAACTTTCGTAATTCTAATTAAAATAGATCCAAAAAATAACCATCTAAGAATGTAGGGTAAAAAGTATTTCGTTATACTAAATACTCTATATATGTTCGTAAAGTTTTCTGTACTTGGACTTAAAGTGAATGTAAAGGGTTTTGACTTATGGTTAGAAATGTACCTGCTTCTCAATATGAGATAAAATCAATAAAAACATATAATGACCAGAAAAAGTCATGAGCTCCCAACAAAAGTTGTAAACTCTGTAGTTGCCCATGGTCTTAATAAACGTCGATTTCTTAATAAACATTCAATATTCTGGATGGATCATGTACAGCAATGTTAGCTGGTAAAGCCGTGGT
The DNA here is from genome assembly GCA_026182355.1 of Hermatobates lingyangjiaoensis. Classification (NCBI taxonomy): domain Eukaryota; kingdom Metazoa; phylum Arthropoda; class Insecta; order Hemiptera; family Hermatobatidae; genus Hermatobates; species Hermatobates lingyangjiaoensis. Next base: position 338,867 of record JAPFBL010000079.1, read on the forward strand.
AAGGTATTGAACTGGTTTGTTGAATCACTAGAAAAAATAAAATGTTTCCTGACTGAAAAGTGATAGGAATATCGAGAATTGACTGACATTATTTGGTTGAATGACTTACATTTCTTTGCTAATTTCGCACTGCATTACTATGACTTGAATACAAAACTGGAAGGTTCTGGAAATGTTGCATGCTCCATGTTTGGGTACATGAAAGCTTTTGAAAAGAAGCTAGTTTTTTTTTCAAAAGATGTAAAAGAAAACATATTAAATTATTTTCGATTATTAAAGAGGAAAATTGAAAAATTTGGTTTAACTGACGGCTCTGAAGAAAAGAAATTGCGGACTACAGGTATTCATTCTTTTATCATAAAAAAAAACGCTAAAAGTTCACTTTCAGAAAGATCCAAAAACTAAATACTTCATTACAGTTTATCTTTTTCTCCGATAGTATTCATTTTGAAGATCTGAATTTATCACAGTTTGATTGGCTTAATGTTAGTAACTTAGAAATGAAATTAATAGAGTTCTAGGAAAATGCAGTGTGGAAAACAAAATTTGTTTGGCATGAACTAGAACAGAAAATTGAATCAAAATCGAGTGATTCCTGAGAACATCATTCGTACGGAATGGAATTCTTTAGCGTCATCTTTTGACCACGGCTAACTGCTAAGCACAACCTTGAATCCTCTCAGAAGCTACTTAAGTAGATGAACAAGGTACAAAAACAGCAGAGCAAATAAGAAACTCAAATTGATGATGGGTTGCATGTGAATGTAAGATGAAGTCTGCCCAAGAAAGTGAATGAACAACACAGTCATCTGAACGGATAGATATTCATTGTAAATATGCTATCATTGTAAGCGTAATTTATGCATTCTTACTGCGAATGATTTTTCTCTGCAAACAGAGGAAGCAGACTTCATTTGCATTGATTTCATTGCAGGCTGCAATAACAACTTTCGTAGTGCTAAAAATAATATTATTTTAAACATGACTGTACTTAATGCAGTGATTTAAATAAGGGAACCCCAGCGATCTATTGTGCTTGTGTTGAAATAAAGAATGACGAGGGGGGTTGCGGTGGCGGACCTATGAATACAGGGATGAATAATGTATGTTTTTGGCAAGGTGCTGCTGCTACCTACGGCTTCATCTCCCAGTATAGCCAATAAATCACTTGCACAAATACTAAAGAGGGCCCCACATCTGTATGTTATCTAGCAACTTATATTTATACAACCGTCCTTCCAGAGTTCATTGTTCGTGTTACTTTTATTATATATATATATATATATATATATATATATATATATATTTCATTAAACACTTTTTGAACCTTTGTTCTCGTCTCTTTTCTATTTAACTTTTCTAATTTCTTAATCAGTGTTCTGAAGTTTTCCGGGATATGGAATAACAGTTCTCCAAAAATTTTATCTTAAAAACTCATTGTTGACAATATTGACAAAACTTTTGGAGAATTGTTATTCCATATCCTGGAAAACTTCAGAACACTGATTAGAAAATTAGAAAAGTTAAAGAAAAAAGCGACGAGAACAAAGGTTCAAAAAGTGTTTAATGAAATTTGTATCAACGAAAATCTGCTCCCCAATTACACAAATATATACATATATATATATATAAACATAGAACTAAATTTTCAAAGTCAGAACGACAAAAAGAAGAAAAAATCTCAGGTTAAAAGTAAACAAAATATCAATTTCCTTGATAACAAACTAATTTTTTAACTATTTTAATGTTGCTACTTATATATGATCAAACCACGATATGAAATGCTAAGATCTTTCAATCGTAACAAGCGGTCTTCGTCAGAGTCAAAAAACCCAACTTTATTCATATTCTAGTTTGATCAATGATTGTTATTTCATGTGTCATGTGAAATCTTATATATATATATAAAATATATATAATAAAAGTATAAAATTACCGACCGTGAAATAGAAACAAATTAAAGTTTATCAGGACTAGGTCAGTTTTCAGGTCCAAATTAAACTCTCATTGTCAACGTTTCGGTTTTTATTTAAAACCTTTTTCATAGGCCTACAAAACAGAGAAATATAAATTACAATGTTCTTAATTGTAATGTAACTAATTGCACTTTTTATGTATTTGATTTTTTTATGATTGAATTATTTCTCATAATTACTCTGTTTTGTAGGCCTATGAAAAAGGTTTTAAGTAAAAACCAAAACGTTGGCAATGAGAGTTTAATTTAAACCTGAAGAACTGACCGAGTCCTGATAAACTTGAATTTATGTATATATAAAGATTTCACATAAACACGTGAAATAACAATCAATGATCAAACCATTGAAATAACATAAGACTAAGTTATTATTGTGCTCTGATCATTGATATATATATATATATATATATATATATATATATATATATATATATTATACCATGATAAACGAAAAACGGTCCGGCAGGACAAATAACAATTAAAATAAGCAGTGACACATACACAGAAACACAACAAAGACTCACTTTTCAATATTTCGACCGTAATGGCGGTCGTCCTCAGGAGAAGAAGTGAATTGACGGAGGGACGACAGTCAACTGAAGAACTCACAGGGTGAGGGCTAAAGCAGTGCTGCCGCAAAGGAGACAAATGAAAAAGGAACTAGGAAGTCGAGAGCAAAAATAAAAAAAAAAAAAAAATGTTTTTGAAAGGTAGAAAAAGGTTAAGAAAAGAAAAAATAAAGAAACTATACAGAACAATTAAAATTAATACATAATATATAATATATATAATTAATTTATATTAAATAATTAATTAATTAATAATAAATAATAAATAATAAATAATTAATTAATTAAATATATAATTAATATATAATAAATCGTTAGTTTTTTATTTATTTATTTTTTTTTTATTTATTTATTTATTTTTTTTTTTTTAATATTTTTTTTTTAATTTTAATTGTTCTATATAGTTTCTTTATTTTTTCTTTTCTTAACCTTTTTCTACCTTTCAAAAACATTTTTTTTTTTATTTTTTTTTATTTTTGCTCTCGACTTCCTAGTTCCTTTTTTATTTGTCTCCTTTGCGGCAGCACTGCTTTAGCCCTCACCCTGTGAGTTCTTCAGTTGACTGTCGTCCCTCCGTCAATTCACTTCTTCTCCTGAGGACGACCGCCATTACGGTCGAAATATTGAAAAGTGAGTCTTTGTTGTGTTTCTGTTTATGTGTCACTGCTTATTTTAATTGTATATATATATATATATATATATATATATATAAATTAATCAATAAAGTATCATTGTCTACACGTAGCTATAATAATTTTATAGTTTATATGCCTTTACATATTGTAGAATAAACAGAATATTTTACTTGGATGAATACTCAGACATTTATGTTTTTCCATCTTTAAATATTTTCGGTAGCATGCTGCAATATCTGAAAGAGACTACACTAAGAATTACTCTTATTCTAGTAAAAGGTTTTCTCCATCTCCTTGAGTATCCTAGCCATCGTTATATAGAGTATTCAGTAGGTCATCATCAACTGACACTTGAGCAGGAGCGCTAGGACACTTCCCTAGTAGCATCATTTAGTGTTCACAACATAAGTTGTGACATGTCCAATACTAACACTAATTATACTTTTGCAATAATACTATAATCAATGATCAAACCACAATGTGAACTGGGAAAACAAGACTAAGATCTTTCAACCGTAACAAGCTGTCTTCGTCAGAGTCAAAACCCAACTGAAACACTAGTTGCAGGACACCTCAACCCCTCACCAGATGTTTTCTCCATCAAGTGTTTCAGTTGGGTTTTATGACTCTGACGAAGACTGCTTGTTACGGTTGAAAGATCTTAGTCCTGTTTTCTCATTTTCATATTGTGGTTTGATCATTGATTGTTATTTCACATGTTTATGTGAAATCTTTGTATCAATAATACTACAGTACGTATGTTCCATAGTTTGTGGATTAACCCGTATATTTATTAGAGTCATTCATAACTTTGAAGGCGTCTATCATGATCTCCTACATCCAAGACTTAAGCAAAAGATATTTGTTTATGACTTCATAGTGTCAGTTTACCATAAAAATATTAGAAAAATGTAAGAAAAAAATAAGTTCATGGAATCACCAATGAGGTTCATGGAATGAAAATGAGGTAAAATTAGTATCTAATTTACAATAATGAACTGATGAGTACAGTTATCATGATTTAATATTATCCAAAGACAATGGGATTCATAAACAACTCATAATGTTTATCTAACATTAAGCATTCTTCATGAATGCAACATATTCTTAGACAAATGCATCCTACCTTTGAAAGCGTGAAAAAATATTTTCATTGGAGTTGTTTTTTTAAATTTAAGAATTTTATTCTTCTAACACATATTAACCCATTGAAATATTTAATTTTTTTATTAAATTCTAAATAATACTTTTTTTCTTACGATATATATAAACAATTTTCTAAATCAATGTTAATAATATACAGAAATGTAAACAAATCTGATAGGTAAAACAGCTGGTCTATTCTTCAAAGATCAATTTTCAGTTTTGTTAGATATATTGTTCTTTGCAGTAATTAGAATTAAAATGTCAGTTATATGTTACTAATTTTCAGTTTAAATTTATTGTTAAATTTTATTGTTCAACAATAAGCTATCAAAGTTTAAAATATTTCTGAAATGATTGAAGGAAACATAACTACCAATTAAGTTCACATATTTCTGAGAAAAAAGCATTGAAACCATCTTCACATGAGGTGATATTTTTAGGTATAATTTTATTTTGACCCGTCAAACAGTATGGCTTGTTTGAGATTTCATCATACTAGAAAATTTCTTGCAGTTTAAAGATTTTAAAAACTTACCCATTATTTAAAAAAGTCTGAGGATTTTTAATCTTATTGATCCTGTTACTCGCATGAAAACGACAAATTTCAAAAATTAGGATTAGCACTTTGAAAATTAACAAAATATTGTTCAGAAACGTATTTGACCAAAACAGTGACTTTCGCATCATGCAGTAATAAACCCAAAACCATCATCATGTACACTACAAAGCCCATTTGGGTGTAAAATATGAATTAGGTCATAAAAGATTGCAGAATTGCAGAATGATAACAATCTTCAGAATACACAACTAAAACAACCCATCCACCCACAAACACAGAGAACATCGAAAAAACGTCAAAAAAGGACTTTCAAGACCTTAAAACATGTAAATTCGTCAAAATCTCGAGATACAATATTTTCATGATCACTATATTTTACTTATAGTCAAGTAAAATAATTCTGAAGTGATAAAATGTTTTGAGTAATTGTCCTCGTTCGATCATCTTCTAACTTTGGTGAGGATCATTACTTAGTCGAACGATTTGTTTAAATATAAGGAGAGAAAAAGTGTGAGGGGTTGAGAGAGAAAAACTTATACAATCAATATAAAGTCAAGAGCTATTTATAAATTTTTTATTTCTTTATTCGAAAATATTTGAGGTTCCCTTTTAAATTAAGATATTAAGTGATCATATATTTAGCAACAGATTTTCGATTTAATTTACTTGTTACCTTCTTTAATTTTGTAATGTTTTTAATATGATAAAATATTTAATAAAGACATATCTGGATTTTTATGAATCAGGTAGCTGATTAAGAGGTGCATGTTTATCTTTTCAGGTGACTAATGTAGAGATATAAAAGCTGAACTGAGTGTAAATGATAGGAAATGCCATTCCTTCGACGTCATTCCCGCAACGAATTAAAAAAAATTTAAGCGAGGAGGAGACATTTTTTTGCTGATATCACTTAAACCTGTCTGAATCATTGATACGATGGTTCAAAATCCTTTGTTGGTTCAATTCACTTACTTGAGACATATGCTTATGTATATCACATACTGTATACCACTATGTATATATCTATATATATTTTTTGTATACATACGATAGTTATTACACCTGTTTTGTCATTACTTTATAGTAGGCTTTCTAAACAAAGTTTCAAACGAATTAATTTTTACCAAATTAACATTTTACTATTATATTGTTAACATATTTGATAACTTATGAAGCTGATTTACCAAGCATGAAAATATAAGGCATTTCAGAATAGAATGCAATAAAAACTGTTTTGAAAATACTTTTCATGCATGAATAAACGTGAAAAGAAATACAAAGTACAGGAATACATTTCATCATATCTGGTTTTGGACTTTAATTTAGCCGTAACATGCATGTTATAGAACGGTAGACGATATTACGGTAATATTTCAAATTAAATCATTTCCTAGAATTTGTCTTACTTCTAAGACAAGTACGACTCGTGTTCGACTCAGCACTCGTTAACCATGGGAACATGGCCTGTTATGTCATTCATCCAACCACTCCCTACTTTTACTGGTATAATCAACATTGATGATATAGTATAAACTATACCATCTTTTAGACCAGTTATGCGATAATCCGCATATCAATATTTTGAATCCGCGCATCTGTCAATATTTTGAAAAATCCAAACATCATTTTCATGGCGTGTCTAACATCGCAAAAGTAAAGACGAAAAAAAAAATAGTATCATTTATAATTTTATAAATTGTGTAAGATAATTATTTGTTTAATGCCATTTAAAATACAAAAAACAAAATTATTAGACCAATGAAAATATTTCAAATTAATCGAAATATTAATTCGATTAATGAATTATCGATTATCGAAATATTAATTCGATAATTAATTTGAAATATTATCGATTTATTTGAAATATTAATGAAATATGTAACTGGTTTTACATATTTCATTGACACAACTTAGAAAATGAGGTAATATATATATATATTACTTGAGATATTTTTATATTAATATCAACATTAAAACATTACATTTCAATGATTTTAATATGTATATTTGTTATGCAATATGATTTTACTTGTACATGCAAGACTGGTTTCAGAATTAAATCATTAATAATTATTTATGTAAATAATAATATTGATACAGTTTCTCGACCATTGATTCTTAAAATTCAAAATTTCTTGAGGATTTGGTCCAAAGAATTAACTACTATTGATTATAACCTGACGTTTTGCCGAAAATTGTTCGGCATTTTTCAAAAAAAAAAAACCTTAAAATGCCGAATACTTAAACATCGGTTTACTATCAAAAGTAGTTAATTCTTTTGACCAAACCTCAAAGAACTTATTTTGAATCGTAAGTAATAATATTGTTATTAATAACCAACTCTGGTTGTTATGAGAGACAAATATTTGAATTTTCTATCTTTGAAGATGCATGCCACCATAATGAACTTGCGTGTCATTACTGACAAGCGCACCATAGGTTTGCTATTACTGTTTTAGACGCTGTTAATCAACCAAATTCAGCTGATTTTGACGTGTTTGCGTGTGTTTGGCCTACTACGGAATGACAAAGGACTGGTACAGGTCTATGGTCAGCCGTTAGGACCAGTCTTATATCTATCACCTTTGATCACCATTCACTCTCACTTGTCTTTCATATATATCAAGCACAATAAATGGTTTATGTTGTACTTATCTTCATTACATTACTAACCACTTCTATGCTTTCTTTTATTAAATCAACAAATTAATACATTTGTTTGTATAAATTTAAAATATACAACTTCTGGGTCATATGATTAGAGCAATAATATATAATTACGAAAAGAAAGTTTGAAAAAGTAAGTCACCATTTGAAATTGTATACAACATTATCTTTTTTACGTTCGTTTCATTAACTTCATTATCGATCTCTCTCTAAATTGGATCGAATCTTATTACTTTCGTTTACTTCCTCGGAAGAATATTTTCCAAACAGTAAAGACGTTCATGATATGATAACAACATGATATTCAAGTTTACATGACCAACCTTCATCAGGAGTGGAAGTTTTAACAGGACATTTTCAAAAAATTGGAAAGAACAAAGAAAAGAAAGTCTTAAACTCACTCAGATATAGGCGAACAACAGTTATCATCTTTCTAGACTAGTTATATTACCTTTCAACATTAATCTTTCAAACGTTTTTTTTTCATACAAAAGTACATTTCATTAATAATCTGTATTCACACTATGTCAAGAATATCAAAGTTATTTGCTCTATTTAGTCAACTAAGAAATTATTAAGTTATTAATGCAATACAGTAATATACATGCGTTATTATGTATTATGTCTCTAAGTAAAATGTATTCTTAGACAAAAACACTGTAAAAAATAATATTATATTAATAATAAATCGTCTTCTCTTTATGTGGAATATTACTAAATTATTGTCAGTTTAGTTTACAGATCAAAGTATTGAAAATACAGACAAAATTATTATAAGACATAAAAAAAAAAACAGTTGCTCATTTCTTAACGTAACCATTATTCAATTTAGTTTTAGTTTATTGTTAATGTAACTCAATACAACTTTGTTCAAAGAGAGTTCGGGTTTTAGCCTGCATTTTTTTTCATTTTGATTGAGCTGTTGTTTTCAATATACAACAACAGTTTGTTAGGGTTGAGAATGCTGGTGCTCTGCTGAGCAGATTGTGTTTTGTCCATCACCAATAGGTATGAGCTGTTGAAAGCGACAAGATGACTGGTAAAGTGATAAATGCGTAGCGATAAATCAAAGTTAAGCCAGACAGTCGATGGGCATCTCCAGTGGAATGAGTGCTCCTTGATGGGAGTCGACAGCTTTACGACAGCCACCACTCAAACAGACATCCTTCGTGTGTCTGCCAAACAACTTAAAACCCCCCGGCTTTGCTTTGTCGCATTCGCCCAAATCATTATAAAGAAATTGTATCATTTATAACAAAAATCATAGAAGAAGTTAATAATGTAAAGAAAGTAAGTAAAAATAAACTGTTTATTGTGCTTGATATATTTGTAAGACAAGTAAGTGAATGGTGATCAAAGAAAATAGATATAAGACTGGTCCTAACCGCAGACCTGTACCAGTCCTTTGTCGTTCCATACCAGTCCAAACCAGTGGTGTAGCAACTACGAGTATTTATGCCACTCGTGGCTGTGGTATGATCCCCCCCCCCAATATGCTGGCCATTGATAATCCTTTAACTGGCCGTTGATAATTTGCTCACCTTCAAAATTCCAGAAAATTCTCAAAATATTTATTTTCATAAAATTACAATCAAGGATCTAAAGTTAGTCTGCTGTTATTAGTCCCAGACTTTCATCTTATTAAAGTGGTCGTATAGAAATACTATCGTCATCAAAGAACACCAAAATTTTTTTTCAAAACAAAAATGTATGTTAATATATACATTTAATTAATTTAATTTAATTTAATTAATACATCACTTTTGTGATGTATTGAAATCATTAACATTTTGGTAAAATATTCTGTTAGCTTTTTATATTTAAATGTTGTCCATTTTCTACTTCAAAAAGCCGCCCCCTGGCATATTCCGCACCCCTAACGCCCCCCCCCCCCCCACCGCGATTGGGTCAAAATACTGAAGCGAGTTGTGTGTTGTTTCTATGTGTTCTTTTATTCTAATCGTTTGATATATATATATATATTCAGGTAACTCACCACAAATGAATATTTAATGTTATTGTGACAATTTTATATATATATATATATATATATACTTGGCGTTGCAACTACAATGCTTGGTCTCCCTTTCTCTTTTCTCTTGAAGACGGATTACCCGAAAATTTGAGTCTGTAAGTGTGTTTCCTTACTCTGTGTGTTACTCTTCTTGCATTTTGAACTCGAGTGTATATATATACTCAACTTTCACTGTGTACCTAGGTATTTTTTGTGATTAATTTAAATATATAACACCTTGTAAGACCTTTACACTTGAGCTAAATGTCATTTATACTTTGCTTTATAGTTTCAAAAATATCATTTTTTAGACAGAATTGATTACTCTGTGATTGGAACGATAGAATTTACTGTGACTGTCAACTTGCAAAGGTTAGGTAAGGATGGATTGATTTATGTATTGAGTATCCGAAACACGTGTTTACTTTTATGGCTTGATTTATCTGTTTTCGCTCTTTGGAATGTTTTGTTTACAGCCACTCAAAGGCAGTATATTTCTGTTTTTTTTTTGTTTTTTTTTAAATGAGGTCACTCGAGGCTGAGGAAGGAGGTTAAATTCAACTCAGGTTTTCGAAAGATTGAACTAGTTTTTCCAGATTTACTAAAGGTGACTTTGCAATATCAAGAGTCATGAAGTTATCAGTATAATCAATCTACCGTGAAGGCAACAGGCAGGTTAGAGGTATACAGACTTGGCGTTCAAAGAAACTCCCACCTTGGGGGCCCATCAAATTATACATATCCGTGCTTGGGATTTCACTTAACCACACCGGCTTCCACGAACCCAAATTAACCTGTCGAAAGCAGCCATTACGATTGGCTTACATTAAATCAAAGCGCACCAATCGAAGCTTCTCTAATTACTCCCCCCCCACTAATCGGGCCTCTCACAAATCATTTAAACATCTGGAAAACACAATCTCCGCCTTCAGTGATATATTAGCCTCCCCACAGACCTCCTAACAGTCCTAATTACCTCCTCCTCTTATTAATGTTAATCGCTTTTAAATTGCACTCTTCGTCTCAATTGAGGCCTAATGGGCCACACAGTCCTTCGCTTCCGCCCTTACTTAAGTGTCTCTTTCACGTCCTAATGCTCCACATTTTAATTTCTACATTTACCCTTCCTTTCATTTAATATTTCTTATTAGTAAATAAGTAAATTTTTTTTATTATCAACAAACGATTTCATATTAAGTGTAGTTTTTATACTATTTCTCTCAATTAAATAAACAGCATTAAACCTTTTATAAATAAAGAGAATTATATCGTGTCTTCATTCATATAAGTCACTCAAATCCTGAGTAAAAGAAAATAATGAACAGAAGCGTTTCTTTCATCGTGTAATAATTATCAGAATTCAGTACAACCTGTACAAGGAATGTGCATTTATTTTTGACACTTCATAAATATTTTTTTCAAATATTACAGGTTTAAGAATGGGAGGTTTGCCTAAATCGAAATAATTACTTATAATTCTAAGTCCCTTGCATTTGGTATTACTTCAACTAATAGTAGACCAGTATTCTAAATCCGGAGTGACCTACATTCAAAATAGGAGGTCAGGTTAGCTCAGTGGTTAACATACTCGACTCAGGGGCTGGTAGTCCGGGGTTTGATCCTTACCTGGCCCTCGATTTATTCACGCGGGAGGTGAATAAATCTGATACGTCGTCCCTCGGAGAGGACGTTAAACCATCGGTCCCGAGCCTGTACGATGTCAGATACTCGTTAACGATTCCTACTAGAAATGCACTTGAGTTAGGCAAAATTTAGGAATTTGTAGGATCACCGATCGAACAAAAAACCAAACGGCTGACTTTATCACCCGCAAGGGGATCGGTTTAAAATATTAAGACATTCAACATTAGTTGATATTCAACTTAATATCAAACTAATTGACAATACTTAATGTTTTTTAATATTTGAAGTAATAGTTTGTGCAGATCAATCATAAATCAAAAGTTTAACTTTTTGTATCAAACCTGACCTTTACAGTTAGTCAAAAATTTTCAAGTTTTGATATAAAGCGTTGTCAAGTTTGTAATAATTCTAAATTGTTAACACTCTATGAGTTGTAGAGTAGGAGAAGAAATTTTCTCTAAAACCCACACTTCAGCCAAAAAAAGCTGACTTTTTCATGGTGCTACATTGCTCTAAAAGTGCAGGCACATCTTTACTTTAGCGTCTATTGTTGTATGAAAAATGAAGTTATCCATGAAGCGGTGTGGACAGTAGAGTAGCATAAACTATTGGAGGAACACCATACCTAATACACAGACCTCATCACAAAACGGAAAAATTAACGGCTTTGACACTTCAAAACATTTAAATCTATCAAAAACTTGATATTGAATTTCTTAATAAATGATTGACATTAGTTTAAGTGAGGTAAGAACGATTGTGACTATTTAAATTACCTGTTATTACAACCGACAAATAAATATTTGTGACTAAATGTCATAAATTTAGAAAGCTGAAAATGTTATAAATTATTATTTAACTTGTTGACTTTGGGTCAGTAGGGGGAGGGTCGGAAGATTGACTGGAGGGTTGATCGAGGACAGGTTGAGAGATTAGATGAAATAATTTCCGATCTGTCTGCACTATGCTCTAAATGGGAAGGAGCGATATTTAAGATGTGACAAGCTGTCTTCAACACAATGTTGAAGCAAATATCTCTGCCCTCCTTAAAGCCTCAACTAGGCCAACAAGTCCAATCTTAAGCGTCCAAACTTCAACATTTACTTCACAACATTCATCTAACTATTCATTGTGATCATTCTTTCTGAAGTTTTGAAAATTATTCATATAAAACAGAACATTAAAAACTTCTGAGAAACTAAAAATATTTATTATTTCTGATACCTGGAAAGCTGAAAGCAAAACTTTTTCAAAACCCATTGTTCAATGGTTGGTAACGCTAAATGACAGTTTATTTTAAAGCATAATATATTTTATACATATTAAATTAATGTTCAAACTACAAAAAGTAATGGCAAAGAGACTGCGATCTTTCAACCGTAACAAGTGGTCTTCGCCAGAGTCAAAAACCCAATCAGTTCTCTGGAAATTTATAAACAAGGTCATTAGAACATTTCAAAGTAAACATCAATGTATTTTCAAGTGCACAATTAGTTCACCTTGTTAGACGTCGTGACACTGAATAGCTATTAGAAACATAAAAAATCTGTTATAACTCTCTTTACTTCTTTTAGTATAATAGTTATACTAAAGAGTTCAATATTTTGCGGAATAACATAAATTTAGTGATCATGCAAACTCACTAAACCCAAAGTTACGAGGCATGTTATATGTTTGGCTTATACGTTTTTATAAGAAAGGGCGATCGACGGCCAAATGTAGTGAGGTGTCCGCCAGTTGACCTAGACAAGTCCATACAATTAAAAAATTGTCCATACAATTCCATTTGGTCATGATATAGCCAATTACATATTAGATCCAGAGAAATTATATATATGTATATATATATATATATATATATATATATAATTAGTGTATTTAGGCAGCAAGTCCTCTTTCAAGCATATATTATTGAATTTAATGGCAGATTCTGCGTTCACGACTTTCTCAAAAGAAAATTGTAAGGAAAATAGAAAAGCTATAAGTAAGAAAGTCGTGAACGCAGAATCTGTCATTAAATTCAATTATATATATATATATATATACGATCAAACCACAATATAAAATTGGGAAAAAAAGACCAAGATCTTTAAACCGTAACAAGCGGTCTTCATCAGAGTCAAAAACACAACTGAGTTGGGTATAACTTCAGTTGGGTTTTTCACTCTGACAAAGACCGATTGTTACAGTTGAAAGATCTTAGTCTTTTTTTTTCATTTCTTATTGTGGTTTGATCATTGATTGTTATTTCACGTGTTTATGTGAAATCTTATATATATATATATACCTATATATATAATGTATCATTAAAGTACACAGTAGCCTCTGCGTTAACGACTTTTAAGCTGGTCTGCTCCAATTTACGAACCATCATACACAAATATTATATATATATATATATATATATATATATATATAATTCATATTGTTATATTATTTAAGGGTAATATTGTGAATATATATATTATTTTGTAATGTAACTATGTATAACATACAATAACGCCTATATACTTACAGATAATATATATATATATATATATTTATATATATATATATATATATATATATATATATATATATACGTTTCACGATGAATCACAAACACAGAACTAAGGAACAAACACACTTACTGTCCCTAATTTTTGGTTGAACCATCATCAGGAGAGTTGAGATAGGGACACCAAGCGCACTTGTGAAGCGACGGTTGGAGACCGTAAGAAATTAGAGACAGTAAGTGTGTTCGTTCCTTAGTTCTGTGTTTGTGATTCATCGTGAAACGTTTGTAGTACCTTTTCATATATATATATATATATATATACACTTTAACACATAGAAAAGAACACAGAAAGACACTACAGAACTCACTTCGATATTTCGACATCCGTCGTCATCGGGAAGAAGTGCGAAGTACTCGCGTTGAGAAGCAAACTACTACTGGCCTCCAGAGTAACTCGTGGAACCACCGCAATGCTGCTCCCCAGCGGAGGAGAGGAAAAATAGAAATCCTTCCAATATTTGTTTAGAAAACAAGATAAAAAATATATAAAATACGAAATAATAATAATAAAAAATAAATAATAATAATAATAAAATAATAATAATAATAATAATAAAATAAAATAAAAAATAATTAACGGTACAGGTTGAGACCAGGAGGAGAACGAGCCCCAAGGAGGCATATGAATGCCTCTTCGGAAGCTCTAAGGGTGACATGGGGATTAGACTCGGGGATTTGTTTGAGGATTTGTACCCTGAAACAATCATTGAAAGGGAGGTCATGGGAATTAGCATGGATAGCTATGGGTAGGTCTCTGCGCTGACCAACGGACGCCCTGTGATTGTTCATACGCAGGCTCAGCTTGGTTGAAGCCAAGCCAACGTAAAAAGCATCACATCGAGTACACTCCAAACGGTAAACGCAGTTACAGGAAGTGCAAGATGTATCAGAAGGAACAGGATAGGAGTCGTTACTGAGAGGGGAAGTAAAGTAAGGACTGGAGTTAATTAGGGGACAGGTTTGGCAGTTACGGCGTTCACATCGCTTCATCCCTCTGCTAGCACAGGGGCTGTTGGAAATATGGGTAAAAATGGATTTCAGGTTGGAAGGTCTACGGTAGGAGAAAGTAGGGGACTGACTGAAAATAGGAGAAGTAGACGAAGAAGAAGAAAGTATAGGAAAGAACTCCCTAATAACAGCGCCGAGCCTGTGGGAGCCTGGGAAAAAAGTAGAAATGAAGGGAGTAGTAATTCTACGATCCCTTCTAGCTGTAGGGCGGTGAATACTCTCAGCAGGAACGACGGAACTGTTGATAATATTACGTTATACATTATAATATATATATATATAATATATATAATGTGTGTGTGTGTGTGTGTGTGTGTGTGTGTGTGTAATATTGTAACCTCTAAATGACTACGGTTGAAAATCCTCCACTGCGGATGAAGAGACGATTTTAAAAAGAGTATAGAATGGAACAACGGGTTTACTGAAAATGATTAAAGATTTGTAGAAACAACTAAATTTATGTATCAAATTTAAGGTATAAGAGGCAGAACGAAAATTAAATGTGGAAATGCTTAACGGGAATGGTGAAGCTGTAGGTTGGTTAGAAAAGTTTAACACAGAATGCGAGCGTTTTGACATTGCCGAGAAATATGTAGCACAAAGACCTTATACATGTTCTATTCCGGGTAGAATAGTAATTGAAAAACAAGTATATGAATAATTAGAGGCTGGTTTGGTGTCGGAATCAAAGTTATCTTTTTCTTCTCCTGTAACTCTTGCATTTAAAAAAAGGTGAAGGAAAAACAAGACTGTGCGTGGATTTCCAAGAATTAAACAAGCCAGTTGCTCCTGAAACTCAACCTCGAATTGAGGATATATTGGTCAAATACTTTAATTGTTCATACTTTAGTGTGCTAGAAGCTAACTCAGCTTTCTAGTCAATACCAATGGAAATGGAAGATAGGGAAAAATTAGCATTTGTTACAGAAACTAGATACTATCAATCTACCTTATACGCAAGCTGTACTGTCTTTCAACCTGATTACTTACCGGGCTTGGAACCTGATTGTCTTTCAAAGCAGAGTGTTGAGAGTTTTCTCCGGAAGATGTTCAAGTTCTGAAACTGGTCCAACATTTAAGAGACATAAGATGATCAGGTTGATGTTAAACGTTTTATAATTGAGCCGGCGTTTATCTTGAATATGAATGATTCTTTGTAATGATTGGATATAACAATAAATAACAAGATATAATGATTAGATTAGTTTTTACTTCGGATAGCGTTACTCCTAACAAGAAATGATGTTTACATCAGTAATGTTTTATTTCATGTATTGACCTAGTTTAAAGAGCAAATCACAAAGTTTTATTTCCACAATTTGTAAAGTTATCTGAAATGATTAAACTATTCAAAGAGGCTAAATAACTATATTACATGAGATACAACTACTCATAAATCAAAAGACGATGTAAAAAATATTATATAATATTTTTAGTTTTTATAAAAGGAAGAATCAATGAAAATGTCGTAAGGAAAGGTTATTGATGTTGATAGAGATGTTGCGACAGAAAAGCAGTTGTGCGGGCAGTTTAAGGAAAGTGGATTGACTTACTATGTCTTGATTAATTACCTTGTCTGCACTTGACGCTGTAACCCCTCCGCAGTTACTGTAATCGAGTCTGATTAATTCACCCAATTCGTATGTATACCTTCATATTACTAAACCTCACTATCTCCCAATGCTCCATCATTTTGAAAAATCTTTTCTTTTCCACATCACTGACTCTTTAAACAAGCCAATTTTTCATAATTCTAAAAATATTAATCTACATTTCTCATCTTATGGGTAACAGAGTATTCATCAAAGTGCAGTGTTAATTAAATTAAAAATTTAAATACCACCAAATTTATGATCCGCCGACTAAGCACTAAAAGTAAATTATCTTTTAATAATGTTGAACTGAAATGATATTTGCCCTTTACCGTAATCGGAATTTTATGCAATTTTTTTCGTCAATTTTTAATTTTGTACTTATTTTTTTTGGCAAAATTTCGTTGCTCTATAGTAACTAGTTTAGCGTTAAAAAACATTTTTTAAGTCATAAAATGTTCCACAACGTTCCTTTTTGTTAATGTAATTTTAAAAAAAAATTACATAATCTCATCCCACAAATAATAGTCTAATTATAATTCATAATTCCATTCCAAGCCATCAGCAGGATGATCTGTATCCTCCTCACAACTTTTCAGATTCATCTGTAAAAAATTTTAAATTTTGTGGGAAAAAACTTTCAGTTTACAAAACAGAAAAAACTCAAAATAAAGTAGCCACGTCACATTATATGTAAGTTTTTCTTTTTAAAAAAAAAAACCATAAGAAAAAGAAGACAGCAAATTCAAAAATGTAAGAGAAAAAAATCATATAAATTATTTATAGTGATAATACTACCAAAAAATGAAATCAAATATTTTGAATACTAAGCTTTTAAAAGAGGCAGGAAAAAAAGAAAAAGTCAGAACTATATGTTACGATATAAATGGAAGTGAAACAACGTGCCACCGAGAAAGATTTCATTAAAGGAAGCTAATGATTTCGCTGTTCGTAGGCTTAATAGATATAGGTCATTGATTAAAGAATTCAGCGGGTTACATTCCATTGCTGAGGGTAAACAACATTTCGCAACGACCGCTATCTTTCATAAGAAATCATTTTAGGTTCATTCTAGTTGCATAGAGATAATAATATTTAGTGCATATTTAATTATTTCTACTAGTTCAAGACTCATCGCTTCACCAACGAATAAAATAACTTTTTTACATACACTTACACACATACACACACACACACACACACACACACACACACACATATATATATATATATATATATATATATATATATATATATATAATGATCAAACCACAATATGAAATTGGAAAACAAGACTTTATCAACATGGGAAAATCAAGTGATCAAAAGAAGTTTGAAAATTGATTGTTATTTCACGTGTTTTTGTGAAATCTTTATATATATATATATACAAAACTAAAGTTTATCAGTGCTCGGTCAGTTCTTGAGTTTTAAATTAAACTCTAATTGCCAACGTTTCGGTTTTTCATCGAAACCTTTTTCATAGCCATACAAAACGGAGGAAATATAAGATATAATTCAATAATTCAAATATCAAGATACATAAAAAACGCAATTAGTTACAAATATGAAATTTCCATCCACCTCAATCGTGTTATATTGAGAAACACTGGATCACTCCTTCTCTCTCTCTCTCTCTCTCTCTCTATTCATTTGTTCACATAACAATTTATTCATCTATCTGTTTTTTTGTGTTTGTATATTTAAGTCAACCTTTATTTATATTTATAAAATTAAGCCTATAAGAACCGCGAATGTTAAGAGATCCAGAAATCTTATTCCAGCAAATCCAATAGTAACACCAGCTCAAATTCAACATGATATTTCCTATTTGTTTACGCGATCCTCCGATCGATTTCCAATAAATGAGGGTTAATTGCAATAGTAATATCTGTTTTAAGTATTCACTAAAATATGTATTTATATTTAAAATGCAAGTGTATGTATGAGTAGTTTACTTTAAAGTAAACGGATGAAGTAATAATAAGCTTTTTAAACGGTCTTTAATATCAAAAATAATACATAATTATTTTTAATTTCCACTCTTAATTAATTAATTATTTACTTTAATAGTAAGAATCTATATTACTGATGATAATGAGTTGGGAGTGAAAAGTAAAATGAAAACTCTGAACCACTGGCAACGGAGGTAGTCATTACAATCGGTTTGACAAGTCACATGCATGTTGGTTATCATTCCTGGTATTATTCCTTCGAGGTAAAGAAGGCATATATACAAGTTGTTCAACGGGACTCTGAAAGTGATTGAATAGTAAACAGAAGCGGCTCCTTGGGGATTAGGAATGCAAACAACTTCGGTGGTCTGCGCTGAGGCAAGAGCGGTCACTGTGAAGTGAGTCTTGGAGGACACTTGGCAAGTTGAAGAAAGCACGACTTAGCAATTAGACGCAGTAATGTGCATTCACCTTAGAGGTCACCACAGACTGCCTGTTAGCAAAACATATCTGCTCAGGTCACTCTCATGTCTGACAGCTTCTAACAAGAAGGGACCACACTAAATGCGTCAAATCATTCCAACAGTCTTATCAATTATATTTCAAAATGATTCTCAAAATTAAATCCTGGATTGATAAAGTGAACAGAAAAAGAGATTGAAAAAGACAATAGACTTTTTCTTCGAGTTCCTTAATTTGCTGTTTGTATTTTCTTAATTTTTTTTGCTGATTTCATTCTGCATTGCAACCTTGAACTTGTTTACCACCAACAAAAAAGTCGTTTTTTAAGCTTGTTTATATTTTGAAGAATCCAATTAGGTGAAACTTTTTTAATATATTATATCCACCACAAGTAAAGCATATACACATATTTGATAAATAAAACATTTCTAAATAAAAACTATTTACTTTTAAAAAGAAAAATTTACTTTTCTTTATTTAATCAAAATAATAAGCTTCTTAAACAGTCTTCAATATGGAAAATATTCCCTAATTATTTTTAATTTACACTCTTAATTAATTAATTATTTATTTATATTTTATGTAAGATTAATTAATGAAACCTGATATTCTTTTTCCTGGAATACATCTTAATTGTCACAGCTTAAAAGTAATTGTAAACAATATAAATATACGTAAACAAAACAGAGAAGTATAGCAAGTGATCTATTAGCCCAGAATGAATATTCAGTTTTTATCAGGGCTGTGGAGTCGGAGTCGGGCACATTTTCGACCTTGAGGAGTCGGAGTAGGAGTTGGAGTAGGAATCGGGAGAAATCCGCCGACTCTGACTCCGACTCCTCACATATTTATTACTTGTGTACATGAAAATGAGATAAAATGATAAAACATGATAATTAGTCCAAGTAAGAATTTTCCTTTCAGAGAAGAACATTGGAAATTTGATGGTACAACAGAAAATGTTTAATTTAATACAGAATATCTGGCCTTGCCGGACAGTGTTTCAGAAGATTAATAATTAAAAATCTGGAGAGGCCTGCACTCAAATTAACTATAAGTAAATATATATCAAACTTTTTGATTATATAATGTCCTATTTAGACAGAATATAAATGCCTAATGTAAGATGCTTGAAAATAAAACTAATGAAAATAAATTAATGAAAATAAAACTTCAAAATCATATATATTTATTTATATATTTTAGTATATCTACGGAACATGTTGTAATATTGTTGTAAAAATAATTGGGAGGCCACGCTTATCAGGAACACCGATAAATCAATTTCATGTTGCTTTGAAATGAATTCAACCATTTTTTGTTTTCTTTCATATAGGAGTCTCTAACAGTGTTTTTACCAATTTTCGATCTCTGGATTATACGTAGGATAATTCTATTATTTTTCAAAGAATGTTTTCAATGTTTAATTGTGTTATATATTTTGATCTTTTATCAAGTTATCATACTCGGAATTTTATTTCACGCTAGCTTTTTTTATAAAGTCACTTTGCTTTTCCATTGTCATAAAAATTCAATTTACTGGAGCGAGTGTTGGCATTGCCTGCGTGACGTACTCTCTTAAAAAGTTGCTGTGAATATATATTAAGAAAAAAATATATCTATAATTGATCAGTTTTATATACTCAAATCAAACTCAAAGCTGGCTTTCAGTTCAATTTAAAACCACTGTAGCTGGAAGCATAAAATGTTTAAAAAGAATAAATATGAACTCTTAGACCAGAATAGTGAAAAAACTGAATATAGTTAACAGCACAGCGCTCTTCTATAAAACGAAAAATTCCATTCCTTACTCTTCAATATTACCCAAAGATAATATGATTCATAAACACAAGAAAATCTACATCTGACATTATGTTTAGTTCAAGGGTGCAACATATAGATTAATTAGAGCATTTTGTTGGACAAATCATCATACCATGTAAAGCATCAGAAATTATATGTTTGATTGGCTTTGATTTTTTACATGTAAGAATTTTATTCTATAACAACTCTTAGTAAATATTAAATTATTTAAAAATTTTTTATTAAACCTCTAAACATCAATTTTATTTAATTGGATTCACTCAAAAAATGTCTAACTCAATGTAAATAAATGTAAACAAATAAAAGTATAGCAAATAAACCATTAGTCAAGGATAAACATTCAGTTTTTAGAGATTTATTGTTCCTTGCCGTACTCCAAATTCATGAATTTTTTTTTAAAAATGGATAAATTTTGTTAAATTTTTTGTCAAATGTAATGTTTTTTTAATGAGCCGTTTAACGTCAAGAAATATTTTCTGAAAATAGAAAATGTTCTCTAATGGCCCTTTGAATAATGTAATTTTGAGAAAGATTATCTCAACTCACCTTTCACTTAAAGTTCTATTTATAGGTATAGTTTCATTTTGATCCGTTGAATGGTATGACTTGTATCGCTCTCACAAGCTGTCAGATTGAATTATAAGTCGAATCATTACATTTTATTGAGATGAGATATATTTTCCGTTGTTTTAAAAATCTGAGTATATTTTCGTTTATTGATATTGTAGCTTCAAAGACAATGCCAAAATTTCCAGACTCTAGAATTAGAATTTTAGGAGAAACAAAATGTAGTCTAAAAACAGGTTTTTGGTAAAAAAAAGTGACTTTCCCGCCATCCATAATTAATTCCAAACAATAGGGCACATCTACACTATGAGGGATATTTTTGTGTAAAATATCAATTTGATTCATCAAATATTCTGACCGTAGGGTGTCCACAAAACTATGGATACATACTCAGCCACCCACCCACACACTCATAGATAAAATCGAAAAACTTCATAAAAGGACTTCTGGGACCCCAGAACATGTAATTCTATCAAAATTGCGAGATTGAATTTTTTCACGATCGCTATACTTTACTTATTATTATTATTATTATTATTACATCTGAGCTCTGGGCTGACTGTCTCAGATACGGGAAATTTAGAAGGGAATTGGCTTCAGTACAGAGGATTGGCTCCTTACGAGTAGTATGTGCCTACCGCACTGTTTCCGAGCCAGCAATATTAGTCATTTCGGGAATTATTCCCATCGACTTGCTGGCCCAAGAGAGAAAGAGTGTAGGTGAAAAATCGGTAGCAGACGAAAAGCGGCAAAACGACAAGCCAGAACAATAACCCTTAGGAAATGGAAAGAGAGATGGGAGCAAGAGTTAAGGGGCAGGTGGACTGCAAGGCTCATTTAGGACCCGCCCAAATGGTTGGGCCGGAAGCATGGGGAGATTGGATTCCACTTCAGATGCCATTCAGATGCTGACTGGCCATGGGTATTTTGGAAAATATTCATACAAGATGGGTAAAGTTGATTGACCTTAATGTAGGCACTGTAGTTCGGGGGAAAACGACGATGCAGAGCATACCTTCTTCTTCTTCTGTGCTAAGTGGGGAGTGCTGCGCCAGGGATTAATAGTATCACTGGGTGAGGTTACCTCCAGATACCATAGTTCAAAAGATGCTCCAGAGTTAAGAAAATTGGTCAAAACCTGCATGCTTTGTAGAGACGGTTCTCCGTCATAAGAAAAATGAAAGCGTGAGGCAAAGACAACGATAATTCATAGATGAACGAATGGGGACAAGAAGGTGAATCCTATTCAGGAGGACTGAGGCACCAGCATGAAGTAATGTGAAAACGGTTTCCGTGTCGGATATTGCCAGGAAATAGGATGTGGTTTTTTAGTGGGTCGGGACCCCCAACCCCACATACCCAAAGCAAAATGTTTTGCTAAGGGATCTGCTGAACAGATTTTTCCACATCCTACGCGGAAAAATTATTATTATTATTTTTATAAAAACACCATCGAGATTTTAGCTTAAAATTAATATTCGTTATGTAATTTAGAATACAGAGTCCATTCCTTATGCTAAAATATTACCCAAAGATAATACTATTCGATAATACTTAGAGCTTTTCAATCTCAAAGCTAGTGAGAGCGATACAAGCCATACTGTTTGACAGATCAAAATGAAACTATGCCTATAGATAGAACATTATCTGGAAAATGAGTTGAGGTAATTTTTTTAAAATTACATTCGTCAAACAGGCGTTACAGTATGGTTTCTGTTTTCAGAACATGTTTTTTTGACGCTAAACGGTTCATTAAAAAATCATGAAAATTTGACCAATAAAGGAACAAAAAATTAGCAATTTACAAAAAAAAAATTTCATGAAATTTCAATCATGGCAAATAGCAATAAAGCTTAGTTTATGTTTCCTAAACTAAGGGATCACCTGCTATACTTGTCGAATTTTTGATATTTTTTTACATTGTTTATATTGACTTAGAAATTTTTTGAGCGAATCCACTGAGATAAAATTGATGTTTATAATGGAAAAATTCAAATAATTTATTGACTTATATGAGGTATAAGAGGAATAATATTTTCACATGTAAAAAAAACCTTCCAATAAACATAAATAAATTTCCTTTGTCTTCCATAGTATGACGGATTTGTCTCATAAAATGTTTTAGGAAACTGATTTTATTAAATACTAAGAAGCCATAAAATTCCCAGTGTAATAATTCTATAAAAGACCAAAAATGTAAAAGATAATTCAAAATTGAAATCTTTCGTTTGAAGATTAATAAATGTAATTATCGTACATCCTTAATTATAAATTATCTTAAAAAGACATTTTTTCTTCGATGTTCATGATGTTTTTGAGAGAAAATAAGAGTATTTTCCTGTTTCAAATTTGAAAATTTGACTTAAATATTCAATGTAGAAGGAGGTCAAGTAAACGATGTAAGAAATCCACTGGCTATTTAAACAAAAGCGATGTTCTCCTGTAGGAGATTATTTCGTATCAAGAAATGTTCACTTTGGCTTTTCAAATATGTTATTACTGCTGTAGTTATACTAATGATATTATTAGCATCAACTGTGTGAAGTACAAAAATAAGCTTATATACTGATAAGTGGATCAATCTGTACTACCTCTGGAATGAAAGGCTAACAAACATCTCCCATTTAGATGTTTACATTATGGTTGAATGAGATGTTATCCATGATATACCTAAGAAGTTTGATATTAAGTTTACTTAGAGTAAAGTTGAGTGTAGGCCATTCCAGATTTTCTTTTTTGTAAATTACTCCTTTTTTGTTCAATTTTCTAGAAAAAAATCATTTTTCTCTATTCAGCTGTTTAGCACCAAAAAACCATTTTATGAAAACATAAAATATACCCTAATGTCTTTTCGATTAATATATAATAATATAATTTAATTTATAATTACAATTATAAAAGAAGTAATTTTTTAAGTTTTAGAAATTGAAGTAAGTTGAAGTTAATGAAAGTTGAAGTAATTTTTTCAAAATAATATAATTTTGAAAAAATTACTTCAACTCACCCTTCACATAATTTTGTATTTTTAGGTATAATTTTTTGAAAAGGAAGTCGTATTGTACGAAAGTTGAAATAATAAAAGTGTTAATGACAAATATAATTATATTTTGTGAATTAAAAAAAGTAGTGCACACAATAATAGCACTGGACTAAGAAAGGAGAATCTTGTCTGATGGTTGGTGATGCGCTAAAATGGTTAGATTTTTCTTGAAGATCGAAGAAACAAATGGTACCTGGATATAGTTGGGATCAATCAGGCGGGGTGCGGGGTGTTCTTGTTTACGGCTAGGTTCTGACAAACGACGCCGGGTGCGATCTCCAAAGCTACGGTATAAACAAGCCAGTAAATAATAGCTTCTTCTCTCTGAATCAATCCACTTAACTCTCACGTCTTTTGTTAGGAGGGCAGTCGAAATAAACATATAATCGATTTCAAGTGAAAAGAACACTTGTTGACGCAATAAGATAGGACGGATCTTCCGTGAATACCACGTCACACTCCTCCAGATTTCTGGTCACATAAATAGCATGCTGCTAAACCAATATCATTCGTTAAGTATACTTATATTAGGAAGTTGCCATTTACGGTCTTATGAATGAATTATCAATTAACTGACCTACCTCGTCTGCTACTAATGGGATCTTTCAACCAGTTTTAAACGATACTCATGTCAAATATCAAATTCAAGATAGACAACGTCCCCAACCGTTCGAACTACCCCAAAACCAGCAGACTACATAAGGAAGTTAATTCATATCCTAATGTAAATTATTAATAATGCTGCCCTAATTCTAAACTATTAGATTGAATAGTTATTGAATAAATATTCTTTTACAACCATATTCATGTTTGTTGAAAGATTCAATTTAATGAGGTCGCTGAGAACGACACAATAATGAACCAATTCTAACCAAGAGAAGTCATGAAAAAATAAGACGAGTCAAACACTAAGTTAATGAAACTGATTTCAGTCTTGAGACCATTTTTATTTGGTCTCAGATTTAGTTTCTATCTCAGTACTCACTTGAAGTTGAGTTTTCTAAAAAAAAAGACTACACCTGTTAAGAAATTAAATTTATAAATAATTTAATTAAACTGAAAATATATTGAAATGTCCGCCAGATATTCACTAGGTATATGTGAGTTTGAGAAGGCAGAATATTGTAGAGGCTAGGGCCGTGTAAGACGGGTTTATTTCACTGGATTAACAGCCTCCAGTCCCTACATGCCTATATTGCTCTTTTTATACAGTCACCAATGAAGGCTTTCCCCACCATTTATTACATTTTTCTTCCCAACCTATTTAATATTGGTCGAGATTGTAAATTTGGTGTTGCAGAAATTATAACACCTAATCTGTTGAAATCTATATGATCTAAGATGTAATAAAGTATAAACATGATGTCAATCCAAACAAAGAAGAAAATATTATTTTCTTTTAAGCAAAGCATGTTTGTTCTGAATTTCAATAAACATTGCACATTTGATGTAATATATCTATTTAAAAATCAAAATTAAAACTGAATAAAAATTTAACAATCACCCGCTCTGATTAACGCACAAGTTTAACACTTTCAGTTAAATATTTATCACGAAATAATTCAAGTCCATTACGTAGTATCAATTGTAAGTAGCCACTGGGCTACCCTGACCACCAGGTACACACTTCATTTAGGAAGGGATCGTACATCTTACAAGCATATTAAATGTGTAAAGGTTTCATTAGTCATATCAAATTTCAAAATTAGTATTTTTTATTCTTATTTTACTAGCTTTTGTTTAATATTCGCATGATTTTAATAGAAGCCAATTGAAAAGTAGTTTCTCTGTATTGCAAGATATTTTTTTTAAATGTTCAACCTTGAAGGACGATTTTTACTGAAGAAGCATACTATACATTTTAAATGCCAAGTAAAAAAATCAAAACTATAATGATTTTGACCCGAAAGCAAAACGTACTTCCAAATATCTAGAGGTCATACAAAGACTAAAAAAAAAGTACAAAATAAGTAACTGAAGTTAACTTTAAATCCTTATTAAGAGCTTTAATATCACCTTATTAAAGACAAAATTATCATTTTTACAAATATCTTTAAAGATATATTATTAATTAGAAATCCCAAGGCAGTGGTAGTGAAGAAGTGATCAAGAAGTAATGGTAACCTCATAGATCGTAAATAACTGTGAAGCAAAAGCTAAAGATGCTTTAGTGAAAGAAAAACCAGAGGCTTAAAACGAAAAATACTGCATGGAGTTTGAGTTAAAAAAAAATTCTAAATTACTGAATATCTTTGACTGAGATTTATGTGATAGACAAAGCGCAAATCTATTGACTGAAGCGAATAACCAGTGAATAACTAATAATACGATAAGGATACGGATAACTAGAAATAATTATGTTTGAATTTCCTTGACACAGATTTAGGTGATATAAGAGCTGTGAAAGTTTCGACTGAAGGGAAATAAACACAAGCATCCAGAGAATGGTGCAAGGGGTTTGCTAACTCTAGAAGCTCTCAGCGCAGTTTATTACTTGCAGTTACCACCTCCCTCTCAGCAGACATCCACGTTTCACTTAGATTCTCTAATGTTTTGCAACATTTTGCCTTCTCTCTTACTACGTGATACTAATAATCTTCATAATTTCTAAACATCATTCATAGTAGTTAATTGGGTATAATGGTAAAACTCGTTTGTTTTGTCTAATAGATAGTGGCAATGCTGTCAGAATTTGTCTATGACCCTAGAATTTGTATTTCAGAGATAAGGGACCATTTTGTGTAGGTAATTGTCCTGTCAAAAGTCCTAACACCTTAGGTTCCAACATCTTGTACTATTCAGATTTTTGTTAAATATACCTGTTCTAATAAATTTAAATACGAGTTTATTCATATTCGTAATGTACCGGGTTCTCTGATATTTGAACTGGGAAAAAAGAGTGATTTACTGACCTGTTTTCATTGTTAACAACCGTCTAATCTAATCAATAATAATTATAATTTTCAAAACACCACTTATGATATATTCTAGTTGGAAATAAAAAGTTTAAATCCGAATTCAATCTTTATAATAAACCACATTGACAGTTGTAAATTATAAGGAATATAATTTTATATTTTATCGATCGGATCAGAGAAGGATTGGCTGGTCTTTACTGGGTGGCACGGCGTCAAATGGCCGACAGACCAAGGACAGGTCTTGGCTGAAGTAGAAGAAGATATTTTGTTTAGTGTACTATACTGCTTGTAGTAGTGCAGGAGTGATCCTAAGAGCCAATGAACTAAAACGGTTGGCAGAATTTGTACGTTTCAAAATGTGTCTTCATCGGAATTTGAATAAGTTGTCACACATAAAGATGAAAAAAAAATACAGATGCTCCAGTTACAATGCCTTATAACATCATACTCTATTAATCACAGGTTTTATACCAATATTATCTAAATAATAATTTTTTAATTAACCTTTTTTGATTTGTACCTAAAAAATTTTAAAATTTTATTATATAAATATTTCATATTTACGAGTATGAAATAAATATGCATTTTTTTCTAGACTGGCATTCATAAATGCAAATAAATTAAATCTATGTAATAAAAAAACTATAAAAAGTATAAAATATTCCATATTTTTGAAAATAATTTAATCAATTTGTTTATGTAGACATTTTTTTTTTTAAATATATGTCGGGATAAGGTCAATAAAAAGGTTTCTACCTTGGTTTACCTGCGCTCCCATTTTATGAAGTCAATAAAATGTAACCTATCCTAATACAAGGTTCAATATTAAACGTCAGGTTATGTACTAAGCTGTCCTATTATTTACGTAAGCAGAATTTTCAGATTTCTATCATTTTAAATTATTACAATAAAATTTAAAATTCATTATTTATATTTTACGATCTTTGTTTTTGTTCGTAACACTTAATCAGAGCTCTTTGAAAGTTTGTTATCCTTATTTTAGAATAATTTTCTAAACTCTTAATCTTAAATAAAAATCTACACAGATAACACTCTGTACATATTACATAATAATTGTAATAATAATAATACCAATTTAATTTCACAAAAAATAATTACACTTGTTAATAAAAAAAAACAAATTTCCAATTGTGAAACTAGGACCACTTCTGAGCATAGACCTCTCCATCCATTGTTTTCTTACTCAAGAGACTCTGAACAGTTACCACATTGGTATAGCTGTTAAATTTATCCACCCAATTGTTTTCTAGCTTGTCTAGAAGACCATTGAGTAATTATTATTTCCCATCTATCGCATCCTCATGACACGTCCTGACCACTTCCATTTCAGTTCACATACTGCAGTTCAAATATATTTTATTCTGCTTCTCTACTTATTATTTCACTCCATATATTGTTATGTTTCTTAATCCCTAATATTGTAAACCTCTTTTCATTGCTCTTTCTATGGTCCGGAGTTTCTTCATATTCCTTACAGTGCTGTCACGTTTGAGCACCATAGGTCAACGCAGAAAACACACAGTTTTCTAAAACCCTCTTTTTCTGGTATATTACAACCTTTGGGTCTTTTAATATTTACTTCAGCGACCATTGTCTCTTCCATCTAATCCCAATTCTCCTTTGTTTTTCTTTATATGAGCAATCCTGGAAGCTAAGTCAGAGCTCTTAGGTATAGACGATTGTCTATCAGAGGTCTTAGACGAAGGTATATCACTTCGTCTGACCATTTAATCATCGTTCAACACACATTTACACTTTCTATTTTTCGGTTTGACCAAATACCCTCAAACGTTTCTTGTCTGTTTTGGATCATTTTTTTGATGATACAATATATATATATATATATAACAGATTCAATATTATATCGACCGTTTGATAGAATAGGTATGTTCTCTAATCGGGATTCGGTCAATTTTCTAGGATAAAATATCAAACTCTCGTTGCCAACGTTTCGGTTTTATTTGTAACCTTTTTCATAGGCAGAAGTAAGAATTTTTTAACTAAGAAAATGAAATTTAAATAATGTAAATTTAATTTTCTTAGTTAAAAAATTCTTACTTCTGCCTATGAAAAAGGTTTTAAATAAAACCGAAACGTTGGCAAGGAGAGTTTGATTTTTTTTTTGTCCGAATCCCGATTAGAGAACATACCTATATATATATATATATATATATATATATATATATATATATATATATATATATGTGCGTGTGTGTGTGTGTGTGTGTGTGTAGCAAGGTTTAAACCATAGGCAGAAATTTAGAAATGAGCCTAAGATTATTCGAACCAGTGTTGACGTCACACCAGCTGTGTGAATGACGAGGGCCATTCTTGGTCATGACCATGACTTGGTCATAAGGTATCAGGCCAATTTATGAATTTCTATCTGAGGTTTAGAAGAATGATTTTTAAGAGTATTTCTGTCTTTATTATTATGAAATATTGTTATATATTATTGAAAATATGCAAACAATGGTTAAACCAAAATTTTTAGTTTTGTGTTAGTTCAATTTTTTTTATTCCTAGATACTGTATTTGAAATAAATATTTTAAGGAATATTCAATCTCATAAACTAACATTTTTGGGAAAACTGAAACTCTTTTTCAAGTGGCCAACTGCTTAGAAGTGTGCTTCCTCATAACATAATGTTGTAGTCATTGAACCACAAGTAGATCTACACAGTATATTTTTCCTGACCTGAAATCCAGTTTTCTTATTTTATAAAAATTACTGAATGGAATAAATGAAGATTATTTTGTGTAATTTATTAAGAACCTTGTCATTATCTAGAGATTAAATGATCTGAAATCACATAGTAGGATTATAATGATAATAAATTTTTTTGAAGTATTTTAAATGCTTATTTTATTCATGTAATAAATTTAACCGAAGCATTAAGTAGTTGAAATCATAAATCTGTATTATCCAGTGATGAGACGGAGGTAATTTACATATTTATCTACACAAACTGTTAACTTTTTAGCTATTGAGGTTAAAGAATACGACACAAAGTGACGTACTGCTTATCTGAGCAAAGTGAAGCAGGATTACTGGATCATGTTCATTGTAATTTCACTGATAGGACGCCTGCGTAAAACTCTTGTGTTAACCTGAGTTTATTAATGAAGAGAACACCTGAGTAGTCTGTGTAATCCTTTAACTCTATTTACGTAAACAGCTTCGCTAGAAAAATACTTGTAATATGTATTACTGTCTAATTATCAATACAGTCAACTTCATATTGTTAAATTAATATTTATAAATATTATAAGTCTTTATTTATATGTGCTTAGCTATTAAAATACAACATACGATTGTTTCACGGGTGTTGGTCTTAATAAACTTAGTCAACTCTTCCGTAACTATGAAGACATAGTACCCCACCACCACAGCAGGACAATAATTCAGCAGTAGTAGGTCCGTGACCTGGAACTGCTAATACAACGTGCACAACAGTGCGCGGAAAGAATCGTTGGTCGTTGGTCGTTGGAAGACATAGTACAAATTAACTGCTCAGTACAAAGGGTGATCCAAAAGTAGGTGGACAGTAAATTATAACATTTATTCAGTGATTACATATACATCCAACTATAAGCAGTGACAAAATAATTACATTAATTAATTAATGTAATTTATTAATAATCAAATTAATAATTAAATTATTTTGATTGTTAACAGAAATACAAAAGCCTTTAAATTTGATTAATACGTTCACCGAAGTTACCCGAATGGGGTTTTTCTTTTGAGAAGAACTCAAGGACAAAGTTTATAGTTGAAAATCAAGAAGTGATGGAGATTTAAAATAAGAGATGCATTTCAGAAAATGAATATGCAGACCTAGTTGTACAAAAAAGATTGTCGAAGCATAGGAGGCAGGCTATAAAGCTGTGTAAATCGTGACGGAAAACAGTTGCAACATCTGCGTTAAAAAAATTCAAAAGCTTTTGTATTATTCTTTACAATAAAATTTAATTGTAAAATAAAAAAATAATTGTGTTAATACAAATAGTTAACTGTACAAGTAATATCTAAATAAATGTTATTATTTACTGTCCACCTACTATTGTGCTCACTCTGTATAACTAATTTAAGTTCGTGTATTTAGTGTTGTTATAATTAAATCCCACACCATATTTAGTCAGTGAAGGCTAACTAAAAGTGAGTTTAATTAATTACACCACAAAGCAAGTAAACCAAATTCATTGTTCTGACCTGCATAATCGGTACGATACTTTCCTTTTTAGATAATGTTAGTAACATGGGAATATATTTTTTATGTTGCTTAGGTTTTGTGATATTTACAGAGCTACCACATAATTTTTACTTGTAGCTATGTTAAAAAAAGTTCATGCATATTGATGTTTGGATATTGAATTGCAAAAATCTTGCAGATTATCAATGTGGTATTCATTATATTGCAACTTGATTTCTTTTATGAGTTTATGAGAGATTTTGTTGAAATCTATGTGGATTACTGAGATTTTGAGGTCTGCATGAATTGTTTGCTTTGTCAAACAAAAGACAGAGTGAAGAATGGAAGAATGTTCTATATTAAAGGTATAGTATCCTGTGAGATTAGCTGCTTTGTTGGTCTCAATACGTCAATGCTGTAAGTCCAAATAGGCATGGTTACCTTTTGTACAGTAGTAGCCTGCTTAACATGAATGCAATCCGTCTCAAGTCTATTGATATTGGAATCTCAATCCACTTTTTCTTTCATTATCAATCAAGACTCATTCACCTTCTCCAACTTTCTATTTCTCTAGTTTCTCCTTCCCAGTGTTTTACAAATAATAACTTTGGCATATTGACATGTTCGTTATTTTGCATTTCGAAAGCAAGACATGGTTACATAATAACAGTAATTCTCCAGAGGGTTGGTTCAGCCGAGGTCTCACCGGGGGATGAAGTTGTCGACCAAGGGGAAAGCAGTAACATAATTAGTCGGCGAACACTAAAAGCATCTGCTCCCTATTTACATGGCCCTCTGCACCCCAGCACACGCCCAACCCTTATAATCTACCACCCTTCCGCCCTCCTCCCTAATTTAGTCAACCCACCCCAACACCAACCAACCCGTGCTCTTTCAACAGCAAACGCTCTTTCTTGAGGTAGCAAGTAATTTTAAATGCAGATATTTCATTCCTTGTATTTTTAAACCATTGTGAATAGTATACACGCAGCTCATTTCAAAGCCATGGTCCACATCACATCAGTCCTTCACGTTCTAAGAAACATCTACATTTGACAGTCTTAAAACAAACGAATTTAATATATTATTGATGTTAATGTTGTTTCATGTTTTCTCAATTCCTTCTCAACTATTCCTCTCTGTGTACCACCTGACACAGCCTTCCAGTCTCATGATAAATGGCGTCATAGAGATACAAATCATTTATGCACTCGTAAAAAGAATCTTTCAAAACACTAATTAATTCCAATAATATTTATTGTGAAATTTCTTCTTTAGGAGTTTAGTGAATTGAACACTATACTTTAATGCAATAGATTTTTTTTTTAAAAATTGTTACTTCTATAAGTAATTTGTTTTTAATTAATTTCTACTTGTTAGTCAGCAATAAGCTTGATAATGGTATTCTCATGTCATACCATGTACATTATACTTATTGTTATTTCTTTCTAATTAATTATTCTGTAATAATAATCACTTTCTTCTCATCTTTACCCTGTAAAAGGTCTTAAAACAGAAACCAAAAAGTATTTTTATAATTGTTTACATATATAAAAATCTGGACTGGCCTTTCATTCCCGGAGGTAGTACAGATCGTGATTGATCCACTTATCAAATTTTATGCTTATTTCTGTACATGACACCACTGATGCATATAATATCATTAGTATAACTACAGCGGGAATAACATTTTTGAAAAGCAAAAGGGTAAATTTCATGTTACGAAATGATCTCTTACAGGAGAGCATAGCTTTTATTAGAATAGCCAGTTGATCTCTTTCATAGTTTACCTGACCTCCTTCTACATTGAAAATTTAAAACAGTTTCCTATTTAAAAATTGAAAAAATTCCTATTTTGTCTGAAAAGCGTCAGAGACATCTAAAAGAAAATGTTGTTTAAAGATAATTTTTAATTTGAGATAGGATATTACATTTTTGGTCATTATTGTAGAATATAGAATTATTATACTTTTATGGGAATTTTATAGCATCCTAGTATTCCATTCCATTTGTCAAAAATCATATATACCAATTCATTCTGAGCGAGTGTTATTTATTTTCCTGCCTGCTGTACTCTGTGATAAGGTATCTGTGAATGTACGTGTATATTCAGAAAAAATATATTAGGAATTAGCCAGTTTACATACTCAAATCAAAGTCAAAGCGGCTATTCACCATAATTACAAACTTTTTTAGCTTGAAGCTTCAAAATTTTGAAAATAATAAATTTGAACTGTTAGACTAGAATAGTAAAAAAAATGGATATTTGTCAACAAATATAACTCCTCTTTCTTGAGGAAAGAGTCCATTCCTCACACATCAGTGTCATACAAAGATAGTATAATTCATAAACACAAAATAATTTACAACTGATATTAAGTTTTGTTCAAGAGTTCAATATTGATTAGAGCATTTTGTGAAACAAATCCATCGTACCATGGAAAGCAACAGAAATGTACTCGTATGTTCATTGGCAGTGATTTTTTACTTGTAAAAATATTATTCCTCTTATATCTCATATGTCATAAATTTTTAAAGTTTTCTATTATTAAAATCAATTTTATTTCAGTGGATTCACTCAAAAAAGTTCTAAGTTAATGTAAACAGTGTAAATAAATACCAATAAATTGGACATTAATAGCAGGTGATCCGTAGTCCTGCGGATCACCTGCTATTAAGGATAAAGAATCAATTTTTATAGCGTTATTCCTCTTTGCTGTATTTGAAATTACGTAAATTTTTGTATACATTGTTAATCTTTTGTTCAATTTTTTGGAATATTTTCATAATTTTTAATGAGCTGTTTAACGTCAATAAAACATTTTTAGAAAATAGAAAATGTACTCTAACAGCCCTTTGGTGGATGTTTTGAGATAATTGAAAATTATCTCAACTAATTTTCCATATAAAGTTCTATTTCTATGTATAGTTTCATTTTAATCCGTCAAACGGTATTGCTTGTATCATTTTCACAATCTTTCGGATTGAACTACGAGTATAAGTCAATATTCATACATTTTATAGAAAGAAAAATATTTCCTGTTGTTTTAAAATCTGGATATAATTTTCGTTTATTGCATTTGTAACCTCAAAGATAATGCTAACATTTTGAAGACTCTAGAATTACAAGTTTAGGAGAAAAAAAATGTAGTCTAAAAACAGGTTTTGGCAAAAAAAAGTGACTTTCCAGTCATCCATAATTGCTATCTCCATAAACAATAGGGCTCATCTACACTATGAGGTCCATTTTTGTGAAAAATATCAACTTTATCCACCAATAATTCTAGACCGCAGCGTGTTCACAAACATTGGATACATACTCACCCACCCGCCCACCTACCCACACACACACACACACACAGATAACATCGAAAAAACTTCATAAAACTACCTCAAAACATATAATTCCGTCAAAATTTCGAGATCTATACTTTACTTACAGCAAAGTAAAAAAACTGTTCGATGATCAAAATAAAACAAATTTACAGAAAGAAAACACATAAAAAAAGATCACAAAACTCACTAATATATTTCGCTGCGTCATAGTACATCGCTCTAGACTTCACTTGTATTAGGAGAGTCTCACGTCTTTCTATCTAATGAGGACATAAGTCGGAAAATAGCAATAAGATCTTGTGTTTTCTGTGAATTTAGTTTATAAAAAATTAGTTTATATATAAATAAAAGGACCAATGTGTAGAGCATTAAGTGTCATAAAATAGAGAGTAATGAAACTTAACCTGAATTAACTTATGTACGTAAGTTACTCTTCTCTCCGGTGTACTCCTCACCTGAGACTTGCCTCTCATTATATAAGCTTCATAGAATATTTATTCAACAAATTTGTTTCGTTGCAAAGAAAAGAGGTATTTTTCGTAGGTTAACTAATATAGGTTTAACATTAAAAAGTCATTTGAATAGCTTATATAATAGACAGAGTCTATTAATTTTAATTTCGAATTTAAAATATATGTATTAAGTGATTTAACAGATTTAAATAAACCGTTGCCTTTGTAATAATGTTGGTCTGCAATGATTAATTACACTGTCATATCATATGATTGGCTTTTATATGAAACAACATGTTAAATAAAAAAATAACTCATCTTAATTTACTTGATTACTGAGATAGAAATAGCTGAATCGATGAGAACTTGTTTACATATATAAATATATAAATCATCTTATGGCTCAAAAGATTGCCCCATAGAAACATAATTCTGGAATTAACAGGAGCCCCGGTAAAATAACTTCATCCTTTGGCAATAATCCATTGGATACGTCGAATCCTTAATTTATGAAACACCACAGGGTGTAATATATTCCCAGGATTCATTAAGTTAGTTTATTTATAGTTGCAACTTGGTTGTAAATTATATAGAGGAAAATATTGGTAAGTTGAAGCGAGAGAAAAACAAATATATATATATATATATATATATATATATATATTTAAAGGTGGATATCAGTTGGCACGGGGAGTGATCTGGGAGCTCATTAGAGAAGTAAATATTATAATAAGGCAGTCTGTTTAAGGCGCTTGAGCTCGCTCGGATACCCAGGATTCCTTCCTAATAAACACCGGCTCACTTCGCATCTTTCTTTATGCCCTCCAACACTTCGCCTAATTGGCTTTTACTACCAGTTGGTTTTTTCTTTTTTTTTTAATCATTCTTCGCAGCTCATCTTTTGAATGGCTCCCTTAGTATTGTCAATACTTCCCATTCACCGCAATAATTTTTTTTTTTTTTCATCTTCTTCATTAAATCGCATCAACATCATTCATCTCTTTTGATGTTTCGATGGTTATTTAATCATTCTATTAATTGCATTTTCTTATCACATTCTTATCAAATTTTTTATTTCCATACCAGAAAACTCTAGCCAGTGCGTGGAAACCTTTTAAAACATCATTCTTTCATCAACAAATATATGTATATGTATATATATATATATATATATATATATATATCCAAAATTGTCACAATAACACGTGATATAAATATTCAGTTAACTCACCTCAAATGATTGAAGATAGTCGCTTTGAGACGTTTCGTTAAGTTAATATAAGTTGTTGACAGGTTATGGATATAATGTAATACAGGAAGAAAATACTGTCAATGATGCCAATCTTCGTCCTACTTTAAATCAAAATCCATACCTTGTTAACAACTTGTATTCACTTGCTCTCTGACGACGTGAAAACGAAAGACCTTAGAGCGACATATATATATATATATATATATATAAACTGAAATATGCAGCAGCCTCTGCATTTACCACTTTTTTGCTGACTGTCTCTAATTTTCTGATTATTCTTCTTTCACTTTGGGGTAATTCCCAAATTAAGCTTTGCCAGAGACATTTGAACTTTACCAGTTGTAAGAACATATCATGACTAGTTAAACGAACTAGTAAATGCAGAGTCTGGTGTATATTTAAATTCAACAAGTTTAAAAGAAGATTTTCTGCCTACCTATACAAAATTATTCATATATATAAATATATAATGATATTTTTCTTTAACGAGATGTGATCAGACCAGATGTTCCTGGACCAAACCTCGATACAAAACAACATTGAATATATGTGGTCCAAATGAAAAAAAATTTGATATATATAAAGTAAATTCACAGAAAAACACACATAAAAGAGATCTCAAAAACTCACTACTATATTTCTATCTGATTATGAGGTAGTCGAAATATTGTAATTTTGTGAGGCTCTCTTATGAGTGTTTTTCCCCTGAATTTAATTTGTGTAATCGTGTATTATTTAATTGCTATATATATTTTAAAAACTCTGTAGTGGCCTACACTCAACTTTACTATAAGCAAACATAATATCATGCTTCTTAGTTTAGGAGAAAACAAATGTTTGCTAAGAACACGTTTTTGGCAAAGAAAGTGATTTTTCCAGCATAAATAATTGATCCCAAACAATACTATGAGTCCCATTTTTGTGTAAAATATTAACTTGATCCATCAAAGATTCTGTACCGTAGCGTGGTCACAAAATTTGGATGTATACTCACCCACCCACCCACACACACACAGAGATAGACATCATCGAAATAACTTCATCGAAACGACTTGAGGGACCTCAAAACATGTAATTCCGTCAAAATCTCGAGTTCAAATTTTTTCACGATCACTGTACTTTACTTATAGTAAAGTAAAAAGAAATAGTATATGAAAAAAATATGTCGAATTACCGAAAAAACAAAATGTGAGAAATGCCGTACTTATTTTGATCTCTTCGTGTACAGGAGATGACTAGGTGACGACTGTTAATACTGTTCATAAATAATTATGAAATCTAACGTTTATAAATATGCAGACTCAAATAAATCTTTTGAAACAGACATTTAAGTATGTTTTTAAATAATTATTTATCATGGATAGAAGTAAGAAAATGTTGATAATGAAGTTGTAATATCTATTACTTTAGAGACATGGATGACAGAGAATAGTTGAATTTTATTAGAGGATGATCCCATCATACTTCCTATATAGGAGTAGGAGTTGTTGAACCGGTTTCGGATGTTATGCATGTTCAAGTAAAACATATAAAACTTACGGCGTCCTAGGCTGATAGCATTTCAAAACAAGTGCTGCCTAGATTTGTTTAATACGTACAGGTTCATAAACAGCCACTATTGCTTTGAATATCGCAGAGACATAATCAGCTCTACTTGAAGATGGACACCATCCAAACCACTGAACAAGCCCCTACTCCTGTTCATAAGGTGTGACCGTGTCATCAACAAATTTTCATTATTTCATTAGAGTTTTAAATGACTCAAGCTAAAACTTCCATTTATAGGCATACTCATCTTAAATCTGATGCAAGAATCCATTTTTTTTATTTTGAAATTTCATTACTTTATATATATATATATATAAGGTTTTAAATAAAACTGAAATGTTTACAAATATAGACGAAACGTCGGCTTATAGGTGTTGTATTTTTGAAGGTAGACCGAACTTCGATAAAAATAAAAATAGTGTTAAATATATGTTCGAGATAACGAAAACATTCAATATATATATATATATATATATATATATAAGAATGATCAAATTACAATATAAAATGGGAAAAAAAGACTAAGATTTTCAACCGTAACAAACGGTCTTCGTCAAAATCAAAAACCCAGTTGTCGGAGACCGCTTGAGAGATTGAATTCAGGAGGGAACTCATGGAGACAGTAATTCACTGGTAGTTCTCAAGTACAACACCAAGTACCCAATCTAGACACACTGAGGCTTCCAAATGGCAAAACACAAACCCCATAAACTTCAAACTAAAAACGTCGACTTCTCAGAAAGTAAAAAAAGTTGAATTGAGCTAACATTTTTATTCACTGACCAGGAGATATTGGAAGTTTAGAATACATGATAGTATAAAAATAATAGATACCATATTAAGTTTTTGTTACTTAACCGTCGTTTATATACAAAATTAGCATTTTTTTTGTTACTCATATAATTTTATGTCACAAATCACTAATCAACTAATTTTCAATTCGCAATATTAGAATATTTGAATATGTCAAGAAATAGAGTTGAAGATTTACATGTCGGACTATCACAATAGTAAATAATGCTAAATATTTTAGTAATGTGAGATCTAAAAAAGAAGATCAGAACAAAAACAAACTAGTAAACTACAAGGAACACTGCCTTACTTATACGTTTGACATAATAATGCTTTACATATTCTCTTAATATTTCCAGACTAATAATTCTCACTAATAAGTCACACTTTTTAATAAATAGAGATATATTCTAAACCTCATTGTAAAAAACTACTCTGAAGTCACAGTACTCATGAGGCTTTAGGAGAAATTATATTTAGATAAAATTTCAAGAGGCACCATAATAATGCTAAAAAAATGTATCTCATTAAACTAACTATGAAGAGGCCAGGTTAGGTTAGTGGTTAACGTACTCGCCTCTGAACTTGTAGGTCCAGGGCTCCATACCTACCTGGTCCTCGATTTATTCACGCGAGAGGTGAATAAATCTGAGTACCTCGTCTCTCGGAGAGGACGTTAAGCCGTCGGTTCCGAGTCTGTACAATGTCAGGTACTCGTTAAAGATCCCTACTTGAAATGCACTTGAGTTAGGCAAAATTTGGGACTCCCAATGTAGAATCTGTAGAATTACCGATAAAACAAAAAGCCGGTTCATAATAGACTGAGCTATGAAAGACTCTTAAATGTCAATCTGAGACGTAAAGAACAAGTCCCCCCCCCCAGTGGGTAAAGCATAACAAAGTCCTGGATGAAAAGAGGTCTTGTTTAATCATTTGTCTAGTAGTACATTGATTCCGAGGAAGTAAGAAAGACGCGAGCAGACTTTTGCGCCAGCTGAACATTGGTATGACGAATCATGAGAAGTAATGTAATGATGTTCATGTAGAATAGTAGAAGGGATAGGAGAGGGAGGAGCATTGAGTCAAGAGGGGAGTTAATACAAGCAAAAGTGGCCTGCGCCAATTAGAGGCAGGGGTACAGGAGATGCATGATGCAAGTCAGGTACAGAGAGTCAGGCCACCCCCTCTCTCCAGAGGCCTTCAAAGTCTTAGCCAACCAGTGCGAGTCACTGACGTCACAGCACTTCTCGTCATGTTGGCAGCCTTCACGAAATACCTATAACATATCCTATGCGAATAAGACATCACATGCCATACTGTATCATTATTTAGCAAATCAAACATTCCTTGAACATTCCTTGCGAACATTCCATGCAAGATAACTTGACGCATAGTTTCTTATATGTTTCATATTTAATAAGCATATCAATGACTGCATGGTAATTATTGGAGTGTAGATATTTGATGGGGTCAGCGAGAGGATGGGAGTGAAGGTGGACGAATCGCCAAGCTGGCAATAAAGACAGATTATCAATGTGCTGACTAACCTGATAAACCGATGACGGACGGCTTTGGAGCGATTTGTGCTACTGATCTCTTTACCAATAACAACTGCCTCATCTGCCTTCAACAAGATTGAAACAAAAAAGTCTCCCTTAGACAGAGCTTAGGTCCATACGAGACGCATTCAATGATGTGCACTTCATTTGGGTGGAAACTCGAATGGCTTTTTTTTTTTTTATTTTAGCTATTTCTATAATAGATGAAAATGAAATTGTGCAGAGTGCTGTCTGATTGACCTTTCAATGAGCATTTGTAAAAATACGAATATCTTTAAAAAGAAGACGAGGAGATTGTTGGATGAAGCAGTAGATTTTAAAAGCACAGCCGTTTGGTGCAGCACATGGAATAGCTGAGTTGTCGACCGAAGGCCAATTAAGGCGGTAATAATGAAGATGAGCCTTTTTAGGGTACGAAAAGAACGAAATGGTTACCCAGGTTACCCAAGCTTTTGCATGATGAGTATGAAACAACACTATTCATGTTTTATTAAATCAAGCTGCAGTATTTTATAGTGTCTTATCATTCATAAACCATTGTTATTATAATAAAGTATGGGGGGGGGGGGGGGGGCAGGTTAGTTCAGTGGCTAACATACTTCCCTCTGGGCAAGTAGTCCGGGGTTTGATCCTCACCTGACCCTCGATTTATTCACGAGAGAGGTGAATAAATCTGAGTACGTCGTCCCTCGGAGAGGACGTTAAGCCATCGGTCCGAACCTGTAAGATGGCTTTAACCTTACTAGTTAAAGATCCCTACTCGAAATGTACTTGAGTTCGGTAAGATGTAAGACTCCCAATGTAGAATCTGCAGAATCACCTATCAAACAAAAGCCTGTAAATGGCTGAACGCTATCACCCGCTAGGGGATCGGTTTAAACAATAAAAAAAATATATAATAAAATAATAATAATAATAATAATTTATTACAGAAAGAATTAAAAGAAAGAGTTCATAAAACGAACTTCCTTGTAACTGTAAGAACTACGTCAACTGACAGTTTCTTTTCTAGACACCTGAGCCCAGTTTAATTTATTTGATTCCAAAAAGACACACGCGAAAATTGTGTAATAATTAACGTAAAACATTGTCTTTAATGTAAACTACCATTGAAATTTGTTTCGCTTTAGAGAAATTCAAATCATGCACTGATGCGCCCAGTAACCTTTCTTCAGACTATTCAAGTGTTGACCACTTCCTTTTCCTTTATTCCTTCATCCAAGTGAAGAAAATATGTCTCTAATAACCATCGTAACCAACTCAATCATTTAAACATTAAATCTGATGTTGAAATGTTAAAGCGGCACACGATATATTCTTCCATCAACCATTTTTATATCAATCAAAGTTATTTCCAATAACAAACTTTTAATGGGAAATTTTAATACAATTTTTGTCCAAGAAACATTCAACAAAATAGTTTTTATAAAACAATTATTATAAAAACATTAGTTTTTAGTAAGTAGACGTTTTCTAGATTATAGCTAAAAAATTAACTAAAAGGTGCAGAAATGTCTTTTAATTCTTCTTATAAGATTTATATTCAATACCATCGAATAAAAAATAACTCTTTTGTCGTGTAATAAGTTTAGGGTTCAGTTAACTTTGTGTAAATAATTTATATATTGTTTTTGTACTTGATTTCTCAAATAACTTTAGTAAATATTGTCCTAGTTTCAATTCAAATTGATTAATCCTATAACGTATTCATAAATAAATGAAAGCAATGAATACAATCGAGGCCAGTATGTCTAACTCTCGAGTTCGTGATAAACGCAACCTTACAGCAACTATGGTGCAAGGATATTTTTGTGAAGAACGAATTCATTAATGTAGCATGTTGGAAGGAATCAATACTAATGGCATCTGGTCATGACCTAGGTCAACCTTGGACCATGCCTATTGATCTCATGAGCATGGCGCTTTTAGGTCATCCAGGTATCCAGCTCTCATTCTCCAGAACTTTGTTCATGAATGTTCAATATTTCTTCTCTCTGGGAAGTAACAAGTTTGATTCCTTAAAAGTTGTCTTAGCTAATAAATGTGAGCTAGTTTATCATGTTTTATAGCGCTTGATGACAATTGTAAAGCAGGTCTTCCCTAGAACATCAACTTGATGCAGCTTAAATTTATTTCTTAAAGAAATCAAAACAATAAGACATGTGTTTAGCAATTTTTATTTCAAACCGGTTTTTCACTTTCCATCCTCCAGAATACTTAAAGGGAATCCCTAGCATTCGTTATCTTCAAAGGACTAACATACCTTTTATTAAAAGTTATCCTGTCCATAAAACACGAAATTTGGTGGCTTTTGAGCCAGCATGGATATTACAAAGCCCAGGCAATGCTATAATCTGTAGATAGAGCAATGTTTCAATACAACTTGAAATTAATACGTCTGCAGCACTATTCCAACAATATCGTTAAGCTCGAACAAATTATATATACATTTTATTTCAATCAAAGAATTTCGTTTTCATTTAATTTATATATGTGATCTGTAGCGAAAAAAATTTAGTTTTTTTCAACTATAAATTTCGGTAGAAATATATTTGGTTCAAAAGCTATCGTCCATCGCTAGTTCTATGTGGAGTTTATATATTCATAAATTAACTAAAAAAAGTCATCATACATTTAAATACATTTATTTATGCAATTATATATATATATATATATAATACAATTATTTACACAATTAAATATAATATAACGTAAACATAAGAACTATTTTATTTAATCTTAGACCATAATGCAATTTATATCTTAACTTAAAAAAAAGAGGTTTTATTATTAAAATCATCATTAATCCTTATTATAATTAATAAACTCTCAATATCATATAAAAATAGTGCGTTAAGAAATAAAACGGTAATTAAAAAAAAAATTCTTTTTTATTGTCATTACATTCATTTTAACATAATTATTCATTGATTGCAGAGCTGGTAGTATATTTTTGTGTGTAGTTCATCTAGTTTAAAGAACACTACAATAAAGAATTAAAATCTAATTATTAAAGTATTATATATATTATCAGTTTATAATATTGTATATAATTATTATATAGGATTTAATGGATTGAATTATTTAATTTTGAAAACACAATTAAAACTCTTTTAAATTAAGCTGAACCATGCAAAAGGAACATAGTTTTAGCTCAAGCAACGAAAGAATTGTGAAATGTGTAAACAATAGAAGTAACTCCTTTCAAGTGTTATTCATTATGCTATGTTTTTCAGCAAAATAACAAAGATGGACTCAATGAAATGAAGCCATTTGACATTGGCCGTTCTATTATTAGGTGGTTAGTTATTTGTCCTAATCAAAGCGAGCAGAACTATTATGGTGCCGGAAGAGAATTACCCAACATGAAAACAGCGACCCCTGTCCCAACAGTTTCACTACAAGAGTGTGACGTTTTGTCTCCTATAAAGGGTTAAGAACCAAGGGCTGAACTCTGTTGTTAATATCGTTTAAAGTCGGTCAAGCGCCTCTTGTTTGCACACTACCTTCTGAATGTACTCCTGTTGATGACCCTAAACAATCCATATAATGTCAGCATCTCTGATAAAGATTAATCGCGAGCAGTTTCACATATGTTTGTTTTTTTCCATAGCATCAACTTATGCTTTTTAATACCGGATTATTTGTTATATAAATGCTGGAAATGAGCCTCATTTCTACAGTTGTTTTTTTATTTCTTGAATCATTCATTAGATTTTTATGTCTTTATGATGAATACTTCGTAATATTTATAAGTGCATATATGTTTGAACCCACTATTCATAAGTTTAAGATTGTTTTTAAGGTCTGAATACAAAACACTTGTTTGGTCAATATTTCGACATATATTGACGTATTTTACGGAGGTAAACACGTTTATAAAATTAGTACTAATAGTTTTTTGAACTCAGACCAAGACTCTTAAAAAAAACTGAGAACTCATATATATTTATACATATATCGGTCGATGGTCGGATTCACGTCCCATGCACCTTCATTCCTTGTCCTTTTTCTTTTTCTCCCCTCCTGAAGACGGCAAGACAACCCAAATCATCAAGAATCCTGAGTGTTAGTCGTCTTTATTGTGTTCTCTAGTTGTAACTTTAACTATATATATGTATACATATATGTATACGGCAATGAGAGTTTAATTTGAATCTAAAGAACTGACCGAGTTTTGATAAACTTTAATTTTGTTTCTACATTACTATTGATACGTTATCAATATTATATTGAAAATACTAAACAGTCCAAACTAGACAGATAAAAAAATGAAAAAGACAACACATAGAAGAAACGAGAAAACTTGCTGGATTGATATTTTGAACTGAAGTTTGTCATCAAGAAGAGAGTAGAAG
Source organism: Hermatobates lingyangjiaoensis (assembly GCA_026182355.1). Classification (NCBI taxonomy): domain Eukaryota; kingdom Metazoa; phylum Arthropoda; class Insecta; order Hemiptera; family Hermatobatidae; genus Hermatobates; species Hermatobates lingyangjiaoensis. Next base: position 383,510 of record JAPFBL010000079.1, read on the forward strand.
AGAAGAAGAAGAGTACGTGCGTTTACCTGTTCTAGTGGAATGCGACTGAGGGTTCCAGGCGTAAACGCACATACCTCTTCTACCCTTCTACTCTCTTCTTGACAACGAACTTCAGTTCAAAATATCAATCCAGTAAGTTTTCTCGTTTCTTCTATGTTATGTCTTTTCCATTTATATATATATCAATGATCAAACCACAATAAGAAAATGGGAAAACAAAACTAAGATCTTTCAACCGTAACAAGCGGTCCTCGTCAGAGTCAAAGGTTGAAAGATCTTAGTCTTGTTTTTCCATTTTCTTATTGTGGTTTGATCATTGATTGTTATTTCACGTGTTTATGTGAAGTCTTTATATATATATATATAATATATATACATAATAAATTGAAAAAACGGTTCACATGGACTTATAAAACTTTAAATTACACAAAACACGACACATAAAAAGTAAAAAATACACACTTATTAAATTCAATAGTTCGAACTGTTGTTCGTCATCAGGAGAAGACTAGAAGAGAGGACGAAGTGAAAGAGATCTCCCCACGTCGAAAGAAGGAATGCGAGAAGACGTGAGGAGATCTAGTTCCTTCCACCAATGTGTGGAAATTTCTCTCACTTTGTCTTCTCTTCTACTCTTCTCCTCATGACGAACAACAGTTTGAAGTATTAAATTTAGTAAGTGTGCATTTCTCTTTTTTCTGTGTCGTATTATATAAATGTATATAAATACATTTATATATATATATAAATGAACAAACCACAATATGAAATATGATAAAAAAGACTAAGACCTTTCAACCACAGAAAGCGGTCAGAGTCACGTAAAGAGAAGAATTATCAAAAGAACACACAGAAAAGAAATCACTGAAACTCACTACTATATTTCGATGTCTTCGTCGTCAGGAATAGATGTGAATCGCTCCAACGGCTGATAACGACTGGCTTGGTGTTCAAACAGAAGCACTCGTTTTATCTAATTTTATTATATATATATAGGTGGGAAAGTACAATATAGTAACTGATTGCACAACTTCTAAATGATAAAAATATAATTATTATAGGTTTTAATTATATGGCTAAAAAAATAATTATCAAGAAAAACATTCAATATATATGCACTTTAACCTTGCTTCTACCTGCTTTCTTTGCCACCATCAACCCTGACATATAGGTGGCTCTAAACCGGTTGGGCTCTTGAATGAATCTGCAGCGTCATACATATTTTCACTTCCTTAATTCTTTCTTTATCTCTAATTCTATTCCTCGAAAGAAAAGCTTTTTAAGTAGAACCCTTGATTTATGTATTTCATCTAAAAGCCATAAATATTCCAGCGTGATTTATCTCTTGTTAAATGACTTCCTTCTGTTGTTGGCTATTGCTTTCCATGTAATGGAAGTAATCCTACGACTCTATATTCGCTACATTATTAAAAGTCGAAGAATTTAATAGTTATAAATACTAGATTTGTAAATTTGTTTATTAATTTGAGGATTTTTCAAAGAGTTAACACCGTTGTAAAAAAACTAGGAAACATTTTACTGTTTTTTGAGCAAAAATTTATTGCATAATCCACTTTATGCATAAATGTTCCAAAACAAAGTTTGAAAAAAGAAGTTGTTTCATCATCCCGTTAGGTGGAAGTTTAAGTCGACTAAAGTTATATGACAAGTCTTAACGTTAAGTTAAAATAAGAGAATTCTGTTTAGGACAAGCAGGAAGAAGAAACAAGAATATTAAAAGAGTAGAGTGGCCTACAATGGTCCTTAGGATCAAGTTGTGTAATCACCTCATATACTGACCGCATTCCAGTAAATTTGAAAAAAAAAAATTACAAATCAGCGACATATAACACTGAAGAATACGCAACAAGGAAAAGGTTAATCTGGGAAAAATCGTCAATAGCTCTAGTGAATCACTCCGCTACTCCAGCAGATTAGTAATAGATATGGAGTTATAAGCTCTGCATAAATAACTAGCAAACTTTGAAGTAAATAGAAAAAAAAGGCAACTTGTTCCTTTACAGAGCGCGTCACAATCAACCACGAACCAAAACCAAAATATAATACCATACGACATAAGTTACATATTTAACGAAAAAAGCCTGAGCTGGCATTAAAGTAAACATTACTACCGAACTTATAAATATAACCAATTTTAAGTACGATATTAATGACTTGATTACATACTATTTATGGGTATGCCAACTGTAACTTGTTAACCAGTTTGTAATGTCTTTTACAAATCAAATTGATACTTTTATACGTCGAATTTACTCTTTTAAGAACGACAGTTATCTTTTGCAATCCAATTTAACCTTTTTGTAAAGAAAATTTACTCGTTCAGAAATATTTGGAATTAAAATATATAATTCATTTAGAGAAAAATGGAATGAATTTAATTAGTGGAAAACAAACAAACCATATAAATGCAAAAAGATTAATTATTACTTTTGCTTTGCAAATAATTACTAATTAATTGCAACACAATTCAATTTACAATTAAAAATAATTAATAAATAAAGAATTAATGCTTGCTATATAATACATCTAGAATTGTAACTGTACATTTTTTTTCAATCTAGATAATTATAAAAAATATGTGTCTGTGTATTATTTTTAATTTCTAATATAAACGACTTAGTTAATTAATTTCAAGAAATATACATACACCTATGTAGTAAAATATATGTTTGCCATCAAATCAATTTCATTTCAAGTTTTTTCTAAGAAAATGTATTCCAAAGTTTAGTAGTTTGTATGTATGTTCATTTCTCTCATGTGGCAAAAAATGTGTATAGCAGCACGCAGGGTTTGTTCGGTCATTTCTGTCTACCACGAATACACGACATCGTCTGTGAAGAAGAACAGTAACATGTTCGAAACGTATTCCACATATAAACCATTTGTATCTGGAGACTTGAATTATTTTCCCAAAATGAATATATATATATATATATATATATATATATTCATACTTACTATGCCATTGTTGAAACTAATTTCAACTTTAGATTTTAAGTTCATTAATGAGCTTCATAAATATAGATAGAGAAGTATGCATCACTTCTATGGTTACAATTTATATTTCTGTAATATAGGCATGATATTATAGAAATTGTTTACCATTCCAAGATCATTGATTTTATATTGTATTTTATACTTCTACCTACGAAAAGGTTTTAAATATAAACTAAAACGTTGGCATTGAGTGTTTAATTTGAATTTGAAGAATTGACCAAGTCCTGATAAACTTTAATTTTTTTCTACTTCACAAAAATATATATAAATATTTTTGTATATTTTTGTTTACGAAAGTAATATATATATATATATATATATATTATATATATATATATATAATATATAAAAGACAACAAATAGAAGAAGCGAGAAAACTTACTGGGTCGATATTTCGAACTGAAGTTCGTCGTCAGGGAGAAGAAGGGAAGAGGAAGAGGCACGTGCGTCCACTCGTACAAGCAGAGGGCGACTCACCTCTGATTGATTGATATATATCTTGATTATACACCTTGATTATATATATATATGAATGATCAAACCACAATAAGAAATGGGAAAACAAGACTAAGATCTTTCAACCGTAACAAGCGGTCTTCGTCAGAGTCAAAAACCCAACTGAGTTTTTGACTCTGACGAAAACCGCTTGTTACGGTTGAAAGATCTTAGTCTTGTTTTCCCATTTCTTATTGTGGTTTGATCATTGATTGTTGTTTCACGTGTTTATGTGAAATATTTATATATATATGTATATATATATATATATAAACCATGATAAACGAAAAACGGTCCGGTAGGACAGATAACACTTAAAATAAACAGTTACACATAGACTGAAACATAACAAAGACTCACTTTTCAATTGAGACCGTAATTGAAAAGACCGTAATATTGGGTTACGACGGGACAGTCGGAGTTGACTGTCGTCCCTCCGTCAATTCACTTCTTCTTCTGAGGACGACCGCCATTACGGTCGAAATATTGAAAAGTGAGTCTTTGTTATATTTCACTCTGTGAGTCACTGTTTATTTAAGTGTTTTATATATATATATATATATATATAAATATTAGTGAAGGTTGGTAGCAATCCTTCTTGCAAACAAGTTTCTAAAAATTGTATGCCAATTTCATGCTTGGTTACCTTTTTTGAGAGTTTCTCTAATGTCCTACAGGCTCTTCTCAGTTCCTCGGGAATAAAAAAATCAACTGGCCCAAACTTTCTTTTTCATAACTACTCATTTTAACACTATTTATATCTAACACTATTTAAGAACTAACTAAATATTATTTTCAATAAAACAACGACATATATATATATGTAATATCCTTGCTAAGAGTGGCTAAGTTATTATCTCAATGGAATATCAGTCTGGAATAAGTACTGAAAGGATAAGTTTGAAGAGTTTTGGGAAGTTTGAAGAAGCATTTCGATCTAGAGGGGATGAGATGGAGGCGACCCTCAGCCATCTTTCCTCAACAGTCACAGCATGAAAAAGACTTACAGAAAAATAACAAACACACTATTCAGTAAAATAAATATACGCTCTTTATATTTGGGCATGTTCAACAACTTAGAAGTTAGGACAAATTAACCTATTTACGATTCTCACTTTACAGTAGTTCAATATCACATTCTTGATACCATTGCAAACACGGAACAACAGGTATGGGCAACTTTTCCTTTTTTATCTGAAAATATCTGTATCTGTCATTTTTCTTCCGAGTAGTGAACTATAAAATTTCATCTATCAAAGCATATATACTACCACGGCATTCCAAAATGAGGGCAAACGGCAATCACTGTATCTACGAAACACACAATTTATATCAAACTGCAGATGAAAGTAATAAGGTTTATTGAAAATAGTGTTATATATATTTGTTTAACATCATGGTCAAAAATGGTGTAAACATAATTTTCAATATAGTATGTTAAGACTTACGATTGACAACTTAGATCTAACAAGGTACTCTTTAATAGGTACGTATAATACACTATGGTATACTGGCGTATGGCATATTGTTAATTCAATTTATTACTTGTCTATGTTCAAAAAATGTTCTTCTTTCATTTAGAAGGAATTTTATATTCTTTACAATGGGAGCAAATTTAAACCGAATTGGAGTATTAAATCTCTGGTAGCTTTAAAAAAAACGGTCCTCGCCTAACAATGATCTCGTTTAGCAACGACTCGGAGTAACTACAACCTCCTAAAAAAAATAAATAAAATAAATAAATTAAATTAAAAAAAGTCAAATTGTCAAAAATATTCGTTTACTGTATTTGAATGAGCGCGCCAAGGAAGCAGACAAGTTGTGAATGTGTGCGAATGTTTATTTATATGGCTATACATGGCACCTAAATTCATAGACCCTATAGACTTTCAAAAACTTTGATAGTGTGTATCTCAATGTTTAATTTAAATTAGGGAACGGTTTAATTTATTCTTAATGTAATGTATTTTATTGTTAAATAGATTCGAATGTATGTAATACATATATATATATATATATATATATATATGGGCATGCTAAATAAATGGATTTAAAAAAAAATAACATGGCTTCCTAAGGGGATTCTCGTTTAGCGACGAAATCACTTAACGACATCAGTACAATACTATGTCGTTAAGCCAGGACCATCTGTAGTTATAATTTTATCAAATAAAACTATTAAGTTCGCTCAAGATTTTGGGGGTATCTTTTAAATAGGTCATATAGATAAAATAAAGTAATAATGGAACTTATATCTCCAAATTTTGACTATTTTAATATAAGAATTTCGGTATAATTAAGTTATTATATTCACATTCATTATGATTGTATATTTTATTTTTTTTTGTAACAATATTTGTTAAAATAAAATTATATATAATATTGCTACTGTTTCTCCAAAAATAATTTCCTTGTTTGCGAGGATCAATATGACTTTGGCATTCCATCTCTGAACACTGTCTGACCATATGATTACTGCTTCGACCAAATTTCTCTAGCTTGAGTCTCAGCACGCCTATGAGGCATATTTCAATAAAACCTCATTCAAGGTAGGGTTGTAATTTGTTTCAGGGTTGTTGTTGGAGTAAAAGTATTGATCATCAGGTCATTCTGGTTAGAAGTGGACCATGTTAAAGGATTCATTCTGCATCGGGAGGCTTAAAATCAAGTTTATTGGAATAACAATCTTCAAAGATTACCCAATGGTGGCAAAAGAAAATTCTTAAAATCTGGACTTTATGCCCTCTAGTAACCAATATAGGCTCTAGCACACTATTTTATAAGAGTAGAAAATGTATAAAATAGCATTTGTAGTATAGAATTTTTTAATTTTGAGCAAAACTCAAAAATTACATATTAACACAGATACTAACATGAACAATGAGTTCATAACTAATTTATTAATTTATTTTCCTCAAGTTATATATCCTGTTACAATATATACAAATATAATAGATAAAAAAACCAACAGCCATTTTTCAGTGAGGTTAAAAGTTGGTTCGCTAGTGCTGAAGTTTTGGAACCGTCGTCTCCGCTTCTTATAATACAGTGTCATGTTATGGAAACCTAAGGATTTGCGTGTATAGGAAGGTTGGAGTACAAGATTTCACAATAAACACGTAAAGAAAAAATCAACTTCTAAACCACAGTAAGAAATCAGGAAAAAGTATAAGAATCTTTCAACCGTAAAAAGCGGTCTTCATCAGAGTCAAAACTGATACTGAGTATTAGTTCGCAGTGTCTTACTTAAGAGAAAGAAGCTTATTATGGTCATTACAAATGAACATCGAATAAAAAGATCAATGAAATTTACGAATTACAACAACCAAGCATGACCTCTAGTAATTAACAGCTAAACAGTAAACACATCTCAGAGTGAATAATGAATCCATTTCACAAAAATCAATAAGTTGATTTATAATTTAGCAAAAAATTCTCCCAAAACTCAACTACGGCAGGACTGAAATGAAAAATACTTTGTTCTTTCAATATAGCAACTTTCGGTGGTGAATGAGTAACTTTGTCCATCATCGAGCTCTGATGCAGAACTAATATTTGAATTGTAATAAATGTTTATAAAGAGAAGAATTAAGACAAAAATCACAATTACTTAAGATGAATTCTCAATAAGACTTGTGAACTCCTTTTTATTTACTAAATATTTATAGCATTACATTTCACTTTAATTCTAATGTTATTTTCCGAAGGTTAACTACATGAAATGCAGTTTTAATTAAAGGATAATATTGTTTCACAGACTGTATACGTACATTTTTAAGAATAACAAAATCTTAATTCTAATTTTCTTGCGAAATCTTTTTTTCTATTCATATTACAATTTCAGTTTGTGATGTTCATTTTTTAACATTTTTGCTCTTTATGTTATGCACCTTAAAAAATTGATCCGCAAAATAATAATAAAGTTCAACTAAATCGTACAAGCACGGTTTGTAGCCGAAATTTATGTTATAAATGAGGAGACTTCAACAGTATACGCAACACTGATAATGCTACCACTGTTGATAATCAAATCCTTGAGAAACAAATTATTCATCTCCAAAATATCATTCATCATTAAACTGTAACTTGTGAATATTTGAAAACGAATATTTTTTTTTAAGAAACCGCATCAAGTTGCACAAGCGCTCTTGTCGTCCACTACGACTGTTATACATTGTCTAATTCGAAATTTTGCGACCCATGGAGTTAGTCCGTTTTAGGAATTAGTGATTTACATTTTAATTTATATTTCTGAGTGCCACGGATATTGGACTTCTTTATTCTCTAAACATACATATCAATGAAATCTCAGTTGTTACAATCAGTGAACCGTGGCAAAAACCACCGTATGTAATATCTTCGTTACTTTCATGCTTAAGTCCAATTAATTCAAAAATTATTAAAGTAATCTTAATAAAAAATTAATATCTTTTTTCAATTATTATTACAGAAATGTGTACCACATTTATTGTATGAAGCACGATGGAAGAAATATAAGAACAGCGTATTGTAATCATTCATCGCGTAAGCAGAGAGCTCTTTGATTCATAAATTCTGATTAAGGTTTTCGCGATGGTGCGTCCGGTGAAGACAGGACATAAAATATATTTGGATTAAATTTTACATCAAACAAGAATAAATGCTGCTCTTAAAAGTTTCCAAAATTTAAAGGTCACTACTGATTACATTCATATTCTGTAAAAATAAAATACATTTCCAATGACACGTAACAGTCAGCTGTCATACAACACATTAAAATCATCTTACCTTTTTATTCTTGAGTGTGCTCTACCAGTTTTCTTGTCCTATATTTTTGAAAAAAACAAATCTAAGGGTAGCGCATTAATAAGACGAAATATAGAACGTAACCTTGCATCTATATTCCCAATACATTAACCTTCTGATGTCTAACTTCTTTTAATGAATAAGATACTATTTGTCTAAAGTATATTATTGATTGAATATTTTAAATTAACATTAATTTCTTTTAAGACATACAAAGCGCTAAAAAAAATAATTTATTTTGAAAATAAATATTATATGTCTCCAGAAATTGGTTGATTGATGGTAATTATTCCAAAATTCTGGAAAATTTAAAATTACTATAATTTTAACTTTTTTGTTTATAAAATATTTGGAAGACATGTTAAGTTTAATAAATGTGTTTATATTTGATTGTGTTCCAGTAGCTGCTTATAAACGCGAGTATAAGGAAGTTCCGTCAAGTAAAACTTTGAGCTTTTTAATGTACTTAGTGATTAATGCTTGAACTGTACCTACATGTAAGGAACATTTGTTTTGTGAACACTTATAAACTGACACTTTTGTAATTAAGTGAAACATTATTTGATCACTAACGAGAGAAATACAAAAAATAAATAATTATTCATTCCAATAACCACAGTAATATAATAGTAGCAGAAACTGATACATTTAGTGCAAATTTCCTAAGTAAGGACTGTCGACCCTAATGAGATGGGATACATAAAATACACCCCTCAATTCAATTAAATAATTCAAATACAATTACAGTAATAGCTTATTTTGTTGCTCCCCTAATGTAAAATGTTTGATAATATTAATAATTTATTAATAATAATACATCGTGTTATCTATTACTGGCAAATGTAATTAATCAATGAATTTTACGTTACTAATACACACAAATACATTCTATATTTGATTAAAAATTTGGTAATTTAATAAATATCATTTGAGAAAAAAATTATTTTTTTTCAAATTTCCATATATAGATACTTTTTATTTTTCAAAAAAGTAAAAAACTAAAACAATTTAACTTTTTTATATTTTGAATCTACAATTTAAAAATTGAAATATATTAATTCTAATTTATTAAATTGAAATTAAATGTTGTAAACTCATAAAATTGATTGATGAAATATGAATGGTGACTATTCACGGATCTATTACTAAAACATAAAAGAAATTTGGTTTGGATTTCTTCGGCCGCTCAGATCGCATTCCGCGAGTTTCAATAAACTTGTATGGGCACAAACACTAATGCTTTTTTCATTTTAACAATATAAAAAATATTTTATATGTATATATATAAAGGATTTTACTACAAATTAAATACAGCTTATAATATTTTTGTCTTCATAAATGTAGCTAATGTGTTACAACAGACATCGCAAATATATCAACATGAAGGTAAGTATTCTTCTTTCAAGCATAACATTGTCATTTATTTTAAACCTAATCTCTTTTTGTCTTCCGTTTATATAAAATAGCAACTGTATGCTGAAATATCTAAAATTCATTTTAAATATCTAAATATTTAAAAATCATTTTAGTATGTTTTAATCATTTTAATGATATTTATTAATTAATATATCGTGTTATCTTTTACTGACAAATGAAATCAATCAATAAATTTTACGTTACAAATACTCAAACAACATTCATTATTTAATTAAAAATTTGTTAATATAATAAATATCATTTGTGAAACATAAGATAAAAAAATTAAATTTTTGAAATTTTCAGTAAAAAAAGTTATAGATACTTCTTATCCTTCAAAAAATTAAAAACGATATTAATTCATATTTAATTTAAAAATTTTTTAAATTATCAATTTAAAAATTTTTTAATGTTATATTGTTTTTTCTACTTAAATTTATTATAATTTTAAAGTATATATGATTGAGAAATATTATATTATATATATATATATATATATGTGTGTGTGTGTGTGTGTGTGTGTGTGTGTGTGTGTGTGAATCAACTCAAAAATATTAATACACATAAATTTCATAAGGTCATGATGTAGCTAGATTGTATTTTATGTTTTCCAGAAAATATAAAATTAAATAAAGTCAATGAGCACTTTTTTAATTTATTTTTTTAAGAAGTATTAAAATTTTTTTTTTAAATTTTTAAATTATAAACAATTGTCGTGTGTGGTTTGTGTAAAAGTTGTTTGTTGTAGAAGGTAGATGAAGTAAAGGGACTCACGGCTGCAGCGTGGTTGGCATTCAGTCGGGGGTGGTGGCGGGGTTCATGGCCGGAGTGGAGCATGGGGAGCGAGCATGGGTGCGGTGCGATCATAGGACCATGGCTGGACGCAGAGCCGCGTCCTCGCCTAACTGCTGTCGCGATCCAACTGTGCCCCCTCCACGCCCCCCTCCCCACCACCTCCCTCCACCAGTCCCTTAACCCTTTACACCATTCCTTCTATAAAACACCTTAAATATTGCACTCCTATATATATGCCCCATAGAGTCTCTCGCTAACGTGCCTCTCTTCCACCATGCAGGGTGTCCCTATACACATTCAATTCTACAACAATCACACACTTTAATCATTCTACTAATTTATAAAGCTCTTCAAACTTTATATTACAATAAACTTGAGTAGCAATAAAGTTTTTTAAAAGACAAATTGACTAAATCCTAATCAGACTAAATGGATACTACCCGATTAAAATAAACTCCATTCATTAGTCATTTATTTATTCATTTTTGATTCCCCAATATGAATAAATACCACACTATAACAAATCGCACAGTTAATCAACCCTATTAATAGTTTTAAAAAATACTATTTCTTGAAATACATATGTAGTATTTATAAAAAGATTTCACATAAACACGTGAAATAACAATCAATGATCAAACCACAATAAGAAAATGGGAAAGCAAGACTAAGATCTTTCAACCGTAACAAGCGGTGACGAAGACCGCTTGTTACGGTTGAAAGATCTTAGTCTTGCTTTCCCATTTTCTTATTGTGGTTTGATCATTTAATGTAGTATTTATGTGGAACAAGTAAGATAACCACTTTATTTTACATTATGTATAAATATTAGAACGATTATAATAATCGTCTTAATTCCTAAGATCCAAATATTTATACATAATGTAAAAAAAGTTGTTATCCTACATGTTTCATATAAATACATATGTATTTAAAAAAAAACAGTTTTTTTCAAAATTATTAATAGGTTAATAAAAATATATAAGAAAATAATAAATGTAGCTTATTTCAATCGGGAGTATCTAATTAGTTTAATTAGGTTTAGTCTATTTATAGTTACTCAACTTGATTGTATTATAAAAGTTGAACAGCTTTATAAATTAGCGCAATAGTTCAAGTGTAGCTTCTTCTTTGACACCGGTTTCTATTGTCTTCCTTGTTTATGCTATTATACAACCTTTAACTTATATGCACATACAAGAGCAAAAGAGAGGCAAAGAAAAAAATCAAAAGAAATAGAAAACAAACTCAACTTTAATTTTCTCCTTGTCTTAATGTCTGCCTGCGAAATGTATTTACAGTTTGAACTGTTTTTAATATATATATATAGGGAGAGAGAGAGAGAGAGAGAGAGAGAGAGAGAGAGAGAGAGAGAGAGAGAGAGAGAGAGAGAGAGAGAGTGAGTTATAGAAAATCATTGATTTGTATAGGCCTAGGAAAAAGGTTTTAAATAAAAACCAAAATGTTGGCAGTGAGAGTATTATTTGAACCTGAAAAAACTGACCGAGTCTTGATTAACTTTTATTTTGTTTCTATTTCACGCTCGATAATTTTATCAATATTTATTTTAATACATACAACTCAATGAAAAAAAAAAGAGGAAAACATAAAAATGGCATAGAAGACTCACTGTTATATTTGGACTCACGTCATCATCAGGTAGAAGTACTCCTGCTGAGCAGCCGCGGCTGACTGTTTATATATATATATTTATGCGGAAGCCTGCAAAGTAACGTGGTTATCTCGCAGGATACCAGTTGCATGTCAAAGTACCTGAAAATCCCAAGAATCATTCAAATAGAAGCATAGTACCTGTATTAGATAAACAGACACAAAAAGATGTAAACATGTAAAAATTAAAAAAAAGTATAAAACATTACAATGTAACTATGTCACACAAAAAGTGAAGAGATTGACAAGAGATTTATTTTTTTAAAAAAAAATAGCTATGAACTATTAAATTATTAAACAATTTTTATTAATCTTTAATGCCACTAACAATTACCAAACAATAGAAATTTAAATACTAAATGTGATAAATTGGACGTACAGTGGTATAATTTCTTATTACATTTAATTGCAAAACAGAAAATACTTTCCCTATCTTGAATATTAAATAAAGAATCAACAAGTATCAAAAAGATAAAATCTTAACTGAATGCAATAGGAAACTAAACAAGAAATTGTGGTACCATCCTTCACAAACTAAGAACCAAAATCTGAATTGTTTTTTTAAAATTTAACTGACAAAATCTGCATTGGCCTCCACTCAACTTCACTATAAGCAAATTTAATACCAAAGTCGTTGTCGAATCAATCAAGTTTCGATTTTATTTTAATGTGTTGAAGTAATATCAAATTCATTTATAATCAATAATGTATAATCTGTTTATATATGGTAAGATTTAAATTTTGAGGAGAGAAAGAGTTGAAATCATTGATCAATCTAATATTTTATTACTTTTATTAAACTGAAAGTCTAAATCTCATCGGACTCCATCACTCTGTAATCATATTGCGCAACTCATTGTTGTTTCTAAATTCTTTAATGAACTTAATAATTCTTCCTAAAGAAATATCCCTTACTTCTATTGGTTTTAGGTATTTTTTGCCAACAAATCATTATTCTCCTGTAAGATTACTGTGTTGTGTAGTTCTGTAATTTTATAGTTAAGGATTGATTTACATGTTAGTACAGTGGTACCTCTTCATACAAAACCTCTTCTTACGAAAAAGGTCTTTCTGGAAAAAAGTGCGTCATCTTACGAACGTATGTTGCATCATACGAAAATGCCAAATTATCAAAGTGCGCGCTCATTTCCTCAGCTCTCAGACATAATATACCTCCAAAATTTAGTTATTTCTTTTTCTGATTTACCCAGACCTCAGGATTTTTGTAACTCTGATAGTTTCATTTTTTTTTTTTTAAGAGTGACTCTCTCATGATCAAACAAAAATGTACCCTCCATGATCCTGGTATTTCCTCGAACAAAAGAGGAACACATCTCTTTCTCCTAGCTATTCCCCATTGACTAGGAGACACAGCTATCTGTGTTTTCGAAAGCGTCTCATTCAGTGTCAATTGCATTACACCCCAATCAAAAGCATGTATGAACGAAAGTATTTTATGTATTTACTCATGTAATCTCATGGGAAGAACATAGTTCTTCTATCTATTGAAACAAAGTAAGAAATAATTATGAAGTATGAAAAAGGGTGTGATTATGCAACTCGCGAAAGAATAAGTCCGAAAACCTTACTGAAGCAGAAGAGTGCAATAAAACCTGCCAATCTGTCCAAAGGCCATGTTGTCGTGTAGAACACCAATCAATGATGAGATTGACATCGTGTAAATTAAGGAAAAAGAGATAGCTGGTGACAGTTACAGAAGAAATAATTTCGGAATAGGTTAATTCTATATTTAATGACCTCTATTTAATTAAGGATGCAGGTGAGGGTTGAAAGCAAAAGGCATAAAGTTTAAGGCCGGTTCGAAAAATTTAAGAAGAGGACTGGAACTCATTCTGGTGTTAGGCATTGCGAAGCCTCAAATGCTGATGAGAAAGTCGTGGATGAATTTTTGTAAAATTTCGAACAATGGGTGATATTGGAGGGTACGTTGCACAGAAAGAGTTCAATTGTGACGAGACCGGCTTATTTTGGAAAGAGATGCCTCGTCGTGCATTTATTACAGCAGGAAATAAGTGTGGTCTTCCATATTTCAGAAAAATATTAAAAGTGGTCAAAGACAAACGTGCTTGAATAGGTTTTTTGCAAAGCACAAGGCAAAAACCAGTGCTGAAAATAAACATGAGGGAAGAAAGGATAACCACTATGAAGACAATGGCAGTTAAAACAAGTGAAAATTTAAATGCATTACAAGTGTAGACGTATTATCATGTACATTACATATAATAATATGACGTTTTATTATAAAGATTTTATAGAGTTACTTTTATACGCTAGAATATTACAGAAAACAATGGAGTTCATAAGCACTCAGAGCTAACACATGTGTCCGACAATTAATTATGTTAAAAGGGGCTGCACAGAAATTTATTGAAACAGTTGCAGTACAACCATCCTGGACACTAAAAAACACCATAAATAATGTAGTTTTAGACATTCATTTATATAGTTTTATGAATTTTATTCTCCGTATATATTATATTAAATGCAGAAGAACTGTTAACAGTCTTCGTACATATGAAAATTTGAAGGATAGAACTTAATAGTTGTAACACTTTCTGTAATATTTCCGCATTTAATATTCCAGACAGGTTAAGGTTTTCTGAGGTAATATTGAGAATAAAAACTACTTACAATAAACTTCAAAACATCAAATTACCACTGTATATTTAATATTATTACCCGTTTTGATAATGTGTTTAATAATGCACTGAGAAGCCAGAACTGTATGGTTTCTTACCATACCAACAAAGTTTTTGCAGCGTTATATTCCAAACAAACAACATTAGGTAGTTTCTTTCGTAGCAAACTAATATCAGGTTGGTAACGCATGCAACTTTGCAAGAGGTTCTAATCGAACCACAAATTTAGCCCTCGAATAAAACTTATTTTCAGATATGTTCTTGATGTCTTTATAAACCCTATTGCCTTTGAATTCGTTTTTTATTACAAAACAGATACTATATTTAAGCTACTTCTTCTGTGTTGCGGAGAACCTAACATTTTTTCTCATATTTCCCTGAGATAAATAGTGAGGAAAAATTCTATTATCTACAAATTAGAATAGATTACAGTAATATTGTAAAAAAAATGACGAATACTTGGAATAAGGACATCGTACTCTACCTCTGGGATCTGTTTATATTTACTAGTAAAAGAAATTTAGTAATCGATGAGAAATGATAGAATTATTATAAAATACCAAAGATAAGTTAATTTGATACCTTAAATTTTGAACATTTTTAGATTCTTATGATGAATTCTACGTGAAATCATAAATTTCAGTGAAATCATAAAGTAAATGTTCACTATAAAGATCAATTACAAAATCATTTACTGTATCGTACCAATTGGGTAAGATAATATAATAGTTATAAAAATGCATGCTATATAAAGCTAGTTTGAAATAAAATATAAACGCAATATAGTATTAGAAACATTTATATATATTTAATTTATATATATATATATATTTAAAAAATCTGTTTTCAATAGTATGTTCTTGAGAGCTTTTAAAATTTGCAGTGAACCATTTTTAGAATAAGAAATTAAATATATTTACGAAATTTCAACCTCTCTCATGTATCAAAAAAAGTTAACTGATAACGTTATGAAAACAGCCAAACAATCTTTGATGTTATCTGAAAGTGAGGAACGTTTTTCAAGAAGGAATTTACTAACAATTCCCTATAGCCCATGTTTAAAAGTCACGCCATCCTTTTTGAAGATGTTAGATATCTCAGTTATATTTAGTAGTGGTGATAATTTGTTAAATAGGCTTGTCCATAACTCGAAGAAAATACGGAAAAACTGTTGTGTATACAGAATTCCTTGCAAGGATTGCGAGTTGGTTTACATTGGACTCACAGGAAAAGGAATTGGCACAAAGATTAAGCAACATCAGTATTCTATTAGATGACAAGATGATAAAAATGCCTTGTTCCTATGTATTAGAGACAAAAATCACTTAATCAACTGGGAAGAAGCAAAGGAGTTGGAATTTATGTCATGTTAAAGAAGACGAAACATTGTTGAAAGCGCCCTCAAAAAAAACTTTTCTAAGAGCTTAGTCAACACTAGTCCAAGCCTTTTTAAATTGGATGAATTTCTAATTGAAGGAATCGTTAAACAAATCAAGACTATTTCTTATGCAATAAAGAAAAATACTGTCAATGATCCCAGTCTTCATCCAATTTTAAATCAAATTCATAACCTGCCCACAACTTGTATTCACTTGCTCTCTAACTACATGAAAACGAAAGCCCTCAGAGCAAATAAATATCTTCAATCATTTGTGGTGAGTTACCTGAATATATATAAAAAGATTTCAAATAAACACGTGAAATAACAATCAATGATCAAACCACAATATGAAATGGGAAAACAAGATTAAGATCTTAGTCTTAAAAACCCAAGAGTTGGGTTTTTGACTCTGACGAAGACCGCTTGTTACGGTTGAAAGATCTTAGTCTTGTTTTCCCATTTCATATTGTGGTTTGATCACTGAATATATATATATATATATATATATATATATATATAGAGAGAGAGTAGCAGTTTGCTTCTCAACGCGAGTACTTCGCACTTCTTCCCGATGACGACGGATGTCGAAATATCGAAGTGAGTTCTGTAGTGTCTTTCTGTGTTCTTTTCTATGTGTTAAAGTATATATATATAGTTAAATAGTCTTGTAACCACAAGAATAAAAGTAAACAGCAGAGGTTATTAAGGGTTGGTCTAAACAACAAATATTTCACTTAAGCCAACGTTTCAATAAGTTTGTATATTATCTTGATGTACATAGACGTGTATCTTGTTTGCTGAACAGCCCTGATGATGGTATACAAATATAGTGAATCGTTGGTTTAAGTGAAGTGTTTGTTGTTTAGACCAACCCTGAATAATCTCTGGTGTTTGCTGTATATATATTGATATATATAAAATATCAATAATTTTAATCATTTGATAGAATATCCTATGTGATTTTATACAATTTTTGTTAAGATTTAATACGAATCTTCAGAAAAAGAAATACTATATATTATTACGTTGCAGAAATGCAGAATTCACATATTTAATTTGATTTATGCAACTGTTAAATTGACTCCATTACTGCATTGCTAGTAATTCTACGAACTCTATTATCCTACAAATAGAGGTACACTAGTCAGTAGGCATTCTTAAGTATTAAGAAGTATATTGGTTAGAACTCTTGAATTTAAATACATGAATTTTTGATAGAATAAGTTTAGGGTAAGTCACAGGACTGGATTAATTACTAGGGGTGCTTGCACAAGAAGGGGAGTATTTATCAAGCAAGCTCTGCCAGATAAAAGAGACCGATAGTTAATTTAATTAGGGGTTTTGGGGGTTGGATGCGAGGGCTAACAGGTAGGGAAGAACAAAAACCCAAGGGTGGCTGCACCCCTCCGATCCATTAGGGGGCGATTTATAATTTCTTCATCCCTTGTCTTCAGCTCTTATCTGTAGTGCATGATTTCCTCCTTACCCTCCATACATCAGCGTCCTCCATTTCTGTCACCAGTGGCTCTTAACAGACTAATTATACAATATCTTCTTTGCTTTAGGCTTTACTAGAATGTACTCTTAGGTCGATACTAATCCTTAGTGGTCAATTCACTTTCAAACCTTATTCTTTTAACTCAAAGTATACTTTAAAATCTGAAATATAATGCCTTTACCTAGAAATTTAACATATATGTGACATTCTACAGATATTCAATCATAGATGACTTCACAAATCTTTACAGATATGACATATTGAGAGTAATTTATTCAGCCCATAACAGTTCTGTGAAAATCATTCCCAATTCTGACAGATTCCAACCCTTGTTCCCTTAAACATATTATATTTCAGCATTTTGCTTCCTTTTCGCTAAAGTGTTTCTGTTTTTTAGATTTTAGAAGTAATATTAATTATTCTAAAGCCATCGTAATTTTTCTTGCACACATCAGGTTCGTCACTATTTAACACTTCTACTTATTGCAATGTTAAATGGTTTTTTATCCTTATATATCTCTTAACCCCCGTCCAACATTCCAAACATTTCATTCAGTATTAGAACATAACTTCTGTTTAGAATAAATGGCATTACTTATTATTTTTCGTTTCTGCAAAAATAATAAGTGATATAAAAATAAAAATGATATGTATGTTTAGTAAAATGTCGTATATTTAATCTTAAAGAAGTAAACTTACATATACATCACAACACCTGATAAAGTTCAAATAATACCAAACAAATATGTTCATTAATGTTTATAAATAATGGAATGCCAATACAATAAATTGAGAATGTATCCAGAAGCTTGTGTAGACGATACGGTCCAGAATCTTTGATGGATCAAATTGATATTTGAGCCGTTTATTTTGAAAGTGGCCTAATTCCATTTTCCAAAAAAATTTAGCTAGCTATTTAAATAATTACATTTTTACGTTATCTTTACCTTTTGCAGCAAATTGTACAAAATTTATTTAAAATTACTAAGTTTTTTTATAACAAAAATTAGTTGATAAATAAAATGACAATATTTTTAAATTTTGTAAAACGCAAACCCTTAAATATCTCGATTTTAACATAAATGGAATTAGGCCACTTTCAAAATAAGCGGCTCATTTTACACTGAAATGAGCCTCATGTAGTAGATGTGCGGTATAGTTTGGGAGAAAATAAATATGATGACCAGAAAGTCACTTTTGTAGCCAATATGTTTTTTAGACTTTTTTCTAAGGACAAAATCCTTAAATTTATAAAACAATAGCAAATATTTTTTTTTGCAATAAAATCCAAAAATTTTGACTTATGATTCAATCTTAAAGTTTGTGAGTACAAAGCAAGTCATACCGTTTGACGAATCAGAATCAAATGATTCCACCAAATACAGCATTAAGTACAGTACTATGTTGGACATGAGTTGAGGTAATTGTTTTCAAAATTACATAACCCAAAAGAGCGTTAGGGCCAATTTTGTTTTCAGAAATATTTTTTTGAACGATAAACGGTTCATTAAAGAACAATAAAATTTTACCAGAAAATTTAACAACAAATTAGAAATTGATAAAAAAAAGTCGTGAAATTTTAATTACTGCAAAGGGTAAAAAAGGTTATAAGAACTGAAGATTCATGCTAGACTCAATGGATCGCCTGCTATACTTGTCGGATTTGATTACAACTATTTACATTGATTATATTGACTTGGAACATTTTTAGGTAAACCGACTGAAATAAAATTGATATTTAGAGATTTAGTGAAAAAATTTGAAATTATTTAATGAAATTGTATAAGATGTAAGAAAAATAAAATTCTATTATGTAAAAAATCATCGCCAATCAAGCTTATAATTTCTGATGTTTTCCATGATATGATGCATTTGTCTAACAAAATTCTCTTATCAATATTCTACTCTTGAACAGAACTTAACGTTAGATGTAGATTTTCTTGCGTTTATTAATCACATTATCTTTGGGTAATATTGACGTAAGAGGAATGGTCTCTTTCGTTTGATATTATACATTTGATACTAATTTTAAGCTGAATCTTCGGTCATACAATCACACTCGCATGTTTTCAGTCAAGTTTCTAACATTCTTTAAAAAAAAGTAGGAATATTTTGAAGTCTGAAAGGGAAAAGTTTGACTTAATCTTCAAAGTAGAAGCAGGTCAGATATGTGACATCAAATGTTACAGATCTACTGTTATATATAATGTTACAGATGGTCATGTCTGAGATCCTCTGGCTATAGGTAAAAAAGCCTTGTGCACCTATAAGAGATTATTTCGTAACACGAAATGTTCGATTTCTTTACAAAAGTGTTACAATGTTGTCGTAATAATAATGATATTATAAGCATCAGCTATATGATATACACAAATATGCGGTTACACCGATGACTGGATCAATCACTATATTTACTATAGTAAATGCAATGTATAGTATGATCAAACCACAATAAGAAAATGGGAAAGCAAGACTAAGATCTTTCAACTGTAACAAGCGGTCTTCGTCAGAGTCAAAAACCCAACTGAAACACTAGATGCAGAAAACATCTGGTGAGGAGTTGAGAAGAGTGGGAGGAAGAGTGGTATTTTAAAAGGGTGAAAGCGCAGGAAAGGACTAATGTCCAGAAAGGGATGTTTGGGGAAACAAAGGAGTACAGTAAGAAAGAGTAAAAAACTATCCGCTAGCTGTCAACCCTCTTTGAAGAGGCTATTGCCCTCGTAACGAAAGTATCAAGTTTGAAGAGCCGTTGCTAATGTTTATAATATTTGATCTATTAAATTTAATTAGAGACGATTCAATAATATTTCTTAACAACATTGATTTTTCATAGGTAATAAATTTAGCTCCTGTCCAATCAATATGATGATTTTCATTGTTTAATGCAAGAATAAGGCACTGCTTTTTTCCTGTCTACTAACGTTATATTGGTCTTGTTTTACACAACACCAATGTTTTGGATCATTGATTGTTATTTCACGTGTTTATGTCAAATATTTTTAGTAATGTATAGTATATTTACTATAGTCCAGTAATGAAAGACTGATAAACATCTCCCATTTAGACGTTTATATTATTTCTAAATGAGACATTATATACCGAAGAAGTTTGAGATTATATTTACAGATTTTAGATTTTTACACTTTTTTATTAATAAGAACAAAGGGTTAAATGAAAGGTTACTATTGCAAATACCGTACACAGTACAACATGAAGTTTAAGAATTAAACTATACTAGCATGTACTTAGATTTTTTGATTGTTTAAACCGATCCCCTAGCGGGTTAAGGTGTCAGCTCTTCACGGTCTTTCTGCCTGATCGGTGATTCTACTTTGGTAGTCCTAAATTATGCCTAGCTCAATTGTATTTAGAGCAGGGAACTTTAACGAATACCTGACATTGTACAGGTTTGGAACCGACGGCTTAACGTCCTCTCCGAGGGACAATGTACTGTGATTTATTCATTCCCCATGTGAGTAAATCGAGAGGCCAGGCAGGCATCGAACCCTGGACCTACCAGTTTAGAGGCGAGTACGATAACCACTGAGTTAACCAGGCCCTTTATATTTAGATTAGTCCATTATGGAAAATAATACTTCCTACAATTTCATATTTCAACTGAATTTTATAGTAATCATGTGATTTTCAATTTTTCCCATTCTATTAATTTACTGTAAATTAAATATATTTTAAGTTAATTTAATCGTAAATATGACGTGATAGATTTTGCTGTAAACACAAGCCAATCATTTGATGGCAAAGAAGGTAAACTATAACAAGTAATAAAGCATTAATATCAGGGCCATAGAATAGTAAAGGGCAACAAGGTTTTAGTAGAAAAATCACAAGTCTTACCCTAATAACATATTAACATTGCATATGATCATTAGTAATAGTACTACAGAATTTGTTATGGTAATAAACCTTCTTTTCTCTTATTTTTTATCTACAACTTTACCAGTTTCCCAACTCACCATCATCATCGTTAAACTGAAAGTCATTCCGTGCAATGGCGGATACCTTGTCTTAAGTCAATTGTCTTTCTCTTTGAGCAGTTCTGGGTGGTCGATATTACCATTTTTTATATATAAAGGATTACATTTAAAGTTTACATAGCCACTTCCTGCAGATCATACTTATTTGTACCTGCTCACAACAACCAGGAATGTTTTCTTTGATCTTCTTATTTCAATTTATACATTGGTATTTAATAAGTTATTTCAATATTATGAATGGTATTTTTGATGTATATAATGAGTATTAATCTGTATTTTTAATAACCATTATTTTAAAATAATATTTTGCTTAAGTCAAGACGTTTTTATTAATTTCCATGTCAAGGTTACCTATGCAAAGTGCAGTCACTAAGACAGATCAGTTTTCAAGATTCCCGTTTGAATAAAAGTTTCTCTAGTTACTCTAGTACGTTCTCGCTCTTCAAAACACGCATTCACACAAACACACACACACACATGTATATATATATATATATATATATATATATATATATATATATATATATATAACTAATTAGATTCTTCGAACTGAATAAACTAGAATTTTCAAAAGAACACACAGATAAGAAATCATTGAACTCACTACTATATTTCGATGTCCTCGTCGTCAGGAAAAGATGTGAATCGCTCCAAAGGCTGATAACGACTATATCTCATATATATATATATATATATATATATATATATATAAACACTAATAACTTCTCGACCGTGTGACAGATATACAACTAAAAAATGATTGATCGGGATGCGGTCAGTTTCTTCCACTTTTTTAATTCAAACTCTCATTGCCGACGTTTCGATTTTATTCAAAATCTTTTTCATAGGCATAAGTAGGAGTATTGGCAATTGAAGGAACTATTACATTTTCATTTCTGAACTAGTAATGACTCTTAAACTATTCAATGAAAAAAGTTTAATTCAATTCAGTTTAAAGTTTAATTCAATGAAAACTTTTTTCATTGAATAGTTTAAGAGTCATTACTAGTTCAGAAATGAAAATGTAATAGTTCCTTCAATTGCCAATACTCCTACTTATGCCTATGAAAAAGATTTTGAATAAAATCGAAACGTCGGCAATGAGAGTTTGAATTAAAAAAGTGGAAGAAACTGACCGCATCCCGATCAATCATTTTTTAGTTATATATATATATATATATATATATATCAATGATCAAACCACAATATGAAATGAGAAAACAAGACTTTCAACCGTAACAAGCGGTCTTCGTCAGAGTCAAAAACCCAACTGAAACACTAGATGCAGAAAACATCTGGTGAGCGGTTGATAACAGTGTGAGGGAAGAATGGTGCTTTAAAAGGGTGAAAGTGCAGAGAGGGATGTTTGGGGAAACAAAGGAGTACAGTAAGAGAAAGTAAAACACTATCCGCTAGCTGTCAACCCTCTTAGATGAGGCTATTGCTCTTGATTGTTATTTCACGTGTTTATGTGAAATCTTGTTTTATATATATATATATACGCACGCAAAAACATGGAAAACAAGAACAAAACACACAAACAAGAATATTTATTTACTTAATCCACCTTCGTCTAGATAGGAGTGTCATAACTTCCTGTAAAGAAGTAAAAAGTTGTATATATTGATGAAATAGAATTGAATTTAACCTTCATTCTTTTAAAAAGTAACGATCATTCTTAAATACCCATAACTATAGTTTTACCACGTTCAGCAAGTTCAACGATCACCTACGGTAATATTACACAGTCACAGAGGAAGAAACAGAGAGAGGTGGTTAATTTTGACTAAGTTAGCAGTTATTATGGCGTAAATAGAAAAAGTTTTGTGATACCATTCAATCATGCTGAGTATAAAATATTCAGAAGTTTGATATCGTACCTCAGTAAAATTAGTTGGAGTAAGAATTTTTAACGAGATCCAAAGCTTCAATGGTTCAGAAGGATTGCTTTTACCTCCTCTTTGAGGGTTGGTGAAAACCATCTATCAGAGAGAGAGAGAGAGAGAGAGCGGATAATGGCTGGTCCCACTTCACTGATAATAAGATCTTCATTGCGTGAGAATCTTCAGGGCTTTGCTGATTCGAGTTCAAAGCATCCTGTATCAAACAAAAGCAATCAAAACTACCACTAAACAACACCTAGCCCCTCACACAGGTAAAGTTTTTTCATTGTTTTCTTAAGATAAACAGAATTTATCTCAGTGGGAGTAAACCTTGACTGGTGTATACGACATTTCAAGTACAGCAGGATCGAGAGAAACTTGATATCTTATTATCTACATTCACTCAAATGTCTGTTCAAATCATACGTGATGGGCTCTGTTTTACGATCCTTTTTGATATTTCAAGTTTTCTATTCCATTGCTCTAATTCAACTGAATTACTCAATTCACTACCATCGTAATTCAGCGTTTGTTTTCTATTTCATCCTGTTTACAATATTTTATTGTTTTGATTGAGCAGAATATTATCAGTATTATAAATATAATTACTAAATATATCCAAATGTTCCACATTATATTTTTAATAATAATTATTTTCAAGCATTATTTAATTCAAAAATATATTAATAAAAGTATAGAGTTGATGGGAAAATCCAGAAAAAAAAAATTTAAAAAGGCGATACAATAAAATATAAATAATATCAATTTGATAAGATTAAAATTTAAAAAAAAATTAAGGAATAATAATGAAACCTTTTAACATAATAATAAAATTATTCATTTCATATCACAGAAGATATTGACGAACATATAATAAATGGATTACATCTTCTTTAAGTTCTCCTGATTAAGTTCATACTAACACAGATAGAGTAATCTGTTTTTCTTTTCTAAAATGAGCATTAACGTTTGTCAAAAATACACATTCCTTTTAAATGCTCTCCTTAATTTAGCCGTTTAGCGTTTGGCAGGCAAAGAGTTTATTGGGAGCTGACAAGTACGGTTAGGTTGTGGATTTATTGCCGGAGCAGAAGCACGAGCTGGAAGCGTGCGCCGGGACTGAGCGCTCGACGGCTGTGATGAAAGGGCCTAATTGGGAGGAGGCGTTGAGGAGGCGGTGACGAATGGAGGAGCCCTGCTGCTATCACTATCGCCTGTGGCTTATGTGATTACGAAGACGGATGTAGGATCATGCGGGGTATTGCCCTGCTCAGAGGTCGCCCGCCACCTAGCTCGCGTCTGATTTATGGCGCTTATCTACTACTCATGACAACAACTTACTAATATCTCCGTCAACCCGTCCATCTCTACTTAGAATTCGCTGGAGAAACAAGTAAATCACATTATAACCCTAATATGTAACAGTGTTTATCATCCATATCAAACTAATGTAAACCCTTTTGTAGCCTAAAACACAATGAGGTGTTCATTGGTTTTGTTTTATGGTGACGTTAGCTATACAGTGCAGGTGACTAAAAGTGGTTAATTCATGGTCAATTGACATAGATTCAATTCTGATTTTTAGGTAAGTAGATTTATTATATCTGTTGGACAGTTTGTTATATTTTATAATTTCTACTATATTTTAATTAAATCTTATTTATAGCAATTGTCAAAGTGTCAATCTACTAATTGAAGATTTAAGCTAAAGAAGGAAATTACAAAAAAGTGTTTGAATTTACATTCTTCATATTAATCAATACATCAAGTTAATCATGTACACTCAAACATTGATTTAACGGACATCACTTTAAAAACGGATTTCGGAAGCCACAGACAAAATCTATTGCTTTGTTTTCAGCTGTAAGTATATGTGTCTCAGTGAATCTGTTTAGCCAGTGTTTTTCAAGCTTTTTGGTCCTCCTTTGTGAGTTGTTTCTGAAATATTCAGCATTTTTTTTTTTAACCGTCACACCTGTAAACTCTGTAGAAAAGCGGAAAAGGGTCAACAGCATCACAGAAGGTTGAGTTGATTAAAAAGTTGAAATACAGTAGTATCGGAAACTTCGAATGATTTTAGTCCTTTAAACTGAGGCATGACTGTTTTTAGAAAATACTTATAATTCTCATCCAAGATTTGATCCACTGACAGTTATTTCAAATTGTTCAAGCTCCTGTGTTATTCACTTGATGCTCGTAAGATGGAGCATAAACCATTGTATATGTTGTTGAATACCATACGTCGAATTGCCGCTACTTGTAACTTACAATAGACGAGACGCATTCTTCTTTTCACTTTTAATATCAAAGTGAGAAGTGATAAGTGATAAAGTACAACTACTACTCCACTAATCAATAATCACTAATCACTAGTGTCTAAAACTCCCAATGGCCACATAGTGCACATCTCATGTCGTGTTGACTTGTATAATAAATCCGCATTTATAATTGACGTTTAAAAAGTATGATTGCTACCAATCTCAACTCGCATAATTATATACATATAAACTTCAGTATGTAAAGAAACGTCCTTATATACTATTGAAATAAATTTATTTACTTATAAATAAAAAAATGTCTAGCATGTTAATCTCGTAAATCAAATAGGTCAGAAACGGTAAAAAAATTAATGTCAGGAAACTAAGTAGTTATAATAGGTAAAATATAATTAAAATTATATCAAAGCATACAAAATATTGTTATATATTTAAATAGTATATATTAAATCATTCATAATGCATAACTAATAAAATCTGGAGTAGCCTGCACTCAACTTTACTAAAAGTAAACTTAATATCAAATTCTTAGTTGTTTAATATATAATGTCCCATTTAGGAATAATATAAATCTCTAAATGGGAGAGGTTTATTAGTCTTTCATTACTAGAGGTAGTACAGATAGCGACTGATCCACTTATCAATATGTCTGCTTATTTTTGTATATAACACCACTGAGGCGTATAATATTAGTATAAATAAAGCAGTAATAACATTTTTGAAAAGCTAGATTTCGTGTTATGAAATAATCTTTTATAGGAGAACCTAGGTTTTCCTCCAACAGACATTCGAGGATCACATACACAGTTTATCTGGCCTTTTTCTACATTGAAGATTTAAGACAACGAGAAGATGGGATTTAAGACAATGGGAAGACTTTAATTTCCCATTAAAAGCTCGAAAATATCCATATATTACCTGAAAATGCCAGAAAAATCTAAGAAAGAATGGTAAGATAATTTTTAATTCAACATGTAGGATAGTTTAATTTATTATTTTTCAAAGAATTTTTTTCAATTTTACTTAAATTTTACATTTTTGGTATTTTATAACAATATTACACTGGGAATTTTATGGCACTCTAGTGTTTTTTAAAAACTCAGTTTTCTTTCTCTTTGTCAAAAATCATATATACCAATTTACCCTGAACATGAGCTATGTATTTCCCACAGCTATATTCTGTTATAAGGTCGCTACGAATGTATATTGAAAAAAAATATATTAGTAATTAGCCAGTTTTACATACCCAAATCAAACTCAAAGCTGGCTATTCAGTATAATTTAAAACTTTTATTGCTGGAAGTTTGCAATTTTAAAAAATAACAGATATGAACTATTAGACTAGAATAGTGAAAAACCTGGATATTTGTCAACAATGATAATAAGAAAGAGTCCATTCATCACACTTCATTATCACCCAAAGTTAATATGATTCATAAACAAAAAATTTTTTACATGACATTAAGTTTTATTCAAGGTTGCGACATAAAGAATGATTAGGGCATTTTGTGAGTGAAATCCATCTATCATACCATCATACCATGGAAAGTATCAGAAATTATATGTTTGTTGGCGTTGATTTTTTACATGTAAAAATTTTATTCTTTTATATCTCGTAAATAGATATTAAATATTTAAAAAAATTTGATTTCATTTCACACATAATTTTATATCAGAAAAATAACTCAAAAAATGTCTAAGTGAACGTAAATAAATACAAGTCTATAGGACTATATTAAACTATACTAATAGTCATATTAGTATACTAATCAGTAATTACAAATTACGATTCAGTGTTACCAAATACCAATCAGTAGTTGCCAATTACAATTCAGTGTCACCAACTACCAAGCAATATTTAACAACTACTATTCAGTGTTACCAACTATTATTTATTGAATCCAAATAATAATAAATTAAGTTGTAAAATTTCTTTTCATTCAAGTTATTCATCTGTAAGCAGGATTGAATACGAAACATTAAAACTTTCAATACTTGATATGCTCATTCCATTTAAAACTTTGATCAGTCGTTGGACACTTTCACATCTCCACTGCTGTGTTTTTTTTCTTCCTTTTCTACTTCTCCTTTCCTGAACGTGATATTGTTTCTAAAGTTCAATTTTAATAAACTTTAAGACATTATTTAAGGTTTCTTATTAAAATCAATAACAGCCAATTACGAGGCACCAAACGCTATTTACTTACTAATTAATGTAAATATTTCATTAGATATTATACTCATAAAACCAAGTATCTTATTTCAATAAAAATCAAGAACCTTACATCATTTATCAGAGAGTAAATTCTCCGCTTCTGAGAAAACACAATTCTCCCATCCATACCACAAGACCAAATCTTATTCCATAATACAACATTCATATTCCAATATGAATATTATTCATATTCTATTAATAATCATATTTATATTCTATTTATAATAATAATTAACCTAAATCTGATATTAAATTTTGTTCAACCTTCCAAAAAAAAACTACATATATTAAGTTTTTCAAGGGTGCAACATGTAGATTGATTAAAGCATTTTGTTATAGAAATCCATCATAGGATGAAAAGCATTACAAATGTATCACCGGCACTGATTTTTTGTATGTAAGATTATATTCTTTTACATATCATATTAAGTTATTAAATTATTTAAAAAAATTTCATTAAACCTCCACATATCAATTTTATTTCAGAGAATTCACTCCAAAAATGTCTAAATTAATGTAAACATATGACAAGTTTAGTAAGTAAACCATTTGTCCTGGATCAATATTCAGCTTTTATAGCTATATTGTTCTTTTCCTTAAATGAAATGTCATTAATTTTTTTTATAAATTGTTACTTTTCTGTTAAATATTTTGGCAAAATTTCTTCGTTTTTGAGCCGTTCAGCATTAAAAAATCATTTTCTGAAAATAGAAAATGTACTTTAACGCTATGGTGAACATTTTTAAACAAAATTATCTCAACTCATCCTGCACAAAATGTTCTATTTTTAAGTATATTTCATTTTTAAGTTTTAAACAGTATGGCTTGTATCGCTATCACAAGCTTTCAGATTAAATTATAAGTTAACATTTTCACAATTCATTGAAAAAAAAATATTTACCGTGGTTTTAAAAATCTGAGGATATTTATATATTTTATTGCCTTTGTAGTTTTAAATAAAATGCTCAAGACTCTTGAATTAGTACTTTAGGAGAAAAAAACTGTTATCTAAAAACAGGTTTTTTGGAAAAAAAAGTGTCTTTCCCGTCATCTATAATTGCTCCCAAACAATAGGGCTCATCTACATGATGAGGCCTATTTTTGTATCAAATATCAATTTGCTCCAAATAAGATTCTAGACCGTAGCAAGCCCACAAGCTTTAGGATTCACACCCACCCATCCACCCACACACACATAGACATCATCAAAAAAACTTCATAAAACAACTTTTGGGACCTCAAAACATGTAATTTCGTCAAAATCTCGAGATCGAATTTTTTCACGATTACTACACATTACTTATAGTGAAATAATAATGGTAGTAGACTTACTGAAACTACCAAGGCAGAAAGTGGTGGTAAACCTATTAAGAGAGCTCAGATATGCTGACACACACAATATTTCTACTGATCAGAACCAAGAAGTAAGGATCTCACACCAAGAAAATAAATTTAGGCTTAAAGTCCACTAGAGGAAGGGTCTTTAGCGAGTACTTGAAATCGTACAGGCTAGGTATTCGCCAAACGGCTTCACACCTCCTGTCTCGAGGATTCATGAAACAATTATCCTTACATGAAAACACCATGTTATTGCTATATTCAAATTTAGACGTTGTATACTGGTGGGGAACACAGGTGACTCTTTATATCTGCAATTCATATGCTTCTTCTGACCCTTTCTTTTTATTTTATAACAGTGTTTCAAATCATACAGAAGTTAAAGAAACACAAGGAATGGTGGTGTTGTTGGGATTTTGCAATGAAGACTAGTAGAGTGATTTGTTTGACAGCAGATGTGGCGTATGCACGGACTAGTCAGTGATTGTACGTGACTGTCTTTGAGGCAGACGACTTGGCAAGAGATGGTCCTCAGCTCTCTAATCATGCATCCCAATGCTACCTTATGCACCCACTTGTCAAGCCGTCCTCTGTACCATAAACTGCAAGCCTCGTAATCCCTTGGCGCTAAATCTCTCCCGCATACCTAGACAATCACACAGCCTCTCACACAAGTCAAGAACTTTAAAGCCTCGTCAAAGCATTAGACAACACATGCGACCAATCACTCAACGCAGTTAACTCCCCTTTTTCTTAATTGATTTTCTCTGATCAATGACAACAGATTTATTTCTTGCCAATGATTAAAAACATTGAGAGTTAGAAGTTTCATTATCAAAAATTAACAAGCAGATAATTTTGATTCACTTGGTCCTAGAGAATTTTCTTATCTAATTATTCACCTCTGCGTCCATCATTTTTTAGCAGGAAAATCCACAGTTTTCCTGCAGGTTGGAGTACCATAGTTGGGCACAGTTCATACTGATAAATGGTGAATCTTAAGAAAATTAACTTTATGGTGTCAAGATTGATAATCATGCCAATTGTAATGACCACGCCAGTAAATATACTGATCCAATGGAAGGTAACTTCACAACTTCTTATTTGTTGTTGTTTTATAGTGTTCACATGAATCTATTATTACATATTTCATTGTGTCGACTGTGGCTATTTTTTTACCTTCTTTATCCCCCTCATTCTTTTTACTTTACTATAAGTAAAGTATATTGATCGTAAAAAAAATTTGGATTCGTTAGTTGTTGTTGTTGGTAGTAGTGTCTATTTACTGATAACGTTTTGTTGATGGTGATGATGACAGAGGTGGTGATGGTGGTGATAAAGGCGATGAGCAGGATGATAATGATTGTAGAGGGGGTGGTGGTGTCTATTTACTGATAACGTTTTGTTGATGGTGATGATGACAGAGGTGGTGATGGTGGTGATGAAAACGATGAGCATGATGATAATGATTGTAGAGGGGGTGGTGGTGTCTATTTACTGATAACGTTTTGTTGATGGTGATGATGACAGAGGTGGTGATGGTGGTGATGAAAACGATGAGCATGATGATAATGATTGTAGAGGGGGTGGTGGTGTCTATTTACTGATAACGTTTTGTTGATGGTGATGATGACAGAGGTGGTGATGGTGGTGATGAAGACGATGAGCATGATGATAATGATTGTAGATGGGGTGGTGGTGTCTATTTACTGATAACGTTTTGTTGATGGTGATGATGACAGAGGTGGTGATGGTGGTGATGAAGACGATGGGCATGATGATAATGATTGTAGAGGGGGTGGTGGTGTCTATTTACTGATAACGTTTTGTTGATGGTGATGATGACAGAGGTGGTGATGGTGGTGATGAAGACGATGAGCATGATGATAATGATTGTAGAGGGGGTGGTGGTGTCTATTTACTGATAACGTTTTGTTGATGGTGATGATGACAGAGGTGGTGATGGTGGTGATGAAGACGATGAGCATGATGATAATGATTGTAGATGGGGTGGTGGTGTCTATTTACTGATAACGTTTTGTTGATGGTGATGATGACAGAGGTGGTGATGGTGGTGATGAAGACGATGAGCATGATGATAATGATTGTAGAGGGGGTGGTGGTGTCTATTTACTGATAACGTTTTGTTGATGGTGATGAAGACGATGGGCATGATGATAATGATTGTAGATGGGGTGGTGGTGTCTATTTACTGATAACGTTTTGTTGATGGTGATGATGACAGAGGTGGTGATGGTGGTGATGAAGACGATGGGCATGATGATAATGATTGTAGATGGGGTGGTGGTGTCTATTTACTGATAACGTTTTGTTGATGGTGATGATGACAGAGGTGGTGATGGTGGTGATGAAGACGATGGGCATGATGATAATGATTGTAGAGGGGGTGGTGGTGTCTATTTACTGATAACGTTTTGTTGATGGTGATGATGACAGAGGTGGTGATGGTGGTGATGAAGACGATGGGCATGATGATAATGATTGTAGATGGGGTGGTGGTGTCTATTTACTGATAACGTTTTGTTGATGGTGATGATGACAGAGGTGGTGATGGTGGTGATGAAGACGATGAGCATGATGATAATGATTGTAGAGGGGGTGGTGGTGTCTATTTACTGATAACGTTTTGTTGATGGTGATGATGACAGAGGTGGTGATGGTGGTGATGAAGACGATGGGCATGATGATAATGATTGTAGAGGGGGTGGTGGTGTCTATTTACTGATAACGTTTTGTTGATGGTGATGATGACAGAGGTGGTGATGGTGGTGATGAAGACGATGGGCATGATGATAATGATTGTAGAGGGGGTGGTGGTGTCTATTTACTGATAACGTTTTGTTGATGGTGATGATGACAGAGGTGGTGATGGTGGTGATGAAGACGATGAGCATGATGATAATGATTGTAGAGGGGGTGGTGGTGTCTATTTACTGATAACGTTTTGTTGATGGTGATGATGACAGAGGTGGTAATGGTGGTGATGAAGACGATGAGCATGATGATAATGATTGTAGATGGGGTGGTGGTGTCTATTTACTGATAACGTTTTGTTAATGGCGATGATGAGAGAGGTGGTGTTTGCTAGTGTTAGAGAAGATGAATATGATGAATATTATGATAATGATTGTAGAGGGGGTGGTGGTGTCTATTTACTGATAACGTTTTGTTGATGGTGATGAAGACGATGAGCATGATGAATATGATGATACTGATAGTGGTAGTGTGTGGGGGGGGGGGGGGGTGGCGACGTTGATGATGATTGTGGTAAGAATGGTTTTGGTGGTGGTTTTGAAGATGATGATGACGTAGTATCTGGGTGGGAAGACAAATATACTATAATTGATCCTACTTTCCACCTCCAATCGTGATTCATCAATTAATAGTCATTATACCATACTGTGATATTCAATATGCTAGTAACATCCATACGTAAGTCTAAGACGTGCGAGCAATCACACTTATAATGTTAGTTCATTAAAAACATAAAATCTCATCCTTCGTAAAAGTGACTCATCGAATTTGAATCAAAAACATATATATATATTAGTCTCTTTATGAAAAATTATCTAATTATAATATAGATTATAAATTTACATTATTTCAATAATAATAATAAATATTTGAAAAAACTTGAAATTTAACATATTAAAATTTAACGGCTTAAGTTATTTGTCATATCAGTGAAAAATAATTTAAGAAAATATAAAATCGTTTAAAATGGAAACATAAAAATATAGAAGCATTGAGAAAAAATTTAATAAAAAAAAACCAAGTTATTTTTAAAACTAAAGATTGTGAGAATAGATAAATAAATAGAAGCTCGGTGGGTAACCCATGAATATAAAGATCTAGGTCAGTGGATATTAAAGGGTACGGGTTTGTTTAGGAGAGAAATGTTTTGCCGAGTCGGCGGAAAGCAATTGTTTTATTTATATTTGATGCTGGAGCAAGAGTTATTAGTCTAGGTGAGCAGATTGCTTGGCAAGGCACCAGAGGGCTGGCCCACAGCGGGCAGCGTCGATACCGTGTCACCCAGGGGATGGCTCCACAACTACCTTCATACACCGCCCACTCCCAACAACCTGTCTCTTATTGATATCATAATGCAATCGCTGTCTGACAAGTCAATATCCCTGTCGGTCATGATAAAGTCAATTTATGTATTTAGTCGGAAAGTTAAAGTTAAATAATTACATGCATACTTCAAAGCATGGTTCTGATCAACTGACTCAGTTAATTTGTACTTCTCATATGTAATTTGTTCCTTACAACTTCTCATGTTACTAACATAAAACATAATAGTGCCATATTCGTATAAGGGCCTGTTTGGCAAAATATGAATTTGATCAATCAATCAGTATGCCCCGCAGCCTGCTCACAAACATTTGTAGGCCCACTTACGCAACAACACACAAATGTCTTGAACACTGGGAAACACCTTGTCAATAAGCTATTGCGAGGAGCTTAAACGCGAACAAAATTAAAATCAACTAACAATACTTACTTGTTACAGTATCATGCACCTAAATTTACCAGTATATCTATATAAATAAAAGAAAGGTTTTGTCTCTACATTGCTTGTCTCACTCATTTCAAGTTGTCTTTACGTTTTATACATTAAAAAAACCGAACCTACTTAGAAAAATTTCTGTCCGTTTGTTTATTCAAAATATTGACATAAGGAAACTCAGCTACCATAAGTCATAGCAAGCCGAAGCTGTGACAGCAAATTTGTGTACGTCCAACTTAAGAGCTAAGATTCGAGTGGATAAGAAATTGTACGTTTAAGCGAATTTATTGATTTTTAAGCTGCGTCTGGCTAGGTATACTATTATAGAGGTATATAGCTAAAACACACAGGTATTTTTAGGTGCCTGATACTGTAGCAAGTAGGTATTGTTAGTTGCGTTTTAATTGCGTTTGCGTTTAATTTCGTAGGTATGGCTCGCTTTAAAAACGTAAGTCCTACCAAAACGTAAGCATACTCAATAAGAAGTATGCTTAGAACATATCAAATCTAAGTTTAGCATCTAAACCTGCAAAAGGTAAAAGAAAGTCCAGATCTAATGAAGGTACCAGATTGTACTAATAACGATCTTTTCAACTATGCTATAACTTCTAGAACATTTTGGAATACTTCGTATTATCTCTGAACTTTTATAAAATACCCTTCAAAGACGGGCATCTCTGATAATTTTTAAAATAGAAATAAATATGTTGCTAATCAACACAGCTTAAAAGTCCATAACCTTGCTTCTACAAATCTATTACTACTTCAGTGAAAGCTATTGAAATCTTAGCTTTTAAGTTATACATAAACAAATCTACTTTCAAAGTTTCATCTCGCAATGACTTATGGTGGCTGCGTTTGTGACAAAATTTTTAGGCAAACAAACAAACAGATATTTTTCTAAGGGTGAATACTGTTTCTCTAATATACAAAACGTAAAGATAACTTGAAAAGAGTCATTTCTAAGCAATATAAAGTCATACCCTTTCTTTTACTTATATAGAAAACATAAATAAATCTGGAGTGGACTACACTCAACATTACTATAACTAAATATATCAAACTCAACAACCAACTGATTTCTGGTTTTATTTTAATATAGTTATCATATTATTGTAATGTAAGAGTTATAGATATTCAATAAGGTATTATTCGTTTACTTCAGACTTTTCGTTTGATCGGTGATTCTACAATGGGAGTCCTAAATTTTGCCTAACTCCAGTGTATTTCGAGTAGGGATCTTTAACAAGTACCTGACATCGTACATGCTTGGGACCGAGAACATAACGTCCTTTCCGAGGGACGACGTACTTAGATTTATTCACTTCCCACTTCTTGGGAAGTTCCCACTGATTAATAATTTAATCAGTCAAAAGTAACTTAAAATCATGATCAATCTGACAGTTATAATCAATAAACTGAATTATTAAAATTAATAAACTGAGGAACTGAATCACATCGGACTCGTATGTTTGCACTCATAATTGACATATTCCGAATCCTATTCTTATTACTAAATTCGACTATGTTTTTAATTTCCCTCTATTTTGGAGGCATCTGATTTTTTTTTCTAAATAAAATCGAAACATGGTTTCTGAAGTTTGATTTAAATGTGGAAGCCTGTCCAAACCTTTCTTTAGTTTTGTTTTATTTTCTTAGGTGGACGATATACCAGTGAGATAGTTGATGTAGCGTGTCAGTCGGTTGGCCTTCATATTGCACATATTTTACAAGTGCCTATAAGTGAATATTGTGACTCAATATGTATATACAGACACACTCCTGTCAAGAGTGACGCTTGACGTCACTTCCAGGCAGTGACTAAAGGCATCCTCCAGATCGCCTAGGGTGGTTGCACTTGAAGGAGTTCGCCTGAGTCAGGTGCCCACCTCTGTAACAGTACCCCTCCATCCTCGCACTCCCTTAACCTCTTCCATTCACTGCCTCCTCTGTACAATAATTATATACAACGATATTATTATTATGGATATCTAAAAAAATATAAACTTATTTTTTTAATTAAATAAACAATTTATTTTTATTATTGTTTATTTTTCACGCCAGGAAGTATAATCACTGGATTATTTCTTCCCTCCTGCCTAGATGTGCAAGTGTGTATATTTCTTTCATCATTGTCGCTGGTAATGTTACATTTACATTGTTGTGAATATGTAAAATAAAAAAAAATTATTGTTTATTGAAATATGACAAAAACATTGGTATAAAACTCTTATCTAATTACCCTTAGATATTAAACAATATGACTAGATGATTATAATATGATTCTAAATGAAAGCTGTTTATATATTCTTAGGCTTTTGAAGCACACTAATCTTTTCCGATGGCACCCTTCTCACTGCTCGGCAATGTGTGGATGCTCGACATAAAGACCAGAGGTTCATGTCCAAGACTGCTTATTATCAATCTTGATAATAAGCCATGATAGTAGCTTCCTATAAGGATAACCATGGTAAGCCATGGATGTAGTCCATGGGTATGGAACACAAGCAAGTAGTCCAAAGATTATACTA